>JAMZEH010000034.1:915000-1515000 GCA_024699665.1 Ostrea denselamellosa | reverse complement strand
CGGTCATATCGTATGTCAGGGCAAAAAGATCGGTCATATCGTATGTCAGGGCAAAATGATCGGTCGTATCGTATGTAGGGGCAAAGGATCGGTCATAACGGCAGGAGGGTCATTATATAACATAAAATGCTTTCTTTATTGTTTTATCGAGTGATGAAGGTAGATTGCACTGCAGAAAAAAAAATCTGCAACGATTGCTACCTTCATCACCCATTAAAACAGGAGAGACATTTTATTGTTTATATTTAAATTTTTAGGAATATTTATTTAAATATAAACTAGATTTAAGGACAAACATATCATATCGTTGACGGAACACTGACTTTGGCAACGCTCCATATTTGGTAATAACTACGCGGACGGGTGTTTCAGTAAATCAGGAGAAAGGAACATTTCAGTCAATTAATGATCAATTTCCTTCACATTAGGACCCAAGCGTAATTATTGGGGTTTAAAGTGTGACATGAGCATATAATACGCAAATGTCCTCATGTGGTGCACATGAATCCTGATAACGCCAAAACCCTCACGATCACAGCATGGTCACACAAAAGATTTAACATTTTATATATAAGAATTTCTGTTTTCAAATTCTCATGAACCACAATAGTGCGATATGTGAAATCAATTACGAAAGCCTGCTAATTTAATGTAGATTCCAGTAAGCTCACATCATGCTTCCACCACAACAGTAAAAAGGACACATTTTTTATTTGAGAAAGTACATCTGCTCAGGTGAGTTATCAGACTCGTGAACTCTTGTTTTTACTGTTTGTTCTTAACCTTTATCTACCTTTATCCGCTGTCAAGTTTGTTGGATATGTGAGGTGACAAGCTAAAATGGAAAATGAGATAATTCATGCATGACGGCTTTGCCATTCGTTCATCACATCATATATCCAACAAACTAGACAATAATTCCTTATATTTATATAAGAAATAAAAATATGAAACTGATACATGAAAAATACTGCCTAATAGAAATTGAAATACACATGACAATCCATGTTATTTACCACAGTCCCCACTGACGTCATTCATTTGCAAGCAAGTTGTGTATATGGGGAAATTTACACATTAGATCTGCAAAGGGTTATCACAAAGAAAACAGCTTCAAATGTAAATATTAATTCATAATGTCAATTTTAAAAATATTTTGTAAAACAAAGGCTATCAGAAGTAAAAATCATTTATATAAAAATATTAACATCAACATTTTATTCTTATAAACACAGAAAAAAGTTTAAAAGTTGCATTGCTAGATCTAAAACATTCCATTCTCTAAAATAGATAAATAATTCATAGAAATCATAAAAGTACGCATTGGACCAATAAAAATATTCAACAACAATGAAATACTATCACATGTATCACAGATAAATAAGACAAATAAGAAAAATAAGACAAAATACCAAATGCATTGGTACCTACAATACATCGCATATGAGCAAAGTCCGAGAAATCATTTTACCAAGCCCAATCACGCTTTGTGCAAGATTTATAGTAATATCTATCACAGTCACTTTGTAAAAAATATGAATATAGATACTGCCTCATAATAAAAGCTAATTAATGTGGAATTTACATATGACAGTGTCTGTAATTTGTAGGTACATTATACCCTATTTATACAGTTGAGAATATCAGCATACATGAAAACATGGGAATGTTTTTGAATAAAAATATGATGGCAAATTCACATCACAGAAACTCGCATAAAAATTGATTTAGAAAACAACATGTACATAAATTGTGGTTTAATAATATTATCATATTTCATATGATAGGACAAGAGAATTCAAAACATGGGTCCCTGAATTGTAAATACATCTCATCACCCTAATGATATTTCTTCAATATGATGCTTGTATATGCAATGTATGGGACAGTTATTATATAAAGATATATTTAAAAAGCAGTAATTCAGACAGTAGAGAGAACTTTATCTCATTGATGGCACATCAAAAAACTACATCTTTTGTTCTACTGGTATCAAAGTAGAACCTACTTTTGTTTTTTTTCAAAATTGAGGATTTTTCAATTGTGTAGAGACTTTAACAGCGCTTTGGTGAAGTGTCACAAATTTTGACCTTGGGGTCAAAGGATTTTTTATTGCACTAATGCCTGCTCTGAAATGGTGTCGTGTTTTTAAGGTCATATCCTGAAGACCCATGACTTTCACTTTCACTTCTAATGCTGGGTGCTTGGTGATGGATCCGTCACTACCTATGTTAAGCATCTTCAATTGGACAAGATTGAATTTGGGTCTCAGCAACCACCTTAATCACTAGCCACCTCAACTGGCCGAAATAACTAGTGACGAAATTATCATTATCTCTGTCTATGATGTTTCTAATAAACTGTTTGATTACCTAGCATGATTCCTAGTTATCAGTAAATAGAAAAGTAATTTGCATGTTAAATTGTCATTGTACTTCATGATAAGATATTGACAAAATTCAAGTCAGCTAAGCAACTTAACATTGTGTATAGGCACTCTCTAAGGTTATATACAGTTCAACAGTAGGAGAGGGACTAGTAAGTTGCAAGAACTTGTTCCCAATCCTTTTGATTTAATCAATAAAATATGTTCAAAACATAACAGTAATAACCAGTAAAACACTGATTCTTTCATACAACAGAATTATCACCATTTTCTATTTATAGCTCAAATTAAGACACAAAAACATCAATTTGTTGAGAAATTCAAATTCTCCGATTACCTATTCTAAATCTTCTAATCTCAATAATCTAATTCTATTGTAGATTACAGTAGTGCACATGTAGAGGATTTCTTTTTCTGCGTCTCTGGTGGAGTCTTCTCTGGAGGCGTGTTGTTGGACACAGATGGTGCTGTCTTGGTAACAATCTCCCCCTTTGGCGCTTCCTGCTTTTTGAGGTCATTCTCAACCTGTTCATTGGCTTTCTTTGTTTCTGAATTTTTGACAGGTTGATTGTTTTCTTGATTCTGAACCGTTTGTTGTTGACCTTGTTTGCTTTCAGATTTTTGATTAACCTGTCCCTTTTGTTTCTCTTCATTATCTTGACCTTTTCCTGGTTCATGGCTTTCCTCTGGAATATTTTCTCTAATCTTCTTCAAAAGCTCATCAAAATACTTTCCCTCCCATGATAATTGAACACTTTCATCCTTTGAGAAATTGACATACAACAACTGTGTAAGAACCATACTCATTGGTCCACTTGGGGGCCAGTCTATTTTCTCCATCAACATAGGGATGATAGGCTTCTTCAGAGCATCTGCCAGACTGACCTCTCTCCTGCAGTTGGCAGAGAGAGCATACTTGGTGGTTACCGAGGACAACATGACCTTACAACCTCTGACCCCACGGTCAATCTTGTCAAACAGGGAGTCCCCTCCTCCCATTTGATGAATGTCCATCCAGCAGGTGAACCCCAGACTGGTCAGTCTCTGGAACAATGCAGATATCTCCTTCTGCTTTCCCCACTGGTAGGATATGAATACATCAGGGGAGGTAACTTTTTCCTGAAGTAGAAATATTATCACTTATGTTTCAAAACTGGAAAATTAAAAAAAATAACAATACCTGTTCTCTCTTTCTTTCATTTCATTAAGATTACTGTCAGTTATAAACTACTTGATTTTGAATAGATTGAAAATAAGTCTAATCTATATTGTTGTAACAATTTGAAATTGCATAATATGATGAATACCCCAGTACTTTAATTTGAAGTTTTATCACACATGTACATGACTACATTTATTTAACTTTCTTTGATGTTTAAGCTTTTCCATGAAATTAAAGGATGTTCAACACATCACACTTCCTACCGCTGGCTTGGCAGCTGGAGCAGGTGTGCTGGCCTTGTTCTGTTTCTTCTTTGGAATCACAATGTTCTCCACCACTGGAATCCACCAGTTCTTGTACTCTGATAAACAAACTCATGCTGTAGAAGCTTTACATTTAATGCAATTTCTGATTTGCTGAGCACCAACAAACTAGGAAAAATAAAACATTATATTCACCTCCATGTGCCTTAGAGATGAATATTACATTTGATTTTTCCACCATTGGACCAAAATTAATTGGTGAAATCCTAAATCAATGTTATTGGTATTTTTTTTATTTGTCAAATGAAACTTGTGTCTCTAATCATGTTCAACTATGTCTTGCACACTAGCTGAAATAAAGATGGCCAACTCAATATTGTTCAATAAGTTCTAGAAACCATTTTTTATTTTTTAAATTTAATCATATAATGACAATTATTGACATTTCTCAGTAAATACAATGCTTTAACTATCCTTTAACTAGCCCACCATGCTCAGTGAATACTGTATTTCTCAGATAGCTAAAACATTGTACTGACTTCACAAATATGTTGCTATGTGTAAGAGCTTACATGATGTTGGGAAATACTAGGAGACTGTTTTTGCAAGTGGTAGGAAACAAGTAATTTTTTGTGCCTATTCCTTCACATTTTCAGACAATGAATCAATTTCTTTAGCATCACAACAGGATATTCTCTTCAAAACACTAACATCAGACATTTCTTCCATCATAATCCATATCTACTGTTATTAAACAACAAATAATTATTGGTACAAATTTCGAACAAAATTGCTGTACCTTTGGTAACTATTTTCTCGTCTGGCATCACTTTCAAACAGTTGAGCTGCATGAGGAGTTCTGTAAACTTGGCAGCTGGCCAGATTCGGTCATCCTTAGTTTCTTCTCCTGGTCTTTGGAAAAACCGGATAAAGAGGTATTCACTGAATATTGGCCCCATGGAACCAGCAGGTGGCCAGGCCATCTTCTCCATCAACAGTGGGATCATTGGTTTATTGAGATTGACTGACAGGTTTACCTACAATTCAAAAAGTCAACTTCAAAGACACTCCATGAATAGTTTACAATACAGTTATTTTTGTATGTGAAGTACTTTCCTCAGATTTAATAAAAATCTTGAACACTATTGTGGAATGTATGTCAAAGGTATATCCAAGGTAAGAGTGCATAAAAACTGTCAAAATGTATTTCTTAAAAGTGCAGTAAGTGAAAGTTACTAAACATATTCAACATATTCTGTCAATTTGTGATTGATTACCAGAACATGTCTTCAGTCTGAAAGAAAGCAAAACTTTCTATTCTAATATATGAAAATATAAAATGCCAAGGCTATAATATTTTGTATGACCTCTTTATCAATCTTATTATATTAGGCTTGATGACAAATATTTATGTCTACCTCTCTGTTACAGTTGGGTGATTTTGCATATTTCTCTGTGACACAAGAAATGACAACTTTGGCTGCCCTGATTCCAGAGTCAATCTTCTCAAACAGCTTGTCCCCGCCCCCCATCTGTCCCACATCCATCCAGCATTTATATCCGGCCATCTCCAGGTGACGACTGATCAACTTGACCTCATTTTGGTGACCCCACTGGTAACTAAGGAAGATTTCAGGGGGTTCTGGGTAATCCACTGGTTCATCTGCTACCACTCCCTCTGAAAAAAATATAGTACATATATATTTCAAAATGATATAAATCAATGCATCATCCCTTCTTCAAAATCTTGTTTTTTAAGATATATTTGACAGACAGACCTGCAGCTTTCATGGCGTTTTCCACGATAACGGCGGCATCCAAACGATTCATTTCCTGAAGGATATTCAGCACACCTCTAGATGCCTCAAATGTTTTATGTGTGGCATACCATTCACTCAGTAAAGCCATGCAGGGATCTGATTGGGTGGCCCAACCTCTGATGTCATCAGGACTGTAACCAAGACGACTAGCCAAAAGTCTCCAATCATGTTCAGATTCTGGGTTCATCAGTTTTGTTACATCTCGAGACCAAGTAGGTGCATTACTCATTGTCTGAAATATTGTGTGTTCTTCCTGATTATTCTGTAGATTATATATGCCTTATTACCACATAAATGTACAGGCAATTTGTTCTGCACATCAGTCTGGTCATAAATGTCACCAAACACTCACATTTACAGTTGTGATACTCGGTTAAAGAAATAACATTTGTGAATCAAACATCAGTCACTGGGTATAGTTTTTCACAAATAGAGCTATTGGGATGCATCTAACACAATATGTTGCATATACTTCAAAAATATTTAAGAGTTCAAAACTTCTAATTGCAAAGAGAAACCAACTGTATAAAGCACAAGGTAGAGAAAAGGGAACATTGTCTTTGGGAGGCTTGGCAGAGTCAGCATTGGAAAGATCTGTTCATTGGTTTTCGTGGATTTCTTCCTCTGTTCTAAATATACTTGATTCATGCACAAATAAAGGATCTCCTTTTAAAATCTGGACACATGTTTCTAATTTGTCAAGTTTTTCTGACAGGGAATGCACATTTCCCCAAACAAGAGATAGCTGTTCCTCCATTTGAAATTGTAACAGGGCAAAACAAACAGCCATGTCTTGATTTTTGTAAATTTCCACCAACTCGGCAAAGTGTTTGTTAGTTTCCATTTTCTCCCGAGAATGATAGAGGATTCGCTGTAAATATGACAGACAAATTACACAGACAGTTGTACTTCACATACCATGTGATTCTATAAAGATCATGTAAATCTAAAGGGGCACGGACACGATTTGACCTGAAAATTTTCAATTTCTACCCTGTTGTTTATATTTAAAATGCTTAACTAAGGTACATTTCTAAAGGTCAGCAAAAATTTGAACATCATTTGTTGAGTTTTATATGGGATACAGCACTACTCACAATTCTTTGTTATTTAAATAAGGCTCGTGCCACGATTTTGTTTACATATAGATTGCTAACAGAAAATATCATGTTTAAAACAAAATGAGATATGACAAATACTTCAAACAGTTTAATTGAGTTCAGAATTAACTTGTAAATTGTAAAACATCTGCTTCAAATGAAACTTCTTCTAGTATATTTAACATCTGTAAACAAAAACATGTCATGAGCCTTGTTTACGTAACAAAGAATTGTAAGCTCTGTATCTCTCTTGTAATGCGACAACTCGCATTCAAAGTTTCGCTGACCATTACAAATACCATAGTTAAGCATTGTAAACATGGAAAAATAAGATTTGAAAATTTGCAGCTCAAATTATGTCTATGCCACTTAAATATATTCTGTCATCTACTGTGATACTACATGTATGTATTACAATTTGTTACAAGAGCAAAATTGTAATGGTTTTAATTTAACTTTATAGAAAAATCTACTTTTAAAATTCTGATTACAAAAAGCGATGGAATATTTCTACTATATTATACACTATGGGTTTAATTTCACAGAAAAATGCTAAATGATGAAGATAAAAAAATTAAAACTGCTGTGTTAATTTCTCAATCTACTGTTTTTGTTACAATGCATATTATTATTCCTATACGTTGACTCTAAGCAACTGACATTTCATTTATATAGATGCTTGCATAAGTTGAAATTACAAAGGTACCTATCTATTCATCTTCTTTGATCTCTTTTCTTCATCTTACACTCTGTTTTTAATTAAGACTTCTACTAATCCTGTGATTCTTTATTTTGTACAATACTCATAATCTTTCTAAGCCCTCATTAACAAAGATCTGGCACTTTGTCTCTGCATTGTCAATTTTTTGGACATACAAAAATGATAATATCTTTGATTGTAATTGTAATTCATTAGATTTATATAGCGCTCTATTGACCTGCATCTTCTAAAGCGCTTTACAGATAATATAATAAAATATATGTGAACATACGTTATACATGTGAATAGAATAAAATTTGGCACCTTATGTAATGAAATGATTACCATGCATAAAAACCTATAAAACAATTTAAACAACTCTTAGTAATAATTAAATACATATAAAGGATATAATCATAATACTAAACTACAAGTTGTTTTTTTTTTTAAGTAAAGTAATTATTCATTTGAGTAAAACAATCACAAATTAAAAGCTAATCTAAAAAGATATGTTTAGAAATTAACTTTAAAACTTGACAGTGAAGTACACTGTCTGATTTCAAAAGGCAAAGAGTTCCACAGACTTGATGTGGCCTTATCCGAGCGTTGATCCCCATATGTTTTTGTACGTGTCTGATTGATATATTGAGGGTCAAGTCAAGCTCAAAGAATTCCATATAACAGATATGTGCTCTTTGCAAGAATATCATTTCTTTCGCTCCATGTGATTTTTACTTTGATCTTGTGGCTGCATTGCGACATTTCTGAAATATCCTTCTCCATTACAAAACAAGAACAAAATTTACACAATTCTCCCATCAAAAGGTATTGAACTAGGGCACTGACAACCTCTGTGGCCATCATCCTAGCACTGTTTGTGTCCAGCCTCCAGTATGACCACCTCTACTTATACAGTTAACCACATTTATAACAATCTTGCTTTTAATAAATTCATGCTTATTGTGAAGTAAGATTTATTCCCCTCTGAGAGGATGTTAACAAAAATTTTATTGGCCACAATAAAGATGGGATATAACAAACTGGTTTTTTTGCTGGCCCTTGAGGTTCATTATAACTGTGATTTACTGTAGTTTCAGTCTTAACATGGTCATGACCTGCACATATTGTGAAAAAACAAACGACAAAAAAGTAGTTAATTTCTTGAGTAACTGTACAAATGAATTTTGCGCTTCAAGGCAACATATAAATCCAATGATGAAGAAATGATAATTCAAAAATATCTCACCTTTTTATCGACCTCCTCTACTTTCACTTTTGTTTCTTCAAGGTCATCCTCCACAACATCAACCCTTTCATTGACCTCCTCCAGACCGGTCTTGACCTCTTTGATGTCTTTACCCTGCTCCTTGACCTCTCTGTGAACTTTTTTCAGGACCACCTTCGTACCCGATACACCAATCTCTAATTTTTCAATCTGTACTGTGTGGGTGTCCACATCCTTAGAAACCTTCTCCAAACTGACAATCAATAATTTTGATGATTATTAAGCATTTCATTATAAATCATACCATTAATAATCATTGTGCCTTTGGTAAATCTATTCCTTATTTTGATCCTTCGATTAACAGAAAATGGGTGTAAAAAGTTAGCGACTGCAGAATTGTTACCTTGTAATTTACAAATTTACTTGAAGGAGAATTATCTGCCAAAGTCACTTTATCTGATTAATGACTTTATCAGCCTTCATTATACATCTTGCTACTTTTGTTGTAATTTGGACATATCATACAGGCAGATGGGAGGCATTAATATAAGTTGTGAAATTTTTTTGTGAATAAAGTTTGAACTTCGATTTCGACAAGTTACTTTTGTTTATATAGAAATAATGGCCAAAACACCAATATTCATTTGGAAATAAATAATTCATTCATTGTGAATAAATTTTATATAATTTTCATAAAATGCGATTGAAGGTTGCACTTATGCTCAGTTTTCTTCATTTTAAATGTATTCCTGCATTTTAACCATGGTTCAGAATTTTGTTCCCTAGTTAACAAACAGTGAGTGCCCCTTTAATGTGTTACTTTATGTGACATTTACCTTCGTCCTGCCAATTCATCCAAAAGATCCTGGGCCACATCTTTAACGTATTTAGCAGGGGCATCTGTCTTCTGTTTATCTATCAAAGTTTTATCATCATCTGAGAATGCAGAAGGACCGCAGATCTCCAACATCTCCCTCAACCCCATCACTGCTGAATACAAAATATGTTCATTGGTGGAACTCTTCAGGGTCTGTATGAAGAAGTCATAGACAGGCTTTTGGCAGTCCTGTATAAAAATTCAAAAACGTAGATGACACTCAGAATTACCTGATGCAGCTGTGTATGTTGCTGTCATGTATTACATACAGTACAACATGCTTACAATGTACACATTTATCAGTAATATTCATAACCCTATGTGAGGAAAATAATGAAAATTTTATTGGATATAATGAAATTTGGTTATAACGAACTATTTTTCACTGGTACTATAATCATGTTTTACTGTATAATGAAGTTTGGCTATGACGTAACTATTTTTCACTAGTTCTGGAGGTTTGCTGTAACTGTGGTTTACTGTACATTTCATTCTCTTTGCAAATACTTTTAATTACCTGGCCAAACTTAACTATACATGCTACAAATAAACTTGTTTTTCAAAAATGATGAAGATGAAAACTAGATTTATGTTTTTATTAGTAAAATGAATACAATTTACCATAAGGAATGTAATTCATTCCCCTGATTTCTCAATTAAGTTTAAAACAGTGGGGAAAATATATATATATATATATTTGATTGTTTTCCGCCACACTTAACGATTTTTCAGTCAACTGGTGGTGTCCAGTTTTTGTAGGTGGATGAGAGAACCCAGATACAATGTAACTGGGAAGAGACCACCGACCTTCCGAAAGTAAACTGGCAAACTTTCTCACATATATTGGTGCGAGCGAGATTCGAACCAGCGCCAACTAGAGGTGAGAGGCCTTGTGATTTTGAGCGCAATGCTTTAACCACTCGGCCGCAGAGGCCCCCATATATATAGATATCTATATAAATAAATAAATATATATCTATATATAAATAAATAATATATATATATCAACCACAGGCAATTGTATTGCTTGGGTTTGAACTTACTCTTTAATAGTAAATTCAAACCCAAGGGATATAATTGCCTGTGATCTCAACCCATCCATATTTTGTTTGTTTCAAGTGTCCTAATCCTAAGAGCCATCCAAAAATGACAGTGTTTTAGTTAAGTATCTGGATGGACTAGACAGTGTTATAGTTAAGTATCTGGATGGACTAGACAGTGTTTTAGTTAAGTATCTGGATGGACTAGACAGTGCTATAGTTAAGTATCTGGATGGACTAGACAGTGCTATAGTTAAGTATCTGGATGGACTAGACAGTGCTATGGTTAAGTATCTGGATGGACTAGACAGTGTTATAGTTAAGTATCTGGATGGACTAGACAGTGCTATAGTTAAGTATCTGGATGGACTAGACAGTGCTATAGTTAAGTATCTGGATGGACTAGACAGTGCTATAGTTAAGTATCTGGATGGACTAGACAGTGTTTTAGTTAAGTATCTGGATGGACTAGACAGTGTTATAGTTAAGTATCTGGATGGACTAGACAGTGCTATAGTTAAGTATCTGGATGGACTAGACAGTGTTATAGTTAAGTATCTGGATGGACTAGACAGTGTTTTAGTTAAGTATCTGGATGGACTAGACAGTGTTATAGTTAAGTATCTGGATGGACTAGACAGTGCTATAGTTAAGTATCTGGATGGACTAGACAGTGCTATAGTTAAGTATCTGGATGGACTAGCTCACCTTGTTAACAGCGGCTACCCTTGTGACAATATACATGTGATAACTGCTCATTGCATCCATCATCAGCTCGCGTTTCAGCATGGGCTTAGGAACATATGGTACAAACAGTTCTGGTTGAGATTTGGACAGTATGTCCATGAATATGAGGGCTTGACTGTTTGCATTGTAGTCCATATAATGGGTATCAAAAAATATCTTCATTGCTTGAGGAGTAAACACCTGTGTAAGGAAATGATGCAGATAAATAACTGTATACAATACTCAACATCTTCAGAATCTGTAAATCTCACGGAGCTGTACAAGACAAATCCACTGCAAAATCATGAATCTATAGCAGTTATCATTTTTCTATTCTGAAAGGCTCCCTTTACTTTTACTCATGATCCATTTTCAATTAAATGAAGACTATTCATAAGTAGCAGTGTAATATAATGATAAGATATTTACTCAGCTTCCAATGCAACAAATGTCAAGAAAAGCTCAAGTGAAGCACAGAAACAGCAACAATTCAAACTAAAATTTATTTCAACTAGAAAACTGACAAGTCAAAATAGGCCCCGTAGTGGTGCCCGACAGATGGATGGATGAAAATCTTTCCAGGAAAATTTAATTATTGCTTGCCATTGAAGTATTGACAGAAGGATGGGAATAACTGCCTAATCAAACTATTACATACAAAATTTAGGAAAATTGCAATTCCTGCGACTCCGTAATTACAAAGCCAATAAAATCTGAAATTTGAAAGCGTTCTTCATCTTTCTAATCTGAGCATTACATAAAAATTCTATAAAAATCTTCTAAAGTAATCTCAAGTTATGGCATGCCATAGGAAGTGCTATTATCTTATTCATATTGAAAAATCATAAATTAACTAATGACAAAGCAGATAAATCTGGAAATTGAAAGGGGCCTTCCACTGGCTTATCCAAGTGTATAAAATTTCTGAAAATATTTACAAGGAAAGTTAAGTTATTGTGAGTGATAAACAGTGCTGATGAACAAATAGACGGACAGACAATAATTACTACAGGGCATCTGCCATGTGGCAGAGCCCTAATAATGAATTTTAATGGTTATACAAATGTAAGATAAACTTATTTATAAAGAGTTTGAAATTTATTTGAAATGCATCTTGTATCTGCATAAATAACTATCAAATCAAAATATAAAGCAATTTATAAAGGACAGGTTAGACACAGTCATATTGTATGACATTTTTTAATTTGATATTTAATGAAATCACACAAAGTATATTCAAACACAAGAAATAATTTTTTTCTGTTGATAGTTGACACACAAATTCATATCTTTATACAATTACGACTTCAGTTTAAGTTATTAACCACTAACAAATGACAACATTCGACTTTTGTTTTCACCTGTTCACATCTTGAGACAATTAAATGAAATGAATGCCGTCCACTTATTTGGCTATTCTGTATCTTTTCATTCACATTCTAGTTCTCCAGTCTTGGATTAACGACTGATTATTTTCATACTGAACTCATCAGGAGACATACCTCTGGTTGAGTTTCAGCTACCTTCTTTAACAAGAGACATTGTATAACAAGGGCATTAGTTTGTTTGTCTTTCTTGAATGCTTCAACCAGACCATCAAATCGCTCAGCGAATGCCTCTGGACCATTTCCATATGCGGACTCCAAACCCACTGCAATACAGTAAAATTAAATCCACACAATCAGCAGTACCTTTCATCTGAGAAACAAGCATCCTTTCAAGTTTAGACCTTTGAAATGCACTACTTTAAGCTAAGCCAAAGCATAGGGTTTCTACACAACTGTATGAATATTATAAATGACTTAATGTCTAAGTATTGTACTAAGAAGTGGGAAAATGCAGTGGCCCAGATGGTTCAATCTCCTGGCCGCCTGAATCTTTAACAGTTGGTTGCTCTACCAAATGAACTAACTGGAACCAAACCTGGCTGACCACTACATTCCTCCCTCCTTAAATGTCTTCATCCTCAAAAAAAGATATCAGATTCAGACTTTTATCTCCTAATAGCCATTTTTACTTGTCAGTTCCAGGGGTTGGTCTATATCACCAAATATAACTGGAAGGGAAAACTGTAACAGACCAGACCAAGATTTGAACCCAGCCCCCCCCCCCCCCCCCCCCCCCCCCCCACATCTCTAGTTCAGGTGCTCTGCCCATCATCTAACATCCACAATATATCATTTTGAAAAAATGTATGGTGGAGCTATTTTTAGGTTTTATTTTTTTTTTCTTTTATAATACTTTAAGGCTTACATTTTTAAAGTGAGTTACCTTTTGATCTTTACCATAGAGCCATAATAATTTATGCTAAAGTACTCTGCAAAATTGTGGCATTATGTAGAAATGTTCCCTACATATTCTTGCACAAAACCTATAGTATCCCCTCAGCAATGCAATATCCTATTTAAACAAGATGGAGCTTTAATCCAGCAAATCTTAATCCCTTTTGCAGAATTTGGATGATGTTAATCAACTTTGTTGTTCTGGAGAAGGTTGAAAGAAACAAGAGGTCCATGGGCCACATTGCTCATCTGATTTACCATGGTCCATATTTAAAGAATTTCCCTATATATTTGCATGTAAAACTTTGATCCTCAATGTGGCCCCACCCTACCCCTAGGGGCCATGATTTTAACAAACTTGAATCTGCACTATGTCAGAAAGCAGCCATGTAGATTTTAACTTTTCTGGCTCAGTTGTTCTTGAGAAGATTTCAATTTTAAAGAGTTTTCCCCTATATTTTCACATGTAAAACTTTGATCCCCTATTGTGGCCCCACCCTATCCCCATGACTTTAACAAATTCGAATCTGCACTATGTCAGGAGTCTAACTTTTCTAGCTCACTGGTTTTTGAGAAGATTTCTAAATAATCCCATCCTATTTTTGCATTTTAGTTTTTATCTCCACTTAAAGGGGGCATGGTCATTCATTTTAACAAACTTGAATCCCCTTCACCCAAGGATGATTTGTACCAACTTTTATTGAAATTGGCCCAGTGATTCTGGAAAACAGGATTTTAAAGATTTTTTCCCTATATTTTCTCAAGTAAAAAGTTTGATTCCTATTGTGGCCCCACCCTACCCCCAGGGGCCATGATTTTAACAAACTTGAATCTGTTTTATGTCAAAAAGTTGCTATGTAAATTTGAACTTTTCTGGTCTAGTGGTTCTTAAGAAGATCTTTAAATGACTCAATTTTTACATTTTTATGATTATCTCCCCTTTCAGGGGGTATGGTCCTTTATTTGAACAAGCTTGAATTTCCTTCATCCAGGAATGATTTGCACCAAGTTACTTTGAAATTGACTTGCTGGCTCTGGAGAAGAAGATTTTTAAAATTTGTCAATGTGTTTTTGCTTTTTCACTATTAACTCCCCTTAGAGAAGAATGTTCCCTTCAGTTGAAAAAAAAATGACTTCCCTTGACTTAAGAATAATTTGTGCCAAGTTTGATTGAAATTGGCCCAGTGTTCTGGAGAAGAAGTTGAAAATGTGAAAAAGTTTACAGAGAAACAGACAGATGGATGATGGACAACAGGTGATAAGAAAAGTTCACTCAAGCTTTCAGATAAGGTGAGCTAAAAAGAGAATGCCACATCATGACTAAAACACAATCATACACCAGAAGAACTTTGATCAGATAGAGTAAATAATAAAAATTGTCCAATGGCTTTTGGTAGCACAAAAACTTCATATCTAAATTCAAGCCTTCCCCTAAATACATACACACAGCAATCAACAAATTTCTTAACAAATTTTCCAGTCATAAAATTTTGAGATAGTCTCGGGGTGTGAAGTTTGAATTACTATTACAGTATTGTAAAAAAAGTTATCTTCCACTGCACCTAAACTAAGCAGTATACACGCATTGCATCAAAAAACATCATCAAGCGGAACAACACACGATCAGTGTGGATGACTTTCTCCCTAAACATTAATGTAAAATAAACTCATATCTTATCCTTTTAAATTTTATTACTTCACTGATTAACATGCAGATTGTGACTTTGAATTTGCATGGATAAAAAGATCTTTCATAAAATTGCATTTGTAATTTTTCAATTTCAAAATATCATAATTGTATATATCCTCAACATTCCATCCATAACAGAAAAATAACTTCTAATGAGAGGTCCTATACTGATTAAAGTTTAAGATTTTTAATCAGTTCAGATAGAGCAAGGGGAGATAACTTTTGAAATAAATTAAATCAAATGTTTTATGAGTTCTCTCTCGCGATGGATTCATACCATACAAATTGACAAATTATTTACCTTTACAATCAATGTATCACTGAGTCATATTGATCTAAAGTCTGAGATTAGAGTTAACTGTACCTAAAAATTGTACATCAGGGTCTTCAATATAATGATCAATCATTTTTCCAATGTCTTCAGATTCGAGGACTTTTGAGGACTGTTGGCCAATCAGGGAAAGGATACTTTTGCACTGTTGACTGACAGTCTCGTCTTCAGTGTTTTTCAACAGACGCTGGATGCTTGGGATCAATGGTTTCAGCCGGCTTAGAGATTCGCCATTACATTTCTGTGTACAAAAATGACACAGTAATAATGAAACATAATATGCGTTCTACATCAATAAATCAGATCCTCTCCCTGACTTACATGCGTCACTTTGAGAAGACTTGATAGCAATGCTGAGAATGATTCAGGTAAATGAGAAGGTAAACAGGTAAATATTGTGAAGACTGAAAGCCACATTTCCTACATATATACTCATTAATGAGATACATCAATTTTCAATTTTGATTGGTGGAGATTTGTAACTATTTCCAAATAATCTGTAATTGTGAATTTACAATTGCATCAAAAATGGAAATATGCATGCCTAATACATACATTATTGGAAATTGGATTTCTGTCATAAAATTCTAATAATGAGTCTCATTCGATGTTCCATTGCATACAAATCATTTGTCTTTCAATCATAACTCATTTCTTATCAGTTCTAGTTTAGGAAACATTTCTCTTGTGAGAAATATTGCATTTTTAGATTTAGTGCTTCTCAGTACTTTCAGTACTTTGATTATATTTAATATGCTGTTCATTTTATGTTGTCGGCTTTATGTATTTTTTCTTATTATAAATGTCTGTTATGCTACATCTATATAAGGCTTTATAGTTTATGACGCTAATCAATCAATTTGATCAAATGGTAATTTGCATTAATGCAAAAGTGTTTATGCATAAAATTACCATATGTTAAAACAAAAAAAATTTAAAGTTAATAAATAAAAAATTACTGACATACTTTCAGCACCTAACCCAAGAACACTCAAAATACTTTACGTAAACAATTAAACTAACTGACTAACTTACAGAAGAGACAAAGTGTGTCAATACTGATGTCACAATGACTCCATACACATTAAGGCCTCCGGAACTCCAATCAGAAAGTTCCCGCCCTTCATCCATGCAGTACAGAAGCATGTCAATCATTTTCTGGTCAGCTTCTTTGTTGTTGTACTCCGAATCACTTCATTGGAGAAAAAAAATTAAATGGTTATATACATGTGCTTAGAAAACAGAAGACATATGGTATCTTTTACCTGCATATTGGACATTATGATCTGATACTGTGTTGCAGGATGATAGTATTCTGGTTATGTTATTAAAAACATTATCATCACATGTTTTATATTTGCTAGTATTTTGATTATATATCAAGTAGAAAACATTATATCACATATGTTATCATGTCTGATTGTCTGTATTCTTATTATGTGAGTAGAAAACGTGTTTATGATATCTAAGCCATTATCTGAGTATTATCATGTGTCTTATCACTGGTGGATTTAAATGGGAAAGCTTTGGAGCACCCTTTCCCTCTAAAATGTTAAATCTAAAAGACAAAAATTTTATGGACTTAAAATGGCATGAATTACCTTTGAAAGGACATCATTTTTAAAACATCCCACCTGTGAAACATGAATTCCTTTTAGGCCCTGGAGTTAGAATCTTTACCCCGGGGATCATGATATCTTACAATTTTGGTAGAGGCCTTTCTGCTTTCCACCATTACGAATTTAGCTTTTCTTAAAGATGTGTGTAGTTGTGGAGAAGATTTTTGAAAACTGGTCAATTTTTTCCCACCCCTAAGGCCCCAAGGGTGCAGGGGTCCTAGAATTTTACAATTTTTTCCCTTGTCCTAAATATGCTTCATACCAAATTTGAAAAGAATTGGAATGAAAGTTATAAAATGTTCAATTGTTAATGCATGATGAACAAAGATAGACGCAGACCAATTGCAATACATCACTTGAGTTTACTCAAATTAATAGTGGAGAGAATGTACTAGTTAAAATTCAGGTCTCCTTTGTCCTAAAAATGCTTCATACCAAATTCGAAAAGAATTGGAATGGCAGTTATCAAGAAATTGAAAATGTTCAATTGTTAATGCATGATGAACAAAGATAGATGCAGACCAATTGCAATACATCACTTGAGTTTACTCAAATTAATAGTGGAGAGAATGTACTAGTTAAAATTCATGTCTCCTTTGTCCTAAAAATGCTTCATTCCAAATTCGAAAAGAATTGGAATGGCAGTTATCAAGAAATTGAAAATGTTCAATTGTTAACATACAACACATGATGGGGGACAAAGGAGGCAGACTAATTGCAGTAAGTTGCCTGAGTTTACTATGGTGACCTAAAAATTAACAGAGGAGAGAATGTACCAATACGTGGACTACACAGGATGTGTTAGTTACGTACTCATCATATACTGACTCCACTAAGCTTGTTATATAATCATGACTGTAATAGTGTAGGTCCGAGTTGTCCCATGGGGCATTTTCATTCTTCAGGTGTGTCATGAAGCGATCCAAGTAATGCCCAATCAAATCTTTGTGGTTCTGTCATATGGAAATGATAAAATGGCACAATCAGATTAGCAACAAGGAAATAGCAGAAAAGAACAAGAATTATGAATTAAGAATTTTGATTTATAATGTATCCAGTTATTTTCTGTTTTAACTAAAATGATAAAAAAAAAAAAAAAAAAAAAAAAAAATATTACTAATACCTCCCATTTCGACTTTAGATGATTATTATTTTTGTGACCTTTCAATTTATATAATGTTCGTTTTTATATTGCCCTTGTTTTACATGTTAAGCGCTTTAGAGTAATTATATAATTAGATAAGGCGCTATATAAAAATAGTATAATAATAATAATAATAAATAATTACAGACAAACAAGCCATATTGGAATTATAAAAAAGAACATTGTAATTCGAAAAACTACATTCCCTTGATGTAAAATGGTTTACAAATTAAAAGAATTCATTAAGGAAACAATTTCTTGATAAAAAGTGCATACACTTAGCAAAAATAGGATTATTTTAGTAAGCCCTATTAATTTTGATTGAAATCAGTACATTTTTCTCTGGTTTAATTCAAATTAAAAAAAAAAGACTAGTAACTATATTTCTGAAATTTGGTCCTATCATTTCAATTTCTTTTTAAAATATAATAAAATAAAATATAATTTGTCTAATGATGTTTTTTTCTCAAATTTTAGCAATAAATTTTAAAAAATATTAATGAAACAACCTAATTTTCATAGATATTTTCTTATTTAGATAATTAGAACATTTAAATGACTCTTCTTGACAGGTTTTATTAGATATATATATCATGTGTCAAATCAAATTTTCTTATTTGTAAACAAAAATCTTTTTTATCATACCAGAAAAAAAAAAATCACAAAATATTCATATAAAGTAAATGAAAGCAGGTATCTCTCTTTCGATAGTGAAATCATATGCTTCACACAAGGTGCTCAAATGACCCATTAAATAAACTATAAATATTTAGTGCAATGAGCCACCTTAAGTATCATTATATATATATATATATATATATATATATATATATATATATAAGACCTTGAGCAAAACTCTAGGGTGAAAAAAAATAAATATGTTATTTTCTTAATTTTCATAGCAATAAGTTTTACTCTGATAACAGAAAAGTTAAAACTGTGCCAAAGTAAAGGACCCTTTTACTTTCAATATCATACAAATCTTTTAAAATGCTAAAAGTTTCAGTGGAAAAGATTCTAGAAGAAACCGTAAATGATATATTTTTTCTGACAAGGATTTGGCATTCAATTAAACTTCTCTAATTTAAATATAAAAATTTACACATGAATAAATCACCTTTGGTTTCATTTATTTAAAACACAACTCAGAAAATCTGTCCTATTTTGAGATATTTAAATGTGGGTTGGCAATGCCAACTTAACAATTATTTACATGTAATTGTGGCCTAAGCCAATTATGATTTCTCATGTGTGGCATATTATTTTGAATGCAATTTGCGTGTTGATGAAGTTGGCCCAGCATACTCTTAAGACTTCAAGTTCATAATTTTAAAAGTCGCATAATTAGCGAATACCAAAATGAAAGATGTATGGAATTTCAATATTTTAAAGTGGATCCCAGTAGAAGTTTAATTTATTTCTGAACAACAAAATTTATTGATTCAATGACTTTTTATTTCATTTGTGGAATATTTATTGCCTATATTGTCTATTGCGTCCACAAGACCATCATATTGAGGATGGTCCATATCAAACAGGTACACTCTGCTTGACACAATACTTTTCCCATCAACCAACATGCTACAGCTTAGAGTAATATATGCCATCAAACTCTGTTTTACATTCAACATGCCTTTTTCACAGTAATGCACATTTTCGACAGGTCATAAAAATGTTTTGAATGAAGATTGTTTGAATCTTCAAGTGATTTACAGGTGATTTGAATTAATGTTGATTAGTACGTAAACGGAAATGTTCAGGAATTCCAGATAGCTAAATAAAAAAAAAAATAATAAAATTACTGAGACTAAAAGATCAATAAAATTTCCTCAGACTGCGCCAATTTTAGCATGTCTGCTGCCAACACCAAACAAATAAAATTTTATGTTTGGTCCTATTTGTACAGTACCAACTCAATTAAGTGCTGAGCCCAAGGTTAAGTTAGTGACTTTACTGACCTTGAGTGATGCCAAGGAGACTGCTTCTCTAATGAATCTGAATAATTTGTCAAAATGTTCATGATTCTCCAACAGCTTCATGCCTAGCTCTGTTACTAACGGCTCACAAGTGACATGAGCTTTACTAATTCTGTTGAGAAAAACAAGGTCATCAGTCTGTGTATAAGAGTTTTGTTGTGAAGATAATAGTAAATATATCTATCTATCATGATTTTGTATCCGTAAACACTAAGATTATTGCATCTCATACAATATATGGAAGGGCTTATATATATTGCAGTGAATCATATTTATCTTTGAAAAACAGAGGAAATTACGGTATAATTTTTCCACTGGCTGTATGTACTGAGGATTCATTTACAAATTCTTTTTCAAATCAAATAAAGTACAAACTTCTCTGAGATTGATACTGGCGATTAAGTCATTAATATATATGTGAAAACATTTTATGCTGTGCATAAGGGGTTGGTAATAATCATGTCTTACTTCATGAAAAGTATGCCAGCGTGAAGTGTTGCAGTTCATATACCCTAATGCATTCTCAAAAATGAAGTTTATTTCTTATATCTACATTCTATTATCATTTCCGTTGGAATTCCCAGCCGTCAAAATAGGTGTACTAAGACAAGAAAGATTCGATAATCTTGTTCGTACTGCAACACATACTTGAGGAAATGGCTATCACTGAAGTTCATATGGATATCAAATGTAAAACATGGGATCTATAAAGATCTCTTCGTAACAGCTCACAGGGGTCCATACACTGACTGATATCAGCACTGTCCACTGTCTTCCAACACACTCACTGTAGTTTTTCAAATAGGTGTTCCACCACTGCCCCTGCTCTGTCAGCAATTTTTTCTAGCTCGTCACTATCATCAAGCAAACTGAAATCCATATCAATCAGTGTTTGAATAATTTCCTTTGCTGCTTCCGTGTTCTCCTGAAAAAGACACACTCAATAACTTCAAAAGATGACTAAATGTCTGATAGACAAACTAACTGTCTTATAAATGTCTAATTGTCAGGTAAACAAACTTAAATGTTCTTATAAATGGCTAATTGTAAGATAAACAAACTTAAATGTTCTTATAAATGTCTAATTGTCAGATAAACAAACTTAAATGTTCTTATAAATGTCTAATTGTCAGATAAACAAACTTAAATGTTCTTATAAATGTCTAATTGTCAGATAAACAAACTTAAATGTTCTTATAAATGACTAATTGTCAGATAAACAAACTTAAATGTTCTTATAAATGGCTAATTGTCAGATAAACAAACTTAAATGTTCTTATAAATGGCTAATTGTCTGATAGAAGACTACATTAACTGCATGATAGACGATTTGTCTGATGATGACAAAGTGCCTGATTGGTGCCTATCTGTTTTATAAACAGGTTTAAATGTTCTTATAAATGTGTAATCATCTGATTGGCAAACAAACTGCCTTATAGATAGCTAATTCATTTTCTGATAGTATGCCAAAGTAAATGTCTGAAAGACAAACTTTATTTTCTTATAGATTAATTGTCTGATAAATAAATTGTCTTATAGATGGTTAACGTCTGATATATGACTAATTAATTGTCTGATAGACAAACTGTTTTATAGATGGCTAATTGTTGGATAAATATCAGATAGATGACTGAATATCTGATACGTGACTACTTGACAAATTCAGACCCCCCCCCCCCCCCCCCCCCCCCCCGAGCTTTAAGTCCCTACCCAAAGGAACACATTTCATACTATTTTTCTATTTGACACCTCTTTGCTCATAATGACTACTAATATGTAGTGTGTGTATTTGAAAAAAACCCAAAACAAAACAAGTATGGACTTTATGCCATTTGTTTGATAAAAATCTGAATTTAAAAATAACACTTTTATCTTAATTATTTTAATTGTGATCTATCATCCAAATTATGAAAATTTCAGAAAATACTTAAAAGTAACACACAGGCATAGTCCTTCCATAAGAAATAGATACCTGATGTTGAAGTTTCAATTTATTTGTGAAATAATGTGCCCACTGTGTGATAAAATACATTTAGTGTTGTTTTATAAAGACATACTGTTCTCTGGTCAATGAAACAACGAATTTAATAAATCATATCTATAATTAAGAAGGTTTAAATTAATGCATAAGGGAAAATTCTAACCAAGATATCCCTCATTTTCTATATTCACAGGCCTTATTGGATACTTGAGTATTAATTACACACAAAAACCCTGCACACAAGTAGGAAATGTTGCACGTTAGTCGTACAGAGAGTGTATCTTTCAATCTCTGAGAACTGAATTGGTGTAAGTTTCATTTACAGTTTTTCAAATAGTCCTGGACTGGTATAGTATATGTTTTTAAAGCAATTTATCAATGACACCCCTTTTAAAAGCCAAAGAACAAGGTTAAGGGGTTAAATATGGGCCTCAGCTGCCTTTTCATTATAGAGTGTCAGACTGAAACAAATATTTTTAACACATTCTCTTATATACTCCAAATAAATATATGCCTCTGATCTGTTTGGTAGATGTTCAGAAGTAGAGAAGATTTTTAAAGATTCAAAGAATTTTATTCTAGATCCATATAGCCGTATCCCAAGCGCATTCTTGGCTCACTGGGGCCTGATGAGAAATTTCACAATTTTGTTTGAAGCCTCCAAGCTCATTAGAACTATATACATCCATTCTATATTCTAGACGTTCAGGAGTATAAAGAAGAACACATCTGTTTATTTCTGTTTTCGCCTCATGATCTGCTCAGCCAATCTTTATGAATGCTGACTATCAACTATAGCCAAATCTCAGAATACATTTTGAGTTTTAGGAAAGCAATCATGGCAACAGTGCAGACAGCTAAGAAGGTAACATTGTATATATATTCAATATCTATCATTAATGGCTGATTCGTCTCTCCTTCAATGAAAATAGTTTTTGATCAGCAAATGATTTATCATTAACGGTTATGATAGTGCTTCATTAATTATTAATTTTTTGCATTAGCAAATGAAAGTACATTTGTTAATGTAACATTTTTCATAACTGGATTTTATATCATTAATGATTGCTACAGTGCATAGCTTGGTAAAAAACTATTCAATCCCTATATTTATTTTAATGACTCGTGGATGAATTGTCATATCACACCCAAACATCCCAAGCGAGTACTCTACCAACCAAGTTACCACAGCGACAACAGGAAATAATAGGAAAACTCAAGTCAGCAACACTTTCATTAACTTATTATAACTTCACATTCTTACCAAGCTTCAGTTTGCCTAAACGTCTAGCCCCTAAAAGGTTCATGCCTCATATATTTCTATTTAGCTTCATGCAAGAAATCTTGTACCTTCCAATTCAGACAGCGAACCCACTGGGCTTCTGAGATCAATCGAGAAGCAGCGTCTAACGTCTTTGAAAATTGCCATTTTACACACTGAACTAAAATGGGGATCCACAACTTGTCATACGTCCTGAAAGAAACAATTAATCCTCAACAAAATCAATTAATTCAATGAGAGATGCATTTTACATATTAGGTCTAGGAATAAAATGTTATTGCTTTGACGTTCAACTCTTGAGAATTTTACAGTAATGTTCCGTTTGCATTTCTTTAAATGTGATCATATAAACATGTAAAATTCTCTTCAGTGATAGGCTTATAATCATGATAATCAATGAATGAACTAATTAAACAATTATATGCTTCAAGTATGGTAATCAACAGAGGCAAACAATGATGTCATTCAATAGTTAATGAATTTTAACTTCCAATATTGATTGGAAGTATAAAAATTATTTTTGTATTATAGAAAGTTTGCTGTTAATTCTATTTGCACTGCAAGGACTGATTCACCTGGTGCATATAAGTGACAAGCTGAAAGTTCTGCAATATTGATTGTTTTATGTCTTGCCAAGAAGTTTTCACTCTTATTGAGATGTTACCAGCTGTAGGTGAAGGTTACTAATTTAAACCTGTGCTTCAGAGTCAGGGCCTTAGCAATGAGCTGCAACATGGGATCCCCATTCTTAAGGTCATATCCAAAAGACCTGTTATTCTCATTTCTAAATGCTGAGCATTTGGTGGAGGAGCAATCACTACCTATGTTTACGATTTAGGTTAAATATGACCATTGCATGACCTCTTGGTTATGAAGTGAACACTACCACTGAGTTACCATGACCAGTCTGCAATGTTGTAAAATTCAATATATCAAGCACAATAAAGCAATATTTTACTATTTTAGTGAAGTATTGGGGATTAACAATTTCATTATAAATGTGATTCGCTATGGAGAATAAGTTCATAATATATTCTAAATCTACAGAGAATAAAATCACTTTGCTGTAAGCATGAATTCATTATAAAAGTATTCGCTGTAACTGTACATAAGTATATTTCAACTTACTTCTGAGGTTTTGCGTGCTCCCTGTATTCATATATCATTTCTGCAATTAGTTCTCCAGTCTCTTTCAATCGTGGTCCCTTTTGAAGTATTTCTAGGGCCACTGGAGCCCAGGTCTCAAATAGTTTAGGCTCTTTCTGTGTACAACCAACACACACGTTTATATATACATAAACTAAAGGTCTGATTAATTCAATTTTATAATTATTTTAAGTATTTTATCCAAAAAAAAATAAAAAAAAAAAAATTAAGTGGTGGAATTAGATTAATCCTAGATGGCACTGTATGATAATATTATGTTCAACTTGAATGTTAAAATTTAATGTTGAATTATATTTGAAACTGACATACTGAACTACCATAATTCAGCTGTTGATTCATATTCAAAACATCACTGTTGATTTAAAAATATTCAACATTAGAATAACATTGATAATGCAACTTCTATTGATGATTATAACTATTACGTTGATTTTTCCACACTGATTCTAGTTTGAAAATTAATGCAAGACTGAACATTTTAAATATTGAAACAAGCTTGAAAATGCTACATCTTGAAATAAGGTATCAAATGGAGTTTACACAGTTTCAATATTATATTGATTATTTGATATACCACAGTAAACTCAAAATAATTGATACCAGAGTCATCCATATCTGTTCAACATTTGGCTATTCTATTGAACATAGAGTCTGACATTAACTGCAGACAAACAACTCAATTTATGTCAAATGGAATGACTTCAGCTTTTCCGCTGCCATCTTTCCAAAATTATGTTGTAAATTTCCATTATCAGCTGCATACGGTGTTTATAACTTGAAACTGATTTGATTCATGAGAGCATGTTCTGCATATGATCAATTTTAAAATCTAGACAGGCTACTGACAAATAAGTTCATGTTACTGGGTTGTCAACAGTCTTGTTTAGGGTCAGCATTTCGCAAATTCTATGGTTGTTATAATGATCTAATTTGCAATACAATCTATCACTGGGTCAAATTCTGTCTGACATATATTATATCAATTGTTAGGCAATTCTTTACATACTGATTTTGACTACAGAATACTCTGTTTACCTGATCAAGAAATCGTGGCAAGTGTGACTGATTAACAGGGGATGCTTACTCCTCCTAGGCACCCAATACCACATATTATATTTCCAGGGGTCTGTGTTTGTCCTACTCTCAATTTTGTATTCTTTATGTTATTTATGAGATTGATTACTATTCATTATATTTTTCTTTGATGGACTGACAGAATAAACACACAGACAGATTGCTGACTGAATGTCAGACTGCATGATATTTGTATAACATTGGTGACTGAAGAAATTATCTGCAGAGAGTGGCCCTACTTACAGCACAACTTTGTTTTATTAGATCTGACTCCACAATTCATTTTACCACATCAGAAGCTAGGGGTAAAGCATAATAATCTGTTATATAAAATGTACTTTTATACCAGTCAGGGACATAACTGATAATAGTTATAGAAAAATGTAACATAAAACCATTATTTTTGTATCTTGCCAACAATTGCTGAAAAGTAAACTTTAAACACAATTTATTCATATTTTATACTATTTTTTGCAAAGGCCTCTGTTATTCCCATGTTTCAATTTACTGGAAGTTTCAATATGTCTGTAAAGATGGAGTCTTGTGTTCATAGAAAAATATAATTTTTTACTTTTACACATAAAATCAATGAAATATATCCCTCAGATGCCCACTTCGAATTGTAAATTAACCATGCTTGCAGAATTTTCATGTGGGATGTTATAATTTTTCTGAATTTAGGAAACTTTAAAGTATTTGTGCAAGAGGTTTGAAAGAAGTGAATTTACAAGTAAAAAAATCAAAAAAATCAGGATAAGCATTTCCCCATTTCCATACACATTTCTAAAGCTTCATTTTGCACAATGAATCAAAATTTGGGCTTAAGTTTGCAATTTTTAGTTGTTTTAATGATTTTACCGATTGTTCATTGGAATTTGCAACAAAAGACAACTCTTGCAAACACAATTTTTAATTGATTTCATTATATTTTCTGTAATTCAAATCAGTTCCACCCCTGACTATACACAGTTTCGACTCCAGGTTGGAAAAATTTAGTTATCACTGAAGTTAATATAGTAACAATTACCTTAATTTGTTCTTTCTGAATATGGCGATGCAAGTCATCAAAAGAAGAAATTAGACTGGGAAATTTGGTCACGTTAGCATAGGTGGCCACTGCCTTCAAAAACTGAAGTACACTACCATATACAGAAATAGGATCATTCCTTTTTCTAGAAAAGAAAAGCATATTGATATTTGTGTAACTGATTTAAGAATTCCTTTATCTTGATTGACATGAACAATCTTTTTCCATCTCATGTAACTCCAAAAATGTACTTAAATATCTGCTTTTAGTATACCAGTAATAATGATTGATGGCTTATTTTGTAAACTTTGATTCTAAATACATAGTATTACATGAAATATCTTAAAAATTCCACTTATAAACATGATAGGGAACATCAAAATATCTGAATACCCTTTAGCCACTGATGTTACGTCTATAATGCAGAGTCTGTACAGCAGTTGCCGTCCTTATAAAAAATATATCACAGAAAGTATTCTTACATGGCTTTTACACTCTGTTCAACTATTGTTTTTGTGATATCAAACACTTCATCACTCTGTGGAAAGGCTGGGTCAAATATAAATTCCTGGAGGGTTTTAAATATGGACTTCAAATAATTGACATCCTTAAGTTCCTGAAAGTCACATTCATAAATATTTATCATTAACTCAAGCTGTGTAATTAAAGGATATACAAATAGCAAAATGAATGTTAAAAGTACAAGAAGAACTCTTTAAAAGAATACTCCCAAAATTGTATGGTACAATAGATACCAAAAATGTTTATAGAATATATACTAGGATGAATATGCCAGCGACTACCTTGAATATTCCGCAGTCCTTAATGATGTCTAAAGCCCTGTCATGCCCTCGCTCTACCTCCGAGAAGTGATCTTGGGGAACGTGTGGCATCTTAGTGAGGTAGAAAATGCACAGATCTATGACCTCTTTCTGCAGTTTCTCTGGTCTGTCCTTTCTGAAAACACAAATCCAGTATCACAGCTTCACTATCACAGCGAGACTAATTTAAATTTTGATGATAAATGAGGTGATGCAGAAGTTTGATGAATATGGCTTCATTTAATGGCTATCTGATCATGCCTTGGGTAAATGCCTAATTAATTACTCAGTTACATTCATATTGAGCCTGTGTTGGGTAAATATCTTCACTTCATTATTCTTTTCCATTTGTCTTGATTCCTCACATCAATTAAGCAGTTTCCCTCAACTTTTCCACATCAAAGATTGACACCAATATTGCTTTCTAGGGTTACTGGTACTTACGTTGTTTTTGTATGGTATTGTTATATGTTAATTCATTGGATAATTTCTATAAATTCTAGTCTGAAAAAAAAAACAGTTGAGGAAGAGAGCCCAATTTGTTGGGCACAAAATGTCAGTTTAAATTTGATTTACAAATTTTTTCATCCTTGTTTTCAAAATTTACAAAATTACCTTAGAAACAATTACACATACTTTCAAACCATCTTCAGAACTTTCAGTAAAAGTTCAGTTGTTAGTAAAATGCTATCAATCCTATTCCTCGTTCTTGAGCTTACAATTTCCCTTTTCAGAGTATAGAGTGTCTTTGGTACTGTGGTATATTATAATTTTCACTTACTCTATGAGACTTTGAATGTGCGATGGATATATCCTGTCATCTCCCTCTTTCTTTTCTGATGCACCAATAGATTTTCTAAAACCATTTTCCTCAAGGTCCTATCAATATCATTCATAATACAATATAGGTTTTAATTCAGCAAGATGTGTTTTGAAACACTGATGTCCCCATATGGCAATGTTTTGAAACAATGATGCTCTTATACGACAGTAATTTGGTACCCAAAGGCAGGATGGTTGGTTGTATATTGCTTAATATACTGCTCAAGAATTTTTCACTCATATAGAGATGTTAACATTGCTGATGATGCGCTGCACAATTTAGGCCTATGCTTGGCGCTTACCGGTTTTGAGAGGGGAGGGATCTTTATTGTGCCACACCTGCTTTGTCACAGGGCCTCAGTTTTTACAGGCTCATCTGAAGGACCACCCCATTTAGGCATCTCTTACAACAAACAAGGGGTACTGCAGACTTATTCTAACTTGGATCCCCACAGTCTCATAAAGAAAGGTTTATCACAACAAATACATATGTGAAATATGCAAGCCCTATAACCAACCATTCAAAAGTTATGACCAAGGTTAAAGTTTTTCAAAAGTAGATCAAAACCCGAGGTCAAGGTCACAAGTTTAAAAATTTTGGTTTTTCAGAAGAAGTTGACATATCAAATATTTAATTTTTAAACATGTTAAAAAACATATGGCCAAGATTAAGAGTTTTCAAAAATAGGTTAACACCAAAGGTCAAGAAGTAAAAATTTGTGCCCCTTAAGAAAGGTCTTGTCAAAAGGAATACACATGTGAACTATGAAAACCCTGTCACCATCCATTCAAAGGTTATGGCCAATGTTAAACGTTTTGCAGACAAACACACAGACCAAAAACTATATCCCCCAAATCTTCAATCACTCGGGCATAAAAATTCAGTTTTTCGCCTATAATGAAAATTCAAGGCTTATGATTTCTTTTATTTTTGAGAATGGAAACAGTGGTTCTGAAGATAAAATGTGCACATGAAAAACAAGGCCCATGAGCCTCAATGCTCAAGCACCAAAGTCAGTGATCTTGCAGATACTCGGATACATAAAAGTGTAAATCTTTAATCCCTGTTTTGGACCTCTGGCTCCAAGCAAAGAGTGAGCCATGAAATACTAAGACCTAGAAATGAATTTATACAGGTATGTCATTGGGTCAAATGCTGTCTGGTGTATTTCATACCAATTGTTAGGCTGTTCTTTATACACTGACCTTGACTATGGATTGCTCCATTTACCTGATCAAGATATAGGGCTCACAGCAGGTGTGACAGGTCAACAGTGGATACTTACTCATCCCCACCTCTGGTATGTCCAGGAGTCTGTGTTTGCCCAACTATTAATTTTACATTCCTCATAAGAATTGTGAGATTGATGACTGTTCATTATTTTCAACATTTCCAACAACAAAAACTCCATCGGCCTTATTGATCCCCTGGGTGTTGCACTCAAAAATCTTGCCTGTATATATAGAAGTGTTGCATGCTTTTGGTGCAATGAGTGTGTCTTTCAAAACTGAACAATGGAATGGATCAATCATTACACATCATCTGGTGATTACAGCCATCTATACATAAGTATGAGCTTTTTAAAAATATCTCTATATTACTCTTTGTCTCTCCCTTCTACAACAGTGTCATCTGGAAGCAAAGAAGGATTGCAAAGAATAGAACAGATGGTGGTTCCTATATATACTTGTATCAACATAATTCCACTTTGGTTTACAAGGGTTATTGCTAAGTAAAAAAAATAATGTTTGCTAAATGTTCAGAAGCAAAGAAAGATTTTTCCAAAAATTAATTCCTTTTTCACCAAATGATTCATACACTGTATACACCTAACCTGGGTCCGAGTTTTTGTTGTAGGGTCCATAAATTGTAGTTTTGGTAGATGCGTCTTACCCATTAACTACGCAGTCAGTCTCTGTGCTGTCTAGATGTTCAATTATTAAGGACATTAAAATTCTAAAGAAATATTGCACATCCATAAGATGAACCACAGAGCCCTGCATATCATAAACAGTCCCTAACCCATGGGATATGAATGGTACAGGATTTTAATAATAATAATGCACTTATATAGTGCCTTATTTAAATATACTCTAAAGCACTTTACACTATACTAAAACGCAAATCAAAATTATACAGAATACATAAAATACTTAATAATGCCAGATATTAATATTGCACAATGAACAATTGAAACTATGAAAGAAATAAACTAGAGAAAATTAGAAATTAATTCATATTATTAAAATCATAAAATATAAAATATGTGCTAGAAAAAAAACCAAAAAACACTTTTTTTTTTATCGTTCTTCGGCATGTTGCATAAAATACTGATTATAAAATACGTCAAATCAAAAAGATCACACATTAAAAGCCTGATGAAAGAGATGGGTTTTTAAATCTTTTTTAAAACTCTCAAGTTTCTGAATCTCCCTGATTTTAGATGGAAGACTGTTCCATAGAGTGGCTGCTGCTTTATCAAACCTGCGTTCTCCATACGTCTTAGTCTGGGTTACAGGTATATCTATCAGATGTGCAGATTCCAATCTAAGAGATCTGGCGGGTTTGTATGGTACAATAAGTTCTGACAGATATGCTGGTGCCAGATTGTTGAGGCACTTAAAGACATACATCAGTGTCTTGTACTGTATACGGTAGTTGACTGCAAGCCAGTGTAATTTGACAAGAACAGGCGTGATATGTTCGTGTTTTTTAGTCTGTGTTACTAATCTGGCAGAAGTGTTTTGTACCCGTTGAAGTTTGTCCATATATTGTTTGTTCTCACCGTACAGCAAGGCATTTCTGTAATCGATTCTGGTGGTTACCAATGAATTAACCAGTAATTTGCATGCCTCATCAGAGATGAAAGGTCGTCTGCTACCTATTTGACGGATGTGCATATAGCAAGATCTGGCAAAGGCTGTACAGTGTCTGTCCATCATAAGTGACTTGTCAAAATAGATCCCAAGATTTTTCACATATACTCGGCCTCAGAAATAATGTTTCCTGCGAACGAAATCCGAAAGTCAAGGTTCCTAGATTGATTGCATTTTGGGATAAATAAGATGAGTTCTGTTTTGTCCTGATTGAGTTTTAGTAAGTTTTAACTCATCAGATGTGGATATCTGTTAGACACGCCATGAGCGTTTCAGAAATATTGACCCAGTTGTTGCACGGTTCAACTACAATGTAAATCTGACTGTCATCCCCGTAACAATGATAATTCATATTATGAGCATCACATGTATGACCAATGGGTTTGCTGAAAAGGCAGTAAAGTTGATGCCCGAGAATGGAACCTTGTGGGATACCGAATTTCATTTCCTGGGATTCAGGCAATTTTGAGTCGATTGCTATGCATTGACGTCTACTGCTCAGATACGATTTAATCCAAGATAAAGCTGACCTGGAAATACCATAAGAATATTCCATTCGTTGGAAAAGAATTCGATGGTCTATTACATAAAATGCGGCTGAGAGATCCAACATCACAAGAATACAACTACAAGTATGATCTAAAGCTGAAACTCTGTCACGATGAACTTTCAACAGAGCAGTTTTGGTTGAATGGCCAGGTCGGTAAGCCGACTGTTTCGTATCCATCAAATTATTTGCCTTATGGTGCATATCAATCCTTGCTGACACTACTTTTTCAGTAATTTTGGACACAAAAGGGAGATTAGATACCGGACGATAGTTCTTCAGCGACTCCTTATCTAAGCCAGGCTTCTTCAAAAGTCGACGGATGGTTGCTTGTTAGAAGATGCTCTGCACTGACGAGTCGCAAAGTGATGCATTTACTAGAGATGTCACTATCGGAACAAAACTTTCTATACACTGCTTCAACAGGTAAGTTGGGATAGGGTCCATGTTGCATGTCTTAGAGGGCGAACTCTTTAGAAGTTTCCGAATTCCATCATGGTTTGTTGGAGAAAATTCTGTTAGCAGATCGCCAGTAACTTCAATATCTGCCGATAACACATCGAGGGAAATCCCACTCATATCATTTTGAGATTGTAGAGTGTCTCTAATATTTTGAATTTTACCAATAAAATATTTTCCGAATTCATTGGTTAAAGACAGGTCACTAACTGCCATAGGTAAAATAACATCGTTGTTATTACCAAGATTGTCTGTAAGTTTGAACAACTTTTTGGTATCATTACCACATTCCATTGTCCTCGTAGAATAATATTCCTGTTTACTTTTGAACAGAAGCATACTATTGTCTAGACACTTTTCTTTGTAAATTTGACGATGGATTTCTAGGTTGGTTCGCCTTCAAACCCTTTCGGCTTTACGTTTATCCCTTTTTGCGGAATGTAACTTATCGTTATACCACTGCGTATTCGGCCGAATGGTTACCGTTTTGGATTGCATGGGTGCGTGTTTATCGACAGTCGAACGGACACTCGTGATACAAATCGACCAGATCATCATTTTCTTCTCATTATTGATATGTGCCATTATTATGTCCAAGAGTTGAAAAGATGATTCTTAGAAGAGAATGCCTTTTCACTACAAGAGCCATTAAGCCCTGTCCTAACAGCTTATTGCCTAAATGTAACCTAGGGGGCATGACCTGCACATCTGGCAGTGGCATAGCTAGCCTTGAAGTGAAGTGTATGCACAGTGACAAATCCAGAATAGGATGGGGGTCTGGGGGCCATCGTAAGGCTCCCAGTGGGTCCAGGGCAAGGCACAGGGGGCTTTTTAGGTTACATTCATGGGTTGTTCTAGCTATAAAATCATACATAATAAAATGAAAAATTAACAATCATTTTTTGTTGTTGTCAAATTGATGTGTACGCCCGGTCGTCTGGTAGAGACATCTCTCCTTATCATTCAAGTATGTGTATGTATTCAGTTTTATAGTTTTTTGATGTCCAGGAATCAAAAAGAAGATTTTTAAAGAAGTTTTTCAAATTGAAATTAATCATCAGAGAGGTTTTCTAAGAAGCAAAAATCACATTACAGAATATAAGATAGAGCTATTTTAAGTGTTTAGGACATTGAGCTTACATCACTGGCAATAATATCACTTGGGTTCGAATTTACTACTAAAGAGTACTCTCTAATATTGTAAATTTGAACCCAAGCAATATAACTGTCTACGGCTTACATCATATAAGCGTTATCATCTGCATGAATCTGATGTGGAATCAGAGGTTGAATTATTTTGAGTTGTATTGATACAGACAAATGATGCAATTTGAAAAAATGTGGAAATTTTCAAATGAGACATTTTTTTAATTCAAGTCTGATTTTAAAAAACAAAGTGTTCAAATCTGGGGATAAGAAAAAAAAAAAAAAAAAAAAAAAAAGAAAGGAAAAAATATATAGATCTCTTCATCTGAAAAAAGGTGACTGGACTGAGTGGAAAGAGCTGAATCCAAAGGAAATGTTAATGTTTATATACAAGCACCTGTTTTATTCACAAATCATATACTAGTGTTTTGTAGAACTAATGATGTACTAAAATGATACCCATAATGGTCATTTTGACTAAACTTCAATCTGCACTACCTCAGATGCTTGCATAAATATGTCTTCTCAAGGTCCTGTGGTTCTTGAACGAAGATTTGAAAAAAAAAATAAAATAATTGCCTATACAATTTCCTACTCTTGTAAATCTGATCTGCTGTTATGGTCTCACCCTATCCCCTAGGTGGGGGGCAATGATTTAAACAATATCAAATCCCTATTCTTTAAGGAATCCTTCAAATAAATGTTGTCTTACCTGGTCCAAACTGGTTTTTCAGAAGATTTTAAAAAACCACCATAATTTCACTATTTCTTGATTAAGGAATTTGACCCTATTTAAATCCTTTACTCAAGGATGCTTTATGAAAAATTTGGTTGAAATTGGTGTTGTGGTTCTGGAGAAGAAATCAAAAACATGTAAAGTTAGAAACAGATGGACTGACAGACAGACTCCGGACAACACATGATCATAAAAGCACACATGAGCTTATACCTCAGTTGTGCTAATAAGTAATCAATCTTGTTGTTTGTGAGGAAAAAAAAAAGATTTAATTTTTTTTTTTATACCATATATATGATTATATAAATCTTTGTTCACTTATTGTGCCCTCCCCCTTATGACAATAATATGAACAAACAGCATTATCTGAGGATGCTTGCATATCAATAAGACTATTAAATCAAGGTTTTGTTGTTCTTGAAGTAAAATTATAAAAAAAAAATTGTTCCTACATATAATCCCCAATTAAACCTTTGCTCCCTTATTGTGGACCCATTCTACCCCTGGGGTCCATGATTTGTAATTAAACCTTTGCTCCCTTATTGTGGACCCATTCTACCCCTGGGGTCCATGATTTGTAATTTTGAATTTGCACTCTTTAAGGTGCTTTCAAATAAATTTTGTTTTTTCTGGCCCAGTGGTTGTTTAATTACCCTACTCCATTTTAACAAATTGTTCATTATCTCCCCTTGCATGGGGGCATGAGTCCAGAAATTTAGATTTAATATACAATTTATTCTATAATGTGAATCTAACTAACATCATGCACAATTATTATTGCAAATCAGTATCACATTAATTATACAGTCAAATAAATGTTTAAAAGCATGCATTTTCTTGTGATTTAGTATCTTTCCTTACAATGCAAACCTATGACCATGCTAATTAATATACTTGGTAAACAGAGTGACATATTCTCTATTCATCAACACCGTGCATATTCCTCACTCCCTTTATTTCAGTGGATGGGGGTGTGTGACCAAATCATTATCAACATCATCATCAAAATCATGTACATGTACAACATTGTCTAGCTATCTACATGAAAAGATGACAATAACAGTAATCAGGTTAAAAGTTTACAGACAGACAGAAGCTTTCTGCCCAGGTGAGCTAAAACCAGTCTAAGATACTCTCTTTCTTCTAAAGATCTGGGCTAGTATAGGTCCTCAGTACCCCTTGCTTGTCATAAGAGGACATTAAATGGGGCGGTCCTACGGACGAGACTGCAAAAACCGAGGTCCCGTGTCACAGCAGGTGTGGCATGATAAAGATACCTCCCTGCTTAAAGGCCCTGAGCGCCCAACATAGGCCTAAATTTTGCAGCCCTTCACTGGCAATGGTGACGTCTCCATGAGTGAAAAATTCTCAAGTGGGACGTTAAACAATATATAATCAATGAATTCTTCCTGTAGTGTCCTCCATTTCTATACATTTATAGTGCATACTGATATTGAATATCATATTTTTTACCCAATTTGTATCAGTGGAGTGGGGGGAGGGGCACTAACAGATATAATATTGTATAAATATTTATACATGTTAAATACCTCCAAAAAGTCTCCAAAGTCAACATCCTCGTCATCTGAATCGTCACATTTTCGAGGATCAAAACTGGAAAAGTTCGATTTCACAAAACTTGCCTACAAAATACATGCATGTTACATGAATGGCTTTCATTTTGTACACGTTGTGTCCTTATACAAACAGTTAGAAGTTTAAATGCACTGACTCGACAGCACATGTCAGAACGTCTTGGTATATAATACATTCATCATAGTTAAAAATAGATCTCTACAACCCAAAACTTACATCGACGCCGCAAGATTTCAAGTCTCGATACAAAATTCTTAATAGGTAAATCTACAGGAGTTCAAATTTTATCAATAAATTCAGAAGAATTCACTCGATTGAACAGACCATTACCAATACGTCGATCGAGTGATTATTGACTATATTGGCACCTACGCTAATTGATAACATTTCAAACGCGGTTATTTGACTATTGACAAAATTTCAAACATGGTTAAGTGATTTAGATGAATTTACCATTTTAAATAAGTCAGAGAAATTCTCCGTCGTTAGTTCAGTAAATTTGAAACGGCATCCACAACAAACAAGAGTTTGAACAGTCTGATCGATGACCACTTTGTCAATAGACCAAAACCGGCTTCCTTCTCAACGGGATAAATATTTGTACACCGACCCCGATGAAAATAAAGTGAGTGCCACATACCTTTTCTTATTTATAAGCTAGTTGAGAGATAGTCCCGTTTCTAGAACACTTACAAAACGATTAAAACCTTAGAACTTGGGCTAGGAGGATGCTGAAACTGAAATCATTTTCACAAAGCCGAGAAAAGTGCAAAGCGCTCAGCGCAGAGGAAAAGGGGTAGAAGATTGGTATTAACTCATCTGAGCTGAAAGTTCACATGAGCATTTCTGATCACCCGTTGTCCATCCGTCTGTCTACCCGTCTGTCTGTAAACTGTTCACATTTTCCGACTTTTCCAGAAGCTCTGGGTCAATTTCAACCAAACTTGGCGAAGAGCATCCTCAAGGCAGGTCAAATCCTCCTACTGAAAATACACCTATTCTCAGGTCAAAACAGATTTTTTCATTCCGTGACCATTGCCGCTTTTGTGGACAGACTGCCAAACTCAATCAAATAAAAGAGGGCGAGGTGTATATCCTGTGCAAACCCATGATTTCCAGGCTAGTATAAAATCCATCTGTTCTACTAGACAAGACGCTTGGGAAGATCAAATTTATGGTAGACTAGAAGCTGTAAATGATTTGCATGCTGCTGATGCCAAATATCATCCAACTTGTAATGTAAATTTTCGCACAGGCAAACACACTCCTAAAATATTCTCACCCTGCACGACCGAAGTCAAGAGAGGTAGACCTGTTGACAGTAATATTACCGACGCTTTTCTTAAAGTGGTGAACTATCTGCAGGGGAATGATGACAAACAGCATCACCTGTCAGATCTTGCTGCTAAAATAAAGGGCCACTGTGGTGATGATGCATACTCACATTTTTACTTGAAAAAGAAATTATATGAGCATTTTGGGGATGGGATCATCATGACAGAAGAGCGAAGAAAATCAACTGTAATAACAATACGTAAAACAGCTAGATCAATTCTTCAAAGTTTTTACAATCGGTCCGAAACGGTGGACCAGACAGCCGAAAAGCTCAACATCATTACTACTGCTGCTAAGCTGATCAAATCTGACATTCTGTCCCTTCATCTAGCTTCTGATTTGTATCTATTGTCGTCAGATATTGAATCACCGGAAAAGAATCTTCAGTACGTTCCTGAAAGTTTTCAAACCTTTTTAAAGATTCTCACTAGAGAAAAGGACCCAGAGTTGAAGATAGCATCGATTGGACAGACAATTATGTTAATGGCTAAGCCACGTTTACATGTTGCACCACTACAGATAGGTCTAGGAGTGCAGCTTCATCACCATTTTTCATCAAAGTTTCTTATTGATACGCTGCATGCCATAGGATTTTGTTCCTCATATTCGGAGATACAACGTTTTGAAAGAAGTGCAGCCATTTCACAAGGAACAGACATTCCAGGCTATGAAAATGGGCAATTCCGTCAATTTGTTGCCGACACAGTGGATCACAATGTGCGCACACTTGAAGGGTATGGTACATTCCATAGTATGGGTATAATTGTCGGCTCTACACCTGGCACAAAGGTTAACAAACCGGTCCTTAAACTGAATGTTTCATCGGCTGACCTGATCACTGCTGGGAAAATTGATATACATTTCTACAAGCAACCACCTAAATCGCCATTGCAGATGCAATTCTCCATGATTAGTATAGAACAGAAAGTACTGGACCCATTGAGTTTAGATTGTCTATCAAACATTGTATGGCCTCTTCAATCTCCTACTCCAAGTTGGTCAGGACTGATGCAGTAGAGTCAGAATGGAGATTACCCAGGAAAGTCTGCCATCACCTTTCTGCCGATGATAGATATAAACGCAAGCGACATGTCGTGTATCTTCTCTACACTGACGTTTGTGTCTCGCCAAGCTAGGAAATACGGTACAACTCCTATTCTAACCTTTGACCAGCCTCTCTACATGAAAGCGGTCACAGTCATCACTCATGAGTCACAGCGGGAAGACCTCAGCTCTATTATACTCAGGTTAGGTGGGTTTCACACACAAATGAGCTTTTTAGGGTGTTTCAGACACATTGTGAGAGAATCAGGATTGCAGGAAGTATTAGAGACTGTATGTGCGCCAAATGTAATTGGTCATATTCTTAGTGGAAAAGCAGTAGTTCGAGCAACCCGTGTCCATTTTCTAGTTGATACAACCCTTCATACCTTGCTTGTGGCTAAAACATTTGGCGTCGAATTGCCTGATAATGATGTGCTCCAGAAAATATCTTCAGGCTTTCTTGTAACACCCAGTGACACAGAGGCCCCTGATGGTATCCTTGCTGTATCTGCAGACCTTTCTACGATCCAACGGGAAGGAAACCATCTGCTCAAGCAAGCTGCCGCCTTGTATGACCAGTTGCTAGAGGGAGATGTTGCTGCACAAGACGCTTGCAATCATCCTACCGTAGCACAAGTACTGGAGAAACTTGCCGACACAAGATCTTCTCTTAAGTGCTTTAAAACAGCAGCCCTCTGGCTTCAGTACTTAGAAATGATAAGCCTCTTGAAATCTTTTATCACAGCTGAAAGAACTGGTAATTTGCTACTCCATATACAAACGCTACATGCAATGCTTCCATATTTTGCTACAGCTGGACATAATATGTATGCAAAGTCGGCATATATTTATATCACTTCAATGATTAAACTTCAGAAAGATAATCCCGATGTACACAACAAATTCCTGGAAGGGTGTTCTGAGAAGTAATTGATTAATTGATTGTTTGTTTTACGTCCCGTCGAGAATTTTTCACTCATATTAAGACGTCACCAGCTGTAGTTGAAGTACCTCAAATTTCGACCTATGCTTAGCACTCAGGGCCGTAGCAGTGAGGGTTCTTTAACGTGCCAACGCCTACCGTGACACGGGACCTCCGTTTTTATGGTCATATCCGAAAGACCCGTGATTCTCACTTCTAAATGCTGAGCGTTTGGGGAAGGAGCAATCACTACCTACTTTTCGTCTTAGGTTTGACGCGGCCATGGCACGAGCGGGGCTGGAAATCATGACCTCCCGGTTACGAAGCGAACGCTCAAATCACTGAGCTACAGCACAATTCGTAGCTATGGGAATTTCAAAAGACTGTTAGAAAACCCGATCACCAAAGACTACGAAGATATTGGCAGTGAAGAACTCTAGCATCATTTTAATATAAAACATAAACGGTACCAATTTTGATGCACCAGATGTGCATTTCAACAAATGTCTCTTCAGTGATGCTCAAGTCAACAATGTTCAGAGTACATATGCGTGGAGTCAGAGTGCTGTTTAACAAAACAATATTTGGGATGACCGATCACTAGGTATGAATATTTCCTGTTATCAATTTTGTTTACGATGTCAAATAATTTATCGTAAGGTATGGTCGTGTACGGGGTTATAAAATCATACGTTTTAATTTTGTTAATTTGAGAAAAGTTTTGTTACTTCATATTCGTTAGACGTTCTTTAAAATTCTTAAGCATCTACCTTTGATTTGCATCACCTCCGAAGGGGGCCTCAAAATCACAAAGCCTCTCACCTCTGTCGGCGCGGCGTTATGTGAGCAAGTTTGCCAGTTTACTTGCGGAAGGTCGGTGGTCTCTTCCCAGGTACATTGTATCTGGGTTCTCTCCTCCACCAACAAAAACTGGACGCCACCAGATAACGAAAAATTGTTGAGTGTGGCGGAAAGCAATAAATAATCAATCAATCGATCAATCAAGCATCACCTCCGGCATATATAGTGGCACAGTACGTTTGAAGTTTCTCCTTCACAGCAGTTAACATTTTCGTGAGGAGCAAAGATAGGGTTTTGGAAGAACTTTTACTGGATCCAGCAATGTATCTTTCTTTGTAAGGGTTTTTGTAGAGTTGGGGATCCAGTATAGGTACGGTAACTACATGTTCATCCGCTCCATTGACTGGGATATTAAATGTGTTTAAACTGAAGCATTATTTTGAAGAATCTCATCTTTTGAAATGATAGTTGGAGTGTAAGTGCGTTTACTAAATGTGAAATTAATGCCAAGTTCGTTTAGAATGCACTTGTCATTATGAGCCTTACAAACAAATACAATATTATTGCAAGTTTTGTCGGCTGGAACCAAAGCATATTCCTGAAGTAGCCTATCTAACTCTTTTGTTAGTTCTGGTTTACTAAACAGAGAAGGATAGGATACTGATTACTTTCACGCGTGTAGTTCAGTGATCAATTAAATGAATTGTCGTTCAGATTGTTTATTTGATTTACAAGTTCATTTGACAGCTGATTTCAAAGTTTTTTGACCGTTCGAACGCAGAAAACATTCTTTCAAATGGAGCGGGTGTCCCTTGAATCCTCATTTTGTTGGCTTAGTTTTTTGTTTTTGTTTTGTTTGTTGTGTTTTTTTGTTTTTGTTTGTTTTTGAGATTATTCAGCAAGTTAGACGTGATGTTGTCCCACAATAATTAAATGTTTAATCACATATGGAACACTTCACTGAAGTTCCACTACTTTTATTCTTTTAAATGTTTAACTTTTTTGGCGTGACTGTCCTGTTACCTAATTTGGAATCAAATGATTTAGACTTTTCAGAACGTTTCAATTATTACTGATTATCAATGGAAGGTTATAAGCGAAATAATTCCAGAACTTTGAAATCAAACTCAGCAGAGTTATTTCTCTTTTCGTGCGACAGAATAGGCGAAACCGGTAGCTCAGGATTAAAGGTTCGCTTCGTAACCAAGAGGTTGTGAGTTCGATCCCCACCTCATTGTTCGTTATCATTTCCTTTTCATTAATATGACCTCATTAGTTACAGCAATATTTTGTTTTCTTTCACCAATAAGCCAAATTTGGAGCTAAATTTTGATATGCAATTTATATCCGTGATAAAATGAACAAATTTCCAAGATGTTAGTATGATTCACGGATCAGTTAAAGGTTAACGAGCACATTTACTACAATCCCAGTTAAATTTTAAAATAAATAATTAAAAATTAAATAAATAAATTATAACAGAAAGAAATAAAAAAAATAAAATAAAACAAAATAAAAGGAAAGAAATTATTAGTGATAAAGTAGAAATCGGTAAATGTGCAGTGTTTCCGCAAAGATGGAAGGGATAACCTCGACGGCATCAGTAAGCTATGAGTATACTCACACGAAGTACCTTCTAAATATCACTGACTGACATCTTGTACTGAAAAATTGTTGAGTGTGGCGGAAAGCAATAAATAATCAATCAATCAATCAATCTTGTACTATTAATTTCTAATTCTTTATCTAAAACACCCATTTGCTAAAAGGTGTAAATTTTACATATATTAAAATTTTACTCGATTGTACACGGAAACATTATAATTATTGAAGGAGATCAAGGGAGTACCACTGAAAATGTAGAATGCTCAGTATTATCATGTTGCACTAAATATTCCCACTGTCAATTTTCATCACAAGTCATTCCTTTCCATTTCACACACACACACACACACACACACACACACACACACACACACACACACATATATATATATATATATATATATATATAATTCACACTCTCAATCTCATTCTTGCTTAGGTTAATCCACATACAAAGATGTAGAACTGCTCTAATCAATAATGTTATGTTTGTAATTAGAGTTATCGTTCCTTAATTCGTATCTGAAAGGGCTCATCTAGGATAATACCAATATGAAACTGCTCCATCCTGGAATACGCTACTTTAGTCGTACAATTCTAGCATGAAACAAGTCCCGAACTTGCCCAAAGTATCTATAGTTTCACCCATTATTTGGGATGACATATCTGGTGACTTTTTTCTTCCTTGAAGTTTAAATAGTTGTGATTCCAAAATGTTTCTAATAATTTGGAAAATATTTTCTTTTCTCCAGAGGAGAAATCTACTACATCGCCAATACGCATGACGGCTCTGAATTTTCGACAGGGAACTTCAGTTACATCTAATAGGTCGTAGTTGATAATCAATAATTTCTTTCTGGAGTCGGCCAAGTAGTTGTCCCAAATACGATTCCAGTCAATGCGGGTTTGGAAAGATTCCTCCTCAAAATAATCAGCAGAGAGGAACAGGATGTAGTATCGGGACACAGATATCTGATATGCTGTCTCCTCTAATCTAACGGAGCCGAGGGGTAAGTCACGTGATGGGATGAAAGCACTCACACCATTCCTGGTTAAGAACGGTTCCAGTTTGTTTATGAACCAGGAGTTTATGACTTTGATCTTTTCATCATATGAAACGTAAACACAATCCTGGTCCAAAGTTTTATTTGGTCTTTTGCAAATCCAAGTGAAACGTAAGATAATCTTAATTTCGTGCTTCCAAATGTAACTAAGGATGAGAACGAAGAACAAAATGATTATTATAGCAGTGCTGAATAACAACAAGAGATAAGATTGAGGTGTTTCTGTGCAGACGAGCTTAGGAAGATACATCAATAAACCTTCTTCGTGCGTGCCATTCAAACATTTAAAGGAGTAGGATGAGCAGTTTTTATTCCCTTTTGTTTGTATCCATTCCACCATCCATAGATGTGAACAAGTGCAGTGCATAACAAAATCTTCCCGCTGCAGGAAAACGCATGGATTTAATAAAGACAGATTACGCGGAATTCCGTTCAGTTGTTGAGATCTTGGTACAGAGAATACTTGCAAATGAGTAAGGTTTTCGAGAGCTTTTGTTTCAAAACGAGGCATAAGCTGTAATTCAAGAGCAGTGACCCGTTTCAAATAATGTTCCATTGTTATTTGTTCAATTCGATTCCCTCTCATGTAGAACTCAATTTCATCACAATCTGGCAGAATGTGAGGCAGGCGTCTCATTGCAGCTCCAGTACAATCCATGTGTAATATTAATTTCATTTCAAAATGTTCGAAACTCAGTATCTTAGGGATATTAAGGCAATGACATTTCTCGGGACACACAGGTAGGGAAGAATAATTACAAATCAAATCCGTTATTTCGTTCTTGTTGATAATACTGGGGATAGACTTTCCTCGAAATGCTTCTGGAAATTCGCATTTTATATCAAAGTAGTCTCTTTGAAGTAAGCTAAGCAACGCTTTAAAGTACAACAAAAGTTTTACGATCCTACAATCGCATATTAAAGGATTGTGTCTGACATCAAATCCAAAGTGTATCAGTTTACCCAGACCGAATATGTTCTTAAATCCCAATATACTGACATTTGGCATCAATTGCATTTGATTGAATGTAAGGTCTATGAATCCGGGACCGTATTTTTTGTTTTCGCTTATCTTCCAATCATATTCATTGACAATAAGACATAGTTTGTTATGGGAGAAGTTCATTTCACAGAATGGCCTTTCAAATACAAAGTTAGTGATATCGACAGACGTGAGGGAATTTCCATTTAAATCAAGTGTATGGGAAGCCATTATCCCTAACATCTTCGCTTCAATGTAAGTTATGAAATTACGTGACAGGTTGAGATACCTGAGATTCCAATTTTCAGTCAAGGAGTCCTTTGGGAAAACAGATAATGAATTCCAAGACAAATCCAAATGCGTCAAGTTTGGAAGGCAGGACAAATTCGGAATTTCTAGAATAAGATTGAAAGAGAAATTGATCCGTGTTATTCCTGGAAAGTCACATATATTGGTTGGAAAGGCCAGTAAATGCTTCCTAGAATAACTCAAAGCTATGTTATCAAGAGACGTATTCCCTTCAAGATACCCATCCTTTGAAATATTAAGATGAGAAAATTTGCGGTTGTAATCGAGCACACATTTCGCATTACAAGCACAACAAACATCTGGTGTATCACCAATAGTCTTTTTAACGTCACAGTGGTTCGGACAATACAACTGTAATCCTTTCCAACCACTCGGTTTCCATAGGAATGTTTCATTCATTGGGATTTCAACAGACAAAAATGTCACCCAGCAGACAGACAAAATTACTACCCTTAATACGCAATCAACAACTAGGAATTGCATGTCTCTAAAGAAAGTGTTGCAAAATGGATATTTCCCACAGCAGATAGTTTATATTGTAATATGTTTGTTTTGTTTGTTTTTTATTTATAGTCGCATGAGCAATTTTTCAGCTATCCGGCGACTGTATATAGTAATATGAGACAAGGAAGTTTTAGCTATATTTCAATTTCTCATTGAAAACTTTGGTATCCTTTAAATGATCTCCAGCTTGAACATAATACTTTGTTGTATAATGGATGATTAGCAACCCTTAACGGTACTCTTTCACATACAGCCTATATGCACTAAGGGCTACGGGGTTTCTCTTGTCGTCTTTTGATTACAGTAAAACTCCCTTACAGTGAGCACCTGGGGTCCGTTGCATCTAACAAGTCGTAGTCGTAATCAATACTTTTCTTTCTGTCGGACATGTAGTTGTTCCAAATACAATTCCAGTCCATGGGGGTTTGGAAAGATTCCTCCTCAAAGAAAGGAACAGGATATATTATCTTGACACAAATATCTGATATGTTGTCTCATCTAATCTAACGGAGCCAAGTGGTAAGTCATGTGATGGGATGAAAGCACTCAAACCATTCCTGGTCAAGAACGGTTCCAGTCTGCTTGTGAACAAAGAATTGATGTGTGATTTTCTCGTCACATTAACGGTAAACAACACCATCTTGGTCTATATGTTTATTTGATTTTTGATTTTGTGCAAATCCAACTCGACCTTATGACTTTGATTTCATGTTTCCAAATGTGACTAAGAATGAGAACGAAGAACAAAATAATTATTATAGCAGTACTGAATAACAACAGGAGATAAGATTGAGGTGTTTCTGTGCAGACGCGCTTAGGAAGATACCTCAATAAGCCTTCTTCGTGCGTGCCATTCAAACATTTGAAGGAGTAGGATGATCAGTTTTCATTTCCGTTTGTTTGTGCCTAATCCACCATCCATAGGACAAGTGCAGTTCATAACAAACTCTTCCCGCTGCAGGAAAACACAGGGATTTAATATAGACAAATCACACGGAATCCCGCTTATTGGTGAGATCTTGGTACAGAGAATACCTGCAAATGAGTGAGGTTTTTGAGGACACCTGTTTCAAAAGAAGGCAGAAGCCGTAATTCAAGAACAGTGACCTGTTTCAAATAATGTTCCATTGTTATTTGTTCAATTCGATTCCCTCTCATGTAGAACTCAATTTTATCACAATCTGGCAGAATATGAAAAAGATGTCTCATTGCCGTTCCTCCTATGCAATTTAAAAGTAATATCAATTTCATTTGAAAATGTTTGAAACTCAGTATCTTAGGGATATCAACGTAATGATATTTCTTGGGACACACAGGTAGGGAAGAATAATTGCAGACTAAGTCTGTTATTTCGTTCTTGTTGATAATGCTAGGGGAGAGACATTCCTCGAAAGGCTTCTGTGGATTCGTGTTTTAACATCAAAGTAGTTTCGTTCTATTACTCTAAGCAATGATTTAAGAAGTAACACAATTTCCACAATCCTGCAATCGCATTTTAAAGGATTATGTCTGACATCAAATCCAAAGTATGTCAGTTTACCTAGTCCGAATATGTTCTTAAATCACAATTTTCTGACATTAGGCATCAATGCAAGGTCTACGAATCCTGGACCGTAGTTTTCATTTATGTTTATCTCCCAGTCATATTTATTGACAGTAGTATGAAGATTTTTATGTTAATTTTACAGAATATCATTTCAAATACAATGTTGGTGACATCGATTGATTGATTGTTTGTTGCTTGTTTTCCGCCACACTCAACAATTTTCAGGTATCTGGTGGCGTCCATTTTTTTATTGGTGGAGGAGAGCACCCTGATACAATGTACCCGGAAATAGAAGACGACCTTCCTAAAGTAAACTGGCAAACTTTCTCACATATATCGGCGCGAGCGAGAATAGAAGCCGCGCCGACTAGAGTTGAGAGGCCTTGTGATTTTAAGCTCGATGCTCTAACCACTATGCCACGGAGGTTCTTGGTGGCATCAACAGACGTGAGAGAATTTCCCTTTTAATCAATCGCATGAAAACCATTGTTGCTAAAGCCCTTGCCTCAATGTAAGTTATGAATTACGTGACAGGTTGACATATCTGAGATTCCAATTTTCAGTCAGGGAATTTTCCTTTATTGTATTGCACTGAATTATCAGTCATCCTTAACGCTATAATTGATTTTCCATGCATGATATATGCGTTATGGGGTTTTCCTGCGCCTGCGCCTTCTTGTAACTGCAGTAAAGCTCGGTTACAGTGAATACATAAGGCCCGTTGGTTTACTTTCTTACATCCGTATAAGGAATAATTTCCCCCAAATTACTAAATTGCTATTTGCATATCAGATCTTTTTGTTTCATACAACAGATTAAGAAAAGTTTAGTTATCAATGTAAATGCGCTGCATCTTCGCATATGTTTATCTTAATTAATGCATAAATTATTTCAGTTCATACATTGTGTTTATTAGGAATGATTGAATCAAATTGAGTGTTTTTAATTCAGTTTTTGAAAAACAAATTAGTGTTTTATTTTATAAAATGTTTTCTCGTTGATATGTGTGAACTCGAATATGAAGAGCAATCACATTTAATGACGAAAGTTTGCGGCACATACTGAGACATATGCACTTACGGAGTTAAAAAAACAGGTGCAAAATGTTCACTTCAAATGAAAGTATCACCAATATTGAACAAAAATTGTATGCTGAACCAAAGTCGTAAAAGCTTCGATCAATATCTAAATTTATCTGGAAATGGTATCCTCTCAGAATTCAAACTCTAAAGGACCAAACTTTAGCAGTTGCACTGTGTGTTGTTTGACCAAACCTTGAGAGGGAGCCATATTCAAGACAATCATAGATAGATTCAAGACAAAGATGAATAAGTGAAACAGAGATAGGTGAAAAAATGGGAAAATATGCAAATTTGTCAAGAAAAGAATGGATTTGCTAAATTTTGCATATCGGTTGACCTGTATTTCTCTTTGTGGATTGTGGTATATAATATAAAGAGGTATTATGAATCGTGTAAAAGGATAGACATGCAGAAAAAAAACTATGTGGGCATTCTAAACCTCATTGAGTATTGCTGTTTGCAGAAAACAGGCAATACAGTGTCCGTTGTTTGCCATATGTCCGCAAAAGAAACATATTTTACATTTATTTCAGTTATTTAAACTGCGTTCCACCCGCGGAATAACTTTCTGCTACGCTGTGTTAACACTTGTGTCAAAAACTGAATCGGTTTAACGCCATAAAGACACGAATTATCAGCCTAATTTTATCAATGAAGGTTTCACAATTTGGCTTTCTTGCTAACTTGATCAAATGTGCATTTTTGTTTTATAAATGTATCAAGTTTGTTTTGTATATTTATTATTTCGTTTTGTTATTCGTTTATTCATTAAGTTTATCGACTGTTAGGAAGTTTAATATTTCAAAACAGCAGAAGGGGCTAGTTATAAAAATACAAAACAGCATCCATGTTCATATATACACACCCACAGAGAGAGAGAGAGAGAGAGAGAGAGAGAGAGAGAGAGAGAGAGAGAGAGAGAGAGGTATTTGCATTTGCAAAGAGACCACCATTGTGACAACTAGTCAAAACTGTGTAATTTAAATCTCAGGCACATTGATAAACAGTAATTGTTTATGTAACCCTAAAATCACCATGCATAAACGTAGCGAAAGAAATAAGATCAGAAACATAACATATAGTATTGCAGATGCATTAAAGATTCTTTACTAAAATGTACATCATCCAATCAATTAAATCAAAAGGACAAAGAAAGGTATTCATTTAATAGACGAGAAAATCATCGGAGGTCCGTGTTGCCCTACACTCGAACTTGTATATGTCTTGGGGATTTATGATTACGATTTACACATTGTTTACTTCGCCATTCGATATGGATAAAACACTTGGCACTATTTGCCCGTAGGCATGCAATGATTATATAGAAAATACGGCCTGATATCGGTTAAAAAACACAATGTCTTGTTTAATTCACTTCATGTCAACAGAAAATTAGATCTAAATCACCTTCGCACAAAACGCTTCTCTTCTGAGAATTTAAAATATAGTATCTGAAGAAGCCATAACACGCCTGGATTTCAGAAAACCCTAATCTTTCAACTATCGACAGAACATTATCTCAGTTATGAATTCTGTCGACGAATATGCTAGACGATTGGTTAGATATAACGAGAAAGACAATGATAATTGGTAAGCATGGATATAGACTATAGAAGGAATGCCAGAGTCTTGTAATAAACACGTGGAAACAAAAACTGCGTGTCATCTATACGTTTGTGATTAGTCGATCAGAACTGATGAAAAAATTAGATAGGATAAACGAGGAAGGGTTCTAGCTGACAAAGCTTGCCGCAGCATTGTCTTGATTTGTAATGCTCGTTATTACAACTATTTTAGTGTTCCCTTTAATGACAAAATTCGTCAAAATTGCGTTTCTAGTCAATGAAGCGAATGCATTTCAAGTATCGCGCCTGTACTGGATGTATAGTGAAACAATGAGAGAAAGTGGTTTAAATGAAATGCGGATTTTCAAAAATTCAAAAACCTTTCAGGGTTAGGGTTAGATAGGACAAACTACAGAAAGTGCCCCCCCCCCCCCCATTTTATTTGAAAATTACCCATTTGTATAATTATGGTTAATAAATCAGATCTTCTAATATTTGCCTTATCTTACTCTAATCAGAATTGTTTTTGTCCAAGCTCTTTGTTTTATCAAGATATTAGGCTCCAATTTTGGAATAATTTGGAAAATATTGAGGATGTGTCGATTTCTAAACATTTATATTGAACTTTTTATCATGAACAAGTATGTGAACCACGAATATAGTTGGAAAAATACATTGTTTGAATACAAAGTATTTTTTCTGTACAAACCTTTTCGTGGTTCGTAATATAGCTCATATTTTAAATTGATAAAATAGTTGTTATTATATAAACATTTTATAAAATTAAAATCGTAAATGGGCCAGATTCAGCATCACAATTTTTATTTCAAATAACGCACGAGAGACGTTTTTCGTTCCAAGATCCAGAGTTATTAGATATTATTTTGTGTCTTAAAAACATCATTTATCGAACTGATTTCTACATAAATATGGTCATCTTCATTTTGAGTCTTTTTCGACCAGGCCAAGTCTAGATGAGAACTAGACAATATAACGTGTTGGGGAATAACTAGAGGATTAGTCAAAGATCTCTTACTCCCATATTGATAAAAAAAAAAAAATATTAGAAATTCTACAAAAAAAGGTATGAAATAGAATTTTAAAGACTGCAAATCTCGACTCGCTTTAAAACAAAATATTAGAGCCATTGCACCACTGTTCTAATAGATCGCTGATCCATGTAAACAAACGATCGAACTGCATCTACATGTATAGTAGCAGTACATAGGGTAGCTTTAGGATGTTAGCATTACATTTTGATGTCAAGTCTACAATATTTTATATTTTTCCATGTTACATTATGAAAAATACAAGCCTGTCAACACATTTTTCCACAAGTCTGTCAAAACATTTAGGAGCTTATGTAGCGTTGGTTTCCAGTTGAAATACTATATTTTTTAAATGAATTGTATACAACACCTTAGATTAACAAAATGAATTGTATACAACACCTTAGATTAACAAAATGTTTTTTTTTCTGAATTTGACTTAAACTTATATCACTTCGGTAATAATACTGTTTGTTTGTTTATAGCCGCCTGAGCAGTTTTTCAGCTATCCGGCGGCTGTCACCATTACCGGTGACAGGGCTGCAAATTTAGGCCTATGCTCGGCACTCAGGGCCTTTGAGCAGGGAGGGATCTTTATCGTGCCACACCTACTGCGACACGGGACCTCGGTTTATACGGTCTCATCCGAAAGACCGGCACCCACGTCCCACAGTGGGATTCGAACCCCCGACTCAAGGATCATCAGATCTTTGAGCCCGACGCTCTAACCACTGCGCCACGCGGGCGGCTGTAATAATACTGAAAGGAAACTTTTGAAAAATGCATATTAAGATAACATGATTATATATACTGATGGACTTTAAAAACGCAACCCACGTTTTTTTAAAATCATTCATTGAATACATTACATATAAAACTTTTATCGCAAAATTTACCCAATATACATCGTATTGATTTTTAAAACCATCTCTCAATATACATGTGTTCATTGTTTGCGCTTCGTGAGTAGCATAGCACGAAAATTTCAGGTTTTTTTTTCAAACACGTGGAAAGGTAATAAAGAAGTTTTTTTCGCTATAAAACAACTTTGTTGGTGAAAGCATAGACACCACTAACAGAAAAAAATCAAAGAAATGCGGCATCAGGCACTTGATATGCTGCAAGCAGGCGTTAGTCAGTTGAGGTTGCAAGGCGTTTTGATGCCCATTCTTGTACAGTTAGCCGATTGTTGTCACGATTCCATCAAACAGGATCTCTAAATGATCGCTCAAGACCTGGTCAATCGTTTGTGACAACAGCACGGCAACAAGCGTTAATACGGCAACGTCATCTGCGCTATAGGTTTACGGCCGTTGCGACCACGGCGAGAGAAATCATTGGACGTCATGGAAGGCCTATTCATCCTAGAACCGTTTCCAGAATTTTGAAGCGTCATGGGATCCGCTGCAGAAGACCTTATAAGGGGCCACAACTTAAACCGCATCACCGACGGTACAGATTGCAATGGGCATCATCTGACTCAAATTCAAAATTGGTCACATGTTGTGTTATCAGATGAGTCCAGATTTAACGTTAGTAACGCAGACGGCAGATGTTGAGTTTACCGTTGTTTACATGAACGTTTTGAAGACAATTGTGTCCTCAAGCGCGACAGGTTTGGAGGTCTGGAGTGTGATTAACCACAAATTTCGGTCACAGCTGGTCGTTTTAAATGGAACCCTCACTGCTAGGAGGTATGTAGACGAAATTCTGCAGCCTGTTTTAGCACCATTAATGAAGCAACTTAGGAAGTGGGTTAATTTTCCAACAGGACAATGCCCACGAACATACCGCAAGATTGACACAAAACTTTTATCAAACGAACGCCATTGACGTCCTTGATTGGACCGCTATCTCCCCAGACTTGAATCCAATCGAACATTTCTGGGACGAGATGGGGAGACGTGTGCACAGCCGCCAGCCTTAGCCTCATAATCCGCAAGAATTAGGGATAGCCTTTTTGGAGGAATGGCAGAATATTCCTCAGAGGACGTCAACTAATGTCACGTCGCTTTCGAGTCGTCATCACTGCTAATGGAGGTCATGCCCGGTATTAGTGAACAAAATCACATTTTCGACGCACCGCTCATTGACATTCATTTCAACTGTAGCCTCTTTGTGGATAAAATGATGTTCAAAATCAGAGAATAGTATTCCAATAACATGGTTTATAACATACCACTATGAATGTTATGAGTTTATTAGATATATGAACAAATTTATGATATATAAAATTATTAAGTGTTGCGTTTTTAATGTCCGTCAGTATATATATATATATATATATATATATATATATATATATATATATAAGTTTGGACGATTTACATATACAGCCTTACGAAAAAGTAGGTTTACAGCATGATAATTAAAGGTAGTTTAAAGGATATGAAAAACAGTTGATTGTTGAAATATATAGTGCATTGCTAGGCAACCAAAATTAAAAATTTCAAAGTGAAACATATATCAATTTAGTTATTCAAATACATGTGCACTATCACTGGAATAGAAATTAGTAAATTTGAAGAGGAGGCCATAAGGACCTCTTTTCGTATGCAGTCCTTTAAAATCACAAAATTTTTGCAAAATTGACAGCATCAAGATATGACGATTTTTCAACACGTTTCGCCACCATTCTTCAGGACAATTTCAATACTAGGCTTATTGATATTATAGACAGATTTTCAAACTTTTCGGTTAAAAATGGATATTATGATTATGCGTCTGATTTTGTTTTCAATTCTTGAAATAAATGTGGCGTAGAACAAGAAAGATGGGAAACAATGTATACTGTACTAAAGAAGGAACACTTGGATTCTATGACAGTGATAATCACACATGGTACTTTGTTTTTCAGAGTCTTTGTTATGTATTTATTTTCTCTCGTTCCGGAAATACTTGGAAACAGTGCATTTGATGTTTCTCTACTGTATAGTGTAGGTTTTTACGAACATGATACCCTTAGAACAATTGTTTTAGTCTCTGTGTGAATCAAGTTCGACTTTTAGTCTCTGTGTGAATCGAGTTCGACTTTTAGTCTCTGTGTGAAAAGAGGTCCAGCAATTACAGTGTTTCGATACGTGAAAGTACTGAAAACAAATTTTGAGTGAACACTAATAATTTGATCAACATTACTTCATTCAGTTTGTAATGTTGTTAGTTTTACTGCTTTGTTTGTAGCAATAGTCTCTAACTACGAGAGCTGTTCGATATGTAAGGTTTATTGTACCATAGTACGATAACACTTTGCACGATTCCGTGGATGATGATACTCTTAAATAGCTCTCTTCAATTCCAACGGTCCTGACAAGCCCTTTACTCAGCCATTACACGGTGTCTCAGAGGTCTACCTATATCAGCGCACCGTGACGCAAATCAAAAATGGATTCAGGGATTAAAATTATGTATTTCAAACCGCAGTTTAATGATAATTTCATGAAAATGAAAATATGAATTTCTGCAGCTATGATAGATTTTGTTTCGATTGGAGTTTATAATTGGTATTCCGTGTAAGACATACACAACTCTGACGGTTAGAAACAGTGCATCATATTCGTTATATTGTTTTGTGTAATTTATTGTCAACTAACCGATGTTTAAATTGTTAAATTGACAAACGGGATGACTTCAATTTCACCATCGACAACTTTTCTTATCTAATTGGCAATATTACATCATCACCTGCATATGGTGTTTATATCTCTGAACTGATTCGATACAAAAGAGCTTGTTCTGCATATGATCAGTTTTTAAATAGGGGCAGGCTACTAACAAAAAAGTCGATGTTACAGGAGTTTGTAGAATCTCGTCGAAAGTCAGCATTTCGCAGATTTTATGATATATAACGATCTAGTTTGCCACTACACCTTTCCATTAAGTCAAATGTTGTCTGACGTGTTTCAGACCAATTGTTAAGCCGTTCTTATCACACTGATCCTGACAGCTGATTGTTCTATTTATATGATCGTGATGTAGGGCTCACGGCGGGTGTAACCGGTCGAAAGTGAATTTTTACTCCCGCTAGACACCTGATCCCACCTCTAGTATATCCAGGGTTCTGTGTTTGCTAATTTCTCTGATTTGTATTTGTTATAGGAATTACGAGATACTGTTAGTTATTTTCACCTTTGCTTCCAACATTTCATATAGTTTCCCCTTTTACTTGAAATGTCATTTACATAAAGTGTTATGAGGCAGAATAACAGGAGGCCACCATTAATCAATCAAAGGAATTTAGTTATTTACTGGAAATATATCGAGAAAAATTACTAAATTACAGTAGGTCTACTCAAAGTTCACTACAAAACTTGAGCAATCTTATTCTTCATACGAACAATGTGCATGCCACACAAGTCACATGGGTGTTTAAAGTCAACACCTTCATTAGGAAATAAGACATGTATAATGCAGTGAAAGTGATGAAACCTGAAAACAACAGCTATATATAAATGAGAGATAAAAAATAAACACGTCATAATTAGGATGTAATGAGAACACTTTTTAATGGCATTGAGCAATGTAATACAAAACTTATATTACATAACAAGAGATGAAATGAAAACAGTAATAAATATGAAAAATAAATTGATCCAATTTGGACAAACCGGTCGTTATTCTATTCACACAGTTAAAATCAAATTGATATTCAAACTTGGAGTTGTTCTATTCTGAATCTTAAGAAGAATGGAATAACTACATTTAGAATTTTTGTTCCTTATTTATTCTGTAATTTAGAATATAGTATTTAAGCTTGTCAATATTAACAAGTTTACCCTATTCTACCCTGTCAATAACAGGTTATTGTGGTCGTACAATCATAGTATGAAAATAGTTGAGAAACCCGAACGTCCACAGAGTATTTATAGTTTCAAATGTACGCATTATTTGAGATGATGTGATTTGGAACTCTTTTCTTTCTTGTGAAGTAAATATCTAATTCAAAAACGTTTCAGATATCTTGGAATATATTTTCTTTTCTCCAGAGGCGAAATCTACAGTATCCCCGATGCGCATGATTGCTCTAAATTTTCGACATGGAACTTCAGTTACATCTAATAGGTCGTAGTTGATAATCAATAATTTCTTTCTGGAGTCGGCCAAGTAGTTGTCCCAAATACGATTCCAGTCCATGCGGGTTTGGAAGGATTCCTCCTCAAAGTAATCAGCAGAGAGGAACAGGATGTAGTATCGGGACACAGATATCTGATATGCTGTCTCCTCTAATCTAACGGAGCCAAGTGGTAAGTCACGTGATGGGATGAAAGCACTCAAACCATTCCTGGTTAAGAACGGTTCCAGTTTGTTTATGAACCAGGAGTTTATGTCTTTGATCTTTTCATCACATGAAACGTAAACAACACAATCCTGGTCCAAAGTTTTATTTGGTCTTTTGCAAATCCAAGTGAAACGTAAGATAATCATAACTTCGTGCTTCCAAATGTAAGTAAGGATGAGAACGAAGAACAAAATGATTATTATAGCAGTGCTGAATAACAACAGGAGATAAGATTGAGGTGTTTCTGTGCAGACGAGCTTAGGAAGATACATCAATAAGCCTTGTTCGTGCGTGCCATTCAAACATTTAAAGGAGTAGGATGAGCAGTTTTCATTTGCTTTTGTTTGTATCCATTCCACCATCCATAGATGTGAACAAGTGCAGTGCATAACAAAATCTTCCCGCTGCAGGAAAACGCATGGATTTAATAAAGACAGATCACGCGGAATTCCGTTCAGTTGTTGAGATCTTGGAACAGAGAATATCTGCAGTTGAGGGAGTTTTTCGAGGACACCTGTTTTAAAAGAAGGCATCAATGCTAATTCAAGAACAGTGACCCGTTTTAAATAATGTTCCATTGTTATTTCTTTGATTCGACTTCCTTTCAAGGAGAACTCAATTTCATCACAATCTGGCAGAATATGAGGTAGACGTCTCATTGTAGGTCCCGTGCAATTCATGTGTAATATCAATTTGATTTTTGGGTGGAACGGACTCGCTCTCTTTGGCCTGTTGACACAACTGCAGTTTTCTGGACATATAGGTAGCGAAGTATAATTACAAATCAAGTCTTCTACTTCTTTTTCTTTGATGATATTGGGTAAAGACTTTCCGCGAAAGGCTTCTGGAAATTTGCATCGAATATTAAAGTAGTCCCTTTCCATCATATCGATAAATTGTTTAAAAAACAACAACACTTCTGCGATCCTACAATTGCATATCAATGGATTGTATCTGACATCAAATCCATAGTCAAACAATTTACCTACATCAAAAATGTTCTGAAATCCTAATTTACTTGCATTTGGTATCACTTCAAATTGATTGAATGTAAAATCTCCAAACCCTGGACCATATGTTTTGGTCAAGTTTATCTTCCAGTTATTTTCATTAACAATGATATGCAGCTTGTTATGGGAGAAATTAATTTCACAAAATGGCCTTTCGAATATAATGTTGGTGACATCGACAGATATGAGGGAGTTTCCCTTTAGATCAGTAATATGAGAAGCCATTGTTGCTAACACCCCCGACTCAATATAGGTTATGAAATTACGTGACAGGTTGAGATATCTGAGATTCCAATTTTCAATCAAGGAGTCCTTTGGGAAAACAGATAATGAATTCCAAGACAAATCCAAATGTGTCAAGTTTGGAAGACATGATAAATTCGGTATTTCTAATATAAGATTATAAGAGAAATTGATCCGTGTTATTCCAGGAAAGTCACATATATTGGTTGGAAAAGCTAGTAAATGCTTCCCAGAATAATCCAAAGCTATGTTTTCGGCAGAAGTATTCCCTTCAAGATACCCATCCTTTGAAATGTTAAGATGAGAAAATTTGTGGTTGTAATCGAGTAGACTTTGCGCTTTACAAGCACAGCATACGTCTTTCGTGTTACCAGTAGGGTCAACAACGTTACAGTAATTAGGACAGTATAGATGTAAACCTTTCCAACCTCGTGGATTCCACGGGAATGTTTCATTCACTGGAATTTCAACAGAATACAATACCAAACCACAGAAAGATAGAATTGCAGTCCTTAATATCCAACCAGCAACCAACGATTCCATGTATTTCTTTTCAAGACAACAGCTTGTAATGAATATATTCAATACTTCTTCTTGTGTTCTGAGAGGAGGAAGTTTTAAAATTTATAGAATTCATAAAGGGGTTTCCCCAACAATGCTTTTAAAGTAGATGTTTAAATAGTAATATGCCGGTGTTTCCCCGTGTTTTTACGATAAAGAGCTTACTTAGTTCGACTATATTACTCTTGATTTCAATGATGTCAGTCTATCTTCACGTAACACTCAACTTTAGAAAAACATCTTGAGGCTCTATTTATAAGAAAAAGTTGAAGCATATGCTGGTTACCAGCTGAACGTTTAGTAACATACTTGAAAATCTTCAAATCCTTTAAATGAAAAGTACTTAGAGTAAGTGCTGACTCAAGCTAAACTTGATGCTGTAATTTAACAACACATTCACAGTCATTTGCATATTACTGGGTTGCCCACATTCCATTACAAACAAAAATATATTCAGAATATACATCCAAATAGGTGTATTACTGGTTACAGCAGATGTCCTTTAACTTTCACAATCTTACGTACGATGAGCTTATTCAAAACGTAAAATGCACCGTACGTGCTGATTATATATATATATATATATATATATATATATATATATATATATATATAGGATATCTCGCGAATAAATACACCATATCAACTCGTCGGATAAAGCATATATCAAAACACGCAATAATAGATATTCTATTTATGTCATATCTTATTACTTTGAAATGATCCCCAGTATAATAAAAACAGCTGATTGACTTTGTTTTCGATTCGCGACTCTGACGTCGTGCTGATTGATTTTCTTGCGCGGGAGAAAATAGTGCGCTTATGATTGATTCACACATGTAATAAAGAGTATTTTCATAAAAGAAACCATAGATGAAAATTGTTTTATAAGCCTTTTTATTCTATAATTAATAATGATTTGCTATATATATATAAAAAAACCCAAAATAACAAATAGAGCGGAGTATTTTGTTTATCGACGTAGCACTGACCTACTGAGGATAGAAGTTGGATTTCGGCGTGTTTTTTAAATGAGTTAATAGAAAGTTGAACAGTTTACATTGAAATGTACAAGTGTTCTTTGGATTAGGATTTTTATTCCCGTGGTTTTTTTGGATCTGATGGCGAGAAGAAGTCTTGCGATGCACTTTGGTCAGTAAAGATGTTTAGATTTGTGACAAAAGTAGTTCGGACCGGAAGTGCATTATCAAACGCGGGTGTGATAAACCTATGGTTTATCAAGCTAGCAATATACACCACACATATGAGATAAATATATATATGATATTATTACAAAGCCGATTGAGTATATCTACTTACTCGGATTTCTATACTTATTTCTGGACTATATATATAGTCGAAAAATAAGTATAGAAATCCGATTGAGTATATATATATATATATTGTTTTACGTCCCGTCGAGAATTTTTCACTCATATTGAGACGTCACCAGCTGTAGGTGGAGTAACACAAAATTCGACCTATGCTAAGCGCTCAGGGTCGTAGCAGTGGGGGTTCTTTGACGTGCAAACACTTACCGTGACACAGAACCTCCGTTGTCAAGGTCATATCCGAAAGACCCGTGATTCTCACTTTTAAATGCCGAGCGTTTGGCGAAGTAGCAATCACTACCTATTTTTCGTTTATTATTATTATCATTTTAGCGCCCCGTGGGGATCCAGGTTGTTAGAATTGATCCTCAGAACCCCTAGCTTGTCGTAAGAGGTGACTAAATGGGGCGGTCCATCGGATGAGACCGCAAAAACCTAGGCCTCGTGTCACGGCAGGTGTGGCACGTTAAAGATCCCTCCCTGGTCAAAGACCATAAGCGCCGAGCTCAGGCCTAAATTTTGCAGCCCTTCACCGGTAATGGTGACGTCTCCATATGAGTGAAAGATTCTCGAACGGGACGTTAAACAATATTTAATCAATCAATCAAAATTATTTTAGCAATTAAATTCTAATAAGTTTGGGATTAAACAATTTTATAGAGTAATCATCTTTTGTGACGCTAGAAATTTCACAATCATTCATTTTATAAAAAGGAATTATGCTGAAATTTCCATGACTAAAGTTAGCAAAATGTTCGGAATATGGTGAATTTCTGATACTTCGGTGCCGAACCTTTTGTATGTGGACGCGTAGGTGGATGTTAAGTTTGCCGGTTTGTCCGATGTAGTTTTCTTTACAGGTAGGGCAGGTTATGCAGTATATAAAACTTTTCACTCATATGGAGACGTCTCCATTGCTGGAGAATGTATTCAAAATTTTTGGCCGATCCTCGGAGCTTATGGCCTTTGAGCACTAAGATGGTTAACATTTTTTGTATCCCAAACCCTTTGTACATAATTCCAGTCGTTTTCTTCATAATATTGGATATGGTAAAAAGGAAGCTGTTGTGTGAAAGGGTGCACAAACAACTGGTGTACTTTTCAAAAATGGAAACAACAGTATTACACCACGCATAATTCAAATTTCGGAACAGGAAGATGTATCTGCGATACTTTGTTTGTAGTAATTCCTCTTCCAACGGCGGCAACGGACTTCCATGCAACAGCTCTCTGGGTTAAAGATGTCAATCGCTCCTCAGGAAATCTTAACTGTGAGTCAGATTCTTATCTGTCACACACCATTTTGTAGATGGGAAACCAAAAATAACAAATCCTTACCCAACTCTACACTCTCTCATCCACTGATACAAGGTAGACTTCCTCCAAATAAAACATATGAGCTTTCACATACAAACAAGAAAGGACAAGTTTTAGAAGAATTGAAAAATAAACGGAAACACCAAGATACTTATCAGTTCGACACAATAAGTGATTTTTCAGAGGTCTTCATTAAGAAACCTCAGATTATGATGGTTTCCAACCAGTGCTGAAGTGATTACAAGCATCAATGTACTGCAACATTCTATATAAATATAATTCCAGCAGGAATAATTAATTTTATGTGTAACTTTTGGGAAGGTAGAACTAGTTATAAATGTATAACTCTGAACTATGGGTTTTCGTGATTTGATAGAACCCCATGATAGTGTTATGGCTGATAAAGGCTTGAGCAATCTAGTTGAAGAACTAACGTTCTGTCATGCCAACTTGCTTGTTCCACCGGGAAGGCATGGCTTAGCATAGATGACTTCATATGACGTACAGAAAAGGAAAGAAATAACAATTAGGAGAATATTTGTGGAGAAAGTTATAAAAGGAATCAAATTCTTTCCTTTACTGAAATTTGAAGTTCCAATTTCTATTTGTCCTTACTTGGATAATATACTCAAAATTGTGTTTAGAATATGCAATCGATATCCCCCTCTTCCTAGATATGATTAACAACGTTCAGAAAAAAAAGAATACTTTTCACTTCAAAAACATTTATGTATTGTGATAGATTAACAACAAACATAAGCAGTAAAAAGAAAATTACTGTAATCATGACAACTGTTTCTCAATTTTTCGGACATGTTTTACTACCTTTCAGAGAGTTCAGGGCATATTTAGTAACGCAAGGGTCCCTGGTGCAATAATGAATTGTTCCAAAGATCAGGACTATACATGAGGGAGATAATCCTTAATTTTGAAATGAAGTTCTTAATTTAATGAAATATGTTTATTGTTTTACAGTTTATATTCCAATGTTTGGTAAAACATACCTGATTAACAATGCAGTTAAATCGGTGATAAAATGTTTATATAATACGATTTTATATATGTACATTTAGGTGAACTCCACTTTAGAAACATTTGTTATGGAAATACCAATGGCTAATTCCCTAACCTTTTTTCAAAAGCTACATGTATTTAAAGAAAGATAACTCTATCATGTCTATTGTCTTAACAGGATGTGTACTATGTCACCACTATGATAGTAGTTGAATATAACTTAAGCCTAACACGTGAGGTGGTTCGATTGAAACAAAATCAGGGGTTAATTGTATACTGAACCGCAAAAGAAACGTCGCATTAAATTTTGAAAAAGTAATGCACTTATTTTGAAATAAAAAATAACGAATATGTAATTGATGTAATGTGTTTTTAATTATCTAACATTTGTCTTAGAGTTATACACATTCAATTTAATGTCAAATAATGTCAATATCACAGATTGCTATTGTCCTGAGTGCACTTCCGTTAGTAACGTGTATGGCGACCATTGGCATTAATTACAGCCATGCATCTTCGATACATAGAGTTGATGAGTCGATTGATGAAGGCCATAGGAATAGTCGCCCACACACGCTGATACGCCATAGAAAGTTCAGCAGCAGTTGTCGGTCTTGGTTGTTGTTGGTTTAGCTTCAACTGGATGATATCCCATAAACGTTCAATGGGGTTTAGATCGGGACTAAGAGCTGACCAGTCAATAACTGCGATGTTGTTCTGCTGCAGGTAGTCCCTAATTATTCTGGCTGTATGTGCACGCGCGTTATCTTGCTGGAACGTCTTGTGTGGATGTTGGTTGAAATGCTGTACAACATGAGGCCTCAGGACTTGATCAATGTAGCGGACAGCTGTTACACCATTTCCTCTGCCTGGACCAAGATTCTGGAAGACAATGGGGCCAAGTTTCGAATTCAGGCCAATACCACCCCACACCATGATGCTCGGCCCGCCCCATGGATCAGTTTCCATAACACAGTTGTCATTGTAACGCTCACCCTTCCTTCGCCAAAGTCTTGCTCGACCATTGTGTGTGGAAATGCAATATCGGCTTTCATCGGAGAAGATAGCATTCCTCCATTGTCGATTACGCCAGTTTTGCCGCTGTAAAGCCCACTGAAGACGTGCCCAACGGTGTCTTTGTGTAAGGACAGGACCTCTGTATGGATGGCGACATCTGAGGTTATTTGCTGCTAACCGACGACGTACTGTGTCGTCATTTATGGGTCGCTGATGTGTTCCAATGGTATTGCGTGCTGTTTCTGATGCCCTTGTGAATCGGTCATTCAAATGCTGAACCTGTTCTGTCTTTGCGTTGTAACTTGTGGTCTACCGCTACGTGGGCGATCGTCTGTGCTGTTAGTTGCATTGAAACGTTGGCGTAAACGTTCAATTGTGCGTATACTGCAGTTGAAGTTGTTTGCTATCACCCTGGCAGCTTGCCCAGCATGCAATCTTCGTATGGCTTGGTCCCTCTGTTGTCGATTCAAACGTGGCATAGCTCTGCTTTCAAAACTTATACTGATAATCATTTAAATGTTCGCGGTATTTATACCCCTATTGAAGCGTGAAAAGCATGAGCATTAACATTTTTCAATTTAATGCTGGAAAGTGTGTACCACGGGAGGCGAGAGATTCAATGACAATTGAACGTGTCGCTAAAATCAGTGAAGCGTAATTTACCTTTAAATGATTGTAGAGTTCACGTTTCGTGTTCATGCATATTTAGCACAGATTATAATATTTACAAACAATATTTCATATTATCAAATATTTCACAAAAAAAATGCGACGTTTCTTTTGCGGTTCAGTATATATAAACCACCAGTGATACGACATTTATTCGCGACGAGAATGAAACTGATCAAGATAAATGAAGAAGGAATGGTTCACTTATCGGATATTGATGGATTCCCAAAGTTTAGTTTTTGTGTATGGGGTTCCGCTGGAAAAAAAACTAGTTGCTGTCATTCGAACATTTTGCTGAAGGTAAGGGTGTAGTAAACCCTAAACAACTTGAATCACTCATCTTACATCATGCTGGTTGTTCATGTCAAGGCATTTTCTTTAATATTCAAATACCTAACCTGGACAAAACAATGCAGAGATGGGCAATGTTTATCAAGTTGTTGTAAAGAAACTGAATGAATACCCCACACCTCATACAAACCTTACGCATAAAAGATCTGTTTTGAAATCTCTGAGTCAACTGTTGGATGAATCTATTGACGAATATATTACTTGAGTCAAACAGAAAGCACAACATTGTAATTTTGCTGATCAAGTGAAGTGATATTTGACCAAGTAAGATCGGACAAATATACAGCACATAGACTTCATGGAACATTACTGGAACGCACTGACGTAAAACTGGACGATATGATTAAAACAAACTATGGAGTTTGAAGATAAGCAAGCTGATGAGATTGAGCATTGCATTTCCTGAAATACTCAGGAAAGAACAGGTGATCAAGGTCATGGTGCATCTATCAACATTTAAAGCAAAGTAACCGACTGTTCATTCACAATGAAAGGCATATTGGGCATATGGTAGAGTTACATTGTCTTGGTAATGCAGATCGCCCTGCGATAGGAGAAAAGTGTCATACTGGTAAAAAAGGTCGATTTGCGAAATCAACACAGGAGTAAAGCACATTCAAATGATTTCAAAGGGAAAAGAAAAGAAAAAGTGAGTTAGGTAAATGATCCTCTGACTGAGTGTCCTGAAAAAGTGGAGGAATGTGACTATATCTTAACAATTTAGAATATTATCACAATTGATGACAAGCCGCCCGCGTGGCGCAGTGGTTAGAGCGTCGGGCTCAAAGATCTGATCCTTGAGTCGGGGGTTCGAATCCCACTGTGGGACGTGGGTGCCGGTCTTTCGGATGAGACCGTATAAACCGAGGTCCCGTGTCGCAGTAGGTGTGGCACGATAAAGATCCCTCCCTGCTCAAAGGCCCTGAGTGCCGAGCATAGGCATAAATTTGCAGCCCTGTCACCGGTAATGGCGACAGCCGCCGGATAGCTGAAAAATTGCTCAGGCGGCTATAAACAAACAAACAAACAAACAATTGATGACAAAAAATAGTAAAGTCGACAAGGACGTAGGAGGTGTTCAGAAAACAGCTGTCATTGATTGCAATGATATTTCGTTAATATTGTAGACTTATGTGAGCATACTTCACAACATGAAATTGTTTACATTTGGGAGTCTAAATTCAATAAACGTAGCGGGATGTTTTACACCACAAGTGAATGTTTGTGGTAGTGGGAAGGCTATGTAGGATATTATATTGTTTTTGTATTTGAAGAAAAAGGACCACTTCTCTTTGGTAATGACAAAACTGCTTAACGTTTTACATATTGGTAAATCTGAAAACGCAGAATCTGAAATTGTACAGCAGATTACAAATACAAAGGACATTTTGAAAGCTAAATATCCTGAGTGCTTTGAAAGATTGGAGAATTAAAATATTTTAATGAGGTGGGCTCAAATCCCCGACCTCTCGGTTACGAAGTGAACCACTGGTAATCGGTCGTGATTGGATGAGTCAAATGAGAAGGTGTCAAATATAAATGGTCACAGAAGACTTTATGTTGACATGGATATAGCAAATGAAGTTGTTATTCGAAAAAAAAGTACGCAATACCTACGAGTGATGATATTTTGAGTCACTTGAATCAGAGCAAAGTTTTCTAGAAGTTGGGCATTAATAGAGTTAACCACCAGATTGAACTGGACCCAAGTGCAAGGGAAATTTCTACTTTCCAAACAGGTAAAGGAAAGTTTTGGTACAAGATGAGAAGGCCAAGATGACTTAGTCTGAATCATCTCTACGTCTGGGTGTACGCCGACTCTCCACAAACGTCTGGACGCATTCTTCTATATTTTATTTTTACACTCAAAGCTGATTGGATAGTTAAAACAAGTAATGGCTGCGCCCGTAGAAGGTAATAGTAAGTGTAAACAAAATGTCAAATGGAGTGTATATAGAGCAACGTATCTTCAGTAAAGATGTTTTTCAAATCTTTCCAAAAGTCGATTATGTATTTAATGTCAAATCTATAGCAATATTTTGAGACTAAATTGACAAATTATATTGTCCACAGGTGCTTGGGTCATGGATAATGTAATTAAAGACTAGAGGAAGTTTGAGGTATGACCTTGACATTTTTTCCACTCCATGATGTATATTTTTAGATTTCTCTTTAAACATAATATATCAATAAATAACAACAAAGCAATTTTTTCATCTTTGTATATTTGTTTGTATGCATATTGTTAAATCTTATACTGTTGATCTATTTTTGATCACAGAAAGCCTTTCCCTCACCCTGCACTTCCTCCCACTTTAAATCCACTTTTGAAATTTATGCAGAAATGATGGTAAAAAACGGTTCTCCAAACAAACTTTCCATTGTGACAGGGAAGATACTAAACCTTGACAGTTGATGAAGATCTACAGTCGGCTATATATTAAATGACAACAATACTCAGCAGACAAATTCCTTTAAATTTTTATGCCAACAACAGGAATTGAACCTGCTCCTCATTCTTTGTACTAACGAAAGAGTGCACCTGTATACCATGATGGCTTTAAATAAGTAGGAAATGTCTGAAGAATTTGTACGTTGTATGCTACATTAAATGTCCTAAACAGTTAATCTTTTCAGTCTGACATAACCAGCCTTATTATTACTCTTTCACTACATGGCACATGTCACGAAAGGTTACTTACTAAAAACAAAAACATCTAATTCAGTGGCATATTCAGAAAACATGTAAAGGAGTGTTGCGACCCACCTTTGTACATTTTGTTACCCAGTAATGATAAAAAAGATTAAATTGTTTCATCAAAGGGGGGTTGCAATCCACTTATCTCCCTTTAGATCTGTCACTATAAAGCTGTATAAAAGATGTTTTTAAGAGCAAGAGGCTTTCCAGATGAAGGGAGGGTGTAAAGCTTACTTATCACCAATTACTTACACTCACTGTAGAAGTTAAATCAACATATATTTATTGGAAATTCATTTACATCATTACATGTATCAACACAGAAAGCTAATGGTTATCAATTAGTTAGAAATTCATTGCATTATTAAGGCTTGCATATTTTGGCCTGTCTAATTAAAGGCCTACAGAAATGTAGGTTATATATATCAAAACACATTTGATTTACACAACTACTGGCATATGTAGTGGCACAATTTAAAATTTTTCTTTCACAGGAGTTAATATTTTCTTGTGGAGCAGATATAAGCGCTTGGTAGAATATTTACTGGATCCAGCAATATATCTTTCTTTGTAAAGGTTTTTGTGGAGTTTGGGGTGCAATATAATTACGGTAAGTCATATTGATCCGCTCCATTGACTGGGATAGTAAATGTATTGATAATGGAAGCATAATTTTGAAGAATTTCATCTTATGAAAGGGCAGTTGGAGTATACGTGCGATTAATAAATGTGGAATTAATGCCAAAGTCGTTTAGAATGCAGTTGTAATAATGAACCTTACAAACAAATACAATGTTGTTGCCAGCTTTGTCAGCTGGAACAAAATCATATTCCTTATGTAACCTATCTAACTCTTTTATCACTTCTTATTTACTAAACACAGAAGGATAGATGGTGCGCATTTTTATTTTGACATGTCTGAAACGGGATTTTAATATTCCTCTTATACTTTGTATCCATTCTGACAAGGTATCAGGTTCTTCTTTTCCAGATTTAGCACATCATCAGGCATAATCTTCGACAGAATTCATAATAGAGATGAAATTCTGTCACCAATTGAAAGACCGAGGTTCTATGAATTTGATACCTTTTAAAATAAGTGATTTTAGATCTTCATTTTAAACTGTATCAACATTACCAGTAATGACATGTCCTGCTGAACTATAATTAAACGAAGACGAAGAAAAAGAACACGTAGTTGGGTTGAGTATAAGATATTTAGGCACTGCAAAGTTTATTTGTAGTTAAAAAGTTTTGAAGCAATACTGGAAGTATATCTGTAGGGAATACAAGGTGTAGACTTGAACTTGAAATACTCTGAAATACACGACTGAATATTTTTATGACGAAGAATGTTGCTTATGTTGACTGTCTCAGTTCTTTTGTTTGTAAATTTGAGTTTAAGAAACTGGCGGCTAGATTCGGAAGTAATATCATCGAAAACCCGCGGTGGTTTAAAGAACCTGTGATGGACAACATCCATAATCACAGAATTCAGTCTATACTCTGGTGTGCAAAAATTCGACATATGGACTAGTTTTGGCTTCTTCAAATAATAAAATATTAATGTTTGGAATTTCTTTTGGCGTAGAATTGTGTAAGAAAATCATTCACCGAGGAATGTGAAGGCGTAAAGAGTATTTTGTTGACATTTTGGGGATATTATCGTATATGGAAAATCTCAAAAAGAACATGACTTCAATTTAGATAAACTTTTACGGTGTTGAGTTAAAACCAGGGCTAGACAAATAGCATTGCCCGACGCCCGGGGCGACTAGTTTGATTGGTCGGGCGACCAAATTAACAAGTCATAGCTGTCCGTCGGGCAAGTAAATAAAATGAAATCACAAATAAAAAAAAAATGAACAAAAACAACCAAACAATGATAATAAAAACATTTTCTCGGTAAGAAAGTTCCGTAGTTAATGTTGCTATACACTACAGTACCCGAGGCCTTCCGATTGATCAGGGTTCGATAGGTGTTTTATAGATGGTAGATTACGGAACTCCGCAGATAAGCGTTTAGATGACATAGCGTAACATGTGCAGTAGACACATCGAGGGAAAATGGAAAAATTTATTACCGTTACTGCGAGAAATACTGCCACCAAGAGGAAGCCATGTGAAACAGATACTGATAGGAACAATAACACATCAAAACATATAAAGTATGACCAAACTAAACGGGTAAGAGGGTACCTTAAATCATGGGAAGAAAAATGGCCGTGGTTAACGCACGACGAAGGCAAAAATAAAATGTTTTGTTTACATTGTAAAGCTTTCCCAAACATAGCAAGCCCTGCTAATTCTAAAAAGCCAAACGCCTTTTTGGATGGATGCGCCCTCTATAGGGTGGAAGCGATGAAGGCACATCAAGTTAGTGAACCACATTTGTTGTGTACAAAATATTACAAACAAAAAAGGTCTGAAAATTCAGTTGTGTGTAGTGACGAACTTGTGACGGAAACCCGGCCTGGGCCAATTATGACATGTATCCAAAAACTGAACAATTTACAGAAGGAGAAATTTTCTGCTTTGTTTAACATAGCTTACAAAATAGCCAAGCATGGGAAACCGTTTTCTGATTACGAGATAGACTGTCAATTAATTTCAAAATTGGGAGTTGATTTGGGAACAAATTACTTGAACGCTAACAGATGTAAGGATTTCATCAAAGCAATTAATGATTCAATGACTGATGCTATCAAGTCAGACTTGCAAAAATCTAACTTTGTTTCCATTCTTGCTGATGGAACCACTGATGTAAGCAATTTGGAGCAGGAAAATGTTTGTTTCAGGTATCTTTCAGTTTCACAAAGTTCTAACACCCCTGTAACTATGCTTGTTGGAATAGTAGATTTAGAACATGGTCATGCGGATGGTGTAATCGATGGTATATTCAAAGCTTTGTCATCAGTTGGGTTAAGCAGAGAGACATTGAAGTCAACCGAGAGCGGACCAAGTCTCGTCTGTTTGAATTTCGATGGAGCTAACGTGATGCAGGGGAAAAAGAATGGTGTGGCAGGAAAATTGATGAGAGATTATCCTCATGTTATTTCTGTATGGTGTATAGCACACAAATTACAGTTATCGGTAATGGATGCCGTAAAGGATGTTGAAATATTAAATCGTCTTGAGGCAACACTCAAAGGTATATACAAGTATTACCATGGTTCCCCTAAAAGGAGAAGAGAAATAAAAGCAGTTGCTGAAATCCTTGATGTAGACTTGGCACATATTCCAGATTTGAAAGAGGTAATAATATTATGAATGTGTCAACATTTTTCAATAAAACAGCCTAAGGTGGTTGAAATTCTAAAAAAAAAAAAAAAGTTTTAAATCATTAATTTTAAGTTTTGAAATTCAGTCTAACATAAATCATGTTTAGGTCAGATGGGTAGCCAGCCAGATGAAGGCTTTAAAAGCTGTAAAGACCAATTTGCAGGCAATTACCACTCATCTTGGGGAAGCAGCTTCAAGATCGGACTTGTATGCAGGCAGTGCTAAGAAGTACTTGAAAGATTTGTGCTCTTCATCAGTCCTGAAAACTATATTCCTTCTGCTGGACATCCTCAATGTAATAGCTGATTTGTCCAAGGTACAGTTATAGAATCATTCATATAGAGATTGGTGGAATTAATTACAATTTAAAAATAAAATACAAATTTTGTATTTAAATTTTTTTTTAATAATTATGTATTTAATTTTTTTTTTATAATTGTTCATTACTTTGTAAATATTGAGATCCAAAAATATCATAGAACATGTATTGTCAATCAATTTGAAACTGGAGGCAATTATTTCTTGTTGTATCAGTTTTTTCAGACAAAAGATTTGTTGATCATTGAAGTTCTTCCCAAACTGGAGGCTGCTTGTCTCAGACTTACAGCTCTGAAGTACCATCCTGGTGTATATATGCAGGAGTTTCTGCAGAAGTACAGTTCCAGCACTTCTTCCTTTGGTGATGTTAAGCTTTCTGGTGCCTGTCCCGAGATTGACTTCAAAGACAAGTCCACCCAGGATATTTTGGAGAGAACTGTATCTTTCTTGGATGAAAGGTTCACATTAATTTGTATTGTTTTAGTGTAGATTCCAACATAAATGAAACTAAATTGTAGGAGCAATAATTTCATGTGACAACAGTCAATGGCATATTCTGAAAGGTTTCTATGTAATAAAAAAGAATTTAATTCAGCAAGCTATAGCAAGTCATACAATTAATTCTAAGTAGTGAAAGAGTAGACAAAAATTTTATACAACATTATAATTCTATTCATTGTAGATTTGCTGTCTTCAAGGAATGTCCAATCAAAGATATGAATGTGGATTTCAATTTCAAGACCTGGCCATTGGATAGAGAAACTTTGTCAATTTATGGACAGAAAAATCTTGATACTGTTCTTGATCACTTTGAACCCCTGTTTGATCAAGAAAGAGAGAGTATTCATGCAGAATATCAAAATTTGAAAGCATACATGGCACCATACAAAACTTTGCCACTTTATGATGCTTATCTCTCTCTTATTCAAACAGGTGTTCCTGCCTTGAAAAATGTCAGTAAGTTAGTAGAACTTGTGTTGTGCTTGAGCTGCAGTACAGCGAAATGTGAGCGGGTTTTTTCAAGTGTAAAGCTGCTTAAAACACGGTTAAGAGCATCCTTAACTCAGGAAAATTTAAAGGCCCAGTTGCAAATCATGGTGGAAGGTCCTCCTCTATCTGAATTCAAACCTGATCTTGCTATTGAAAAATGGCTTAACATGACATGTGATGGGAAAGGCAGGCATGTAAATGGACATAAAGTGTGTCAAAAATCTACCAACAGCGATTCTGTAGATGCTTACAGTGATGAATTGCTTCGTTCTGTAGATAAATAATCAGATTGCTATGATTTTTGTGTGTTGTCTCTTATTTTGTGAAAAAGGTTGGGGCAAGCAGATTTTCTGGTAGGGCAAGCAGTTTATTGATGGCTACCTGCCCGAGGGCAAGTACTAGAAAATTCTATTTGTCTAGCCCTGAAAAGTGTCTGGCAGTTAACTCAAACAATTGTCAGTTGAATATGCCACACATATCCTCAGTGGTACCCATACTATCTAAACTTGGCATTTGTCTTGGAGAAAACTGTTATAAGAAGGACAACTATTTAAAAATGCAGAAATGAGGAGCGTTTTGCGACTTCAATTCACAATTCAGATCCAATCTAGCAATTATTGCAGAACCATTAAGACGAATCACCAGGAAGGGAATAAAATTTCAGTGGGAATGTGAACAGGACTATGTTTTTAAGAAACTGAAAATAATTAATGGCAAACCATGTACGTAAGCATATCTCTATTCTAAATCTACGATCCAGTAGTCTTTTCACAAAAAGTCTTACGATTTATCGTAAGATTTTTCGGTGAAGATTGTCTTAAGATTAATCTTAAGTCAATTTCACGAACGCATTCATAAGTGCAAAAATTAAGATTTCCGTTCACGATCGGATTTACGATTTCACTTACGAGAAGAAGCTTCCTTGACTACTCACTTTCGTTTTTTTTTGGCACATGCGCTCTCTTATTTTCCGTGTTTACATTTTGTCGTCTGTAAAATGACGTAAGACATGGGGAACATGTCGAAAAGGAAGCTGAATTGGTCTTTAAATGAAATCGAAGTGCTCGTGAAAGCCGTTGCAGGAAATATCAGTCATCAAAGTGAAATTTACTCCCAGCTTAACATATGATGTGTAGAATCGGTGTTGGACTGAGATTACGTCACGATGAGTATGGCCACAAAACAAAGCAAGGAAGACATCGATAATTATGTCATATTTTGAAATTGTCATCAATATACACAATTACTATCTATATTTGTCTCTAATTAACAATATATGGCCAATTCCACATTCTATAACAATAAAACGAGACAATTATTATTGATTTGTTTTCAAAGAAAGGTAATCGCAAAAGTAGGGAAAGCCTTTTCTACAAATAAACTACATGGTGGTGACAAAAGTTTTTATCCCTCTGTATTGCGTTTTTGTTTTAGTATTTCTTCTTATTTCCTATTAATTATTATTTTCATTTATATTTAATTGTGTGCTTAAGTTTTGATCCCGCCCTTTCAAAACTACATTTCATTTTCCACATCCCATTTTTGTTTATTTTGAAATGTTGGTTTGGATTCCTTTGAGGTGAGATATCTTATTATTAAAAATAATGTCTCCCAAACTTAATTGATCTTAAAATTAGCAGATTGGTATCTGCATCCAACCTCTTCTTCTTTTATCAACTAAGTGGGCAATTTTGATATTTTGTTTTGGACTAGATTGATTGAATGATTAAATATTGTTTAACGTCCCGCTCGAGAATTTTTTCACCCATATGGAGAGGTCACAATATTTAGGCCTATGATCGGCGCTTATGGTCTTTGAGCAGGGAGGGATCTTTAACGTGCCACACCTGCTGTGTTACGGGGCATCGGTTTTCGCGGTCTCATCCGAAGGACCGCCCCATTTAGTCGCCTGTTACGACAAGCAAGGGTTACTGAGGATCTATTCTGACTACCTGGGTATATATATATATATATATATATATATATATATATATATATATATGTCTTACATGTACAATTCCCACTCAATTACAATAGTAAGAAAGATGAAGTTTGAAGCCAGACTAAAAACAAAACGAAACAGAGAGAATAAGGGGAGTGTATATGACCCATGCAATAAAGAACTAAAGTCCTGGGAACAGATGGAAAGTTATTTTCTCTGTGATATATTTCAAAGTTTATTATTTTACTAGCACTACATATCTAAATAATTCCTACTGGTAACAGTATGTTTTGGACACATATAAATTTCTGCATAATTGATATAAAGATTAATGATACAATGTTATTTTTTACTGTTTACATCATTTTACTCCATGCAGATTGTGGGAACAATGTCTAATTCAACATTGGAAGGGGTGCTTGGAGGAGCCGACACAGAATCAAAGTGCAATAATTATTTGGAGGATGGTGATTTTTATGCAAAATGTGTTTATTCATTAAATATCATATGCATGTTATTAGGTAAAAATCATGATTGAAGAGATATTTGATTTTAAGCTCACCAAAGCTGAAAGCTTAAGTGGACTATTCTGATCACCTTTTGTATGTTGTTTGTCTGTATGTCCGCACACTTTTCACATTTTCATCTTCTCCAGAAGCACTGGGCCAATTTCAATAAACCATTGTACGTATCACCCTTGGGTAAAGGGAATTCAAGTTTGTTCATTCAAATATATAGAGAAAGTCTTTAACAAAATTCTTCTCCAGAACCACTGGGCCAAAAAATTCAAATTTACATGAAAACTTTGACATACTTTAAATCCACGTTTGTGCAAATTATGGTCCCCAGTGGTAGGGTGGGGCCACACTAGGGGATCAAAGTGTTATATGCTGATGTTAATGTTACTAAGATGGTAGTTGCAATAATAATTGATAAAAAAATCTTTGAAAAATCACACCAGTTGAACAACGACAAGATCAAGGTGATCAATGTGGCCCATGGGCCTCTTGTTTGCGTGTATGCATTAATTTGGGATCAGAAACAGTGTTTGGAATTGTAACGTTAATTCTGTTAGAACATCATACGTATCAGTAGCGACTCCTGCTGGACAACCACCTGCCTCTATCCCAGGTATGTTTGTTTTTTCCCTCTACATGTATGAATTTAATTTGTTGATTAATGTACATGTCAGCACTAGTGAAATATCAACATTTGGTTAATATTCAATGGATAAGATATTGAGTATTATACTGTTTTAGTGTATAAAGTTTACATTTTACATATATTTAAGAAGGAATGTATCAAGAAATTTCATAAAGTTCATATGCCATAAGCACTCGTTCAAGATCCTGTATGAATTTAAAACTTCAAATTCATCCATTTACATGTAGTTAAAAATACAGTTTTAGAAGAACGTAATCTAAACAAAAAAAAAAAAAATAAATAAAACCCCTGCTAGACTTCAACACAATACCAATAGATCAGTTAAGCAATTAGATTAAGAAGGAATACAAGTGCTGCTGATATTAAAAATTTCATTCTTGTATAATTTTAGAGAAATCCGGCGAGGAGTTAGCGACAGGTATTGTATACATGTCAACACTAATCTATTATTCATCCTTTAAGAAATTTTGAAATATTTAAAATTTAATACTAAGGGCCCACGGCGGGTGTGACTGGTCAGCAGAGGATGCTTACTCCTCCATGGCACCTGATCCTACCTTCGCTTTGTCGGAGGTCCGTGTTGCCCTACACTCGAACTTGTATATGTCTTGAGGATTTATGATTACGATTTACACATTGTTTACTATGCCATTCGATATTTACCAGTGTGCAAAATTAATGGTATACCTAGTTATAAATTGCCTCTACAACATATGCAGATTAGGATTAATAAAATTTCCCCAACAAATAAGTAGTGTTGTAAATAACCTTGAAAGAGATTATATAAATGTAAGAACCTTTTCTATTTTCTCATGTTTTCTAGTATGTTTGCGAATTCGCGGCCCTCTGCTGGTGGAGCAGCTATATGTTCCAGTAAATACACACAGTACAACAACAAAAGAAATCCTTGTAAGTATTAAGTTATCTGTTTGAAAGTGTTATGATTTCAATTGCTTATTTTGTTGATATGTCTTTAGCAAAGATGCTTTGTACTGCCTTCTATAGACTCAAGACTTCTTCAGATTTGTTTTTACACCTGAGAAATTAGTAAATCATACAAATAACATAAAGTGTAGATTATGTTTAAAAATGTTTGATAAACAAAACTGCGTTAACTGTAGGAGAATATCATAAGACTCGTATTTTTCATCAGATGATGTCATCATTGAAGAAGACAAATTTAAGTTCCAATTTATCAACATGTAAAAAGAGAAAAACAAAGATTTGAAAGAGTACAGAGAAAAGAAGTTGGCGTTGTATGAAAATATGGTGAAGCAACAGAATGAAATGATTCAACTTCAAATGAGGAAAACAACAGCCTTGGAGTTGATTGCATCAAGATTTCAACAACCAGAAAACTTACCGTCACCTATTTCTGTTTCCCCAATAATCAGATAAAATGACACCACAGAGTCTTCCACTTCTGCTTCGTACTTAGATATTTTACTCAAAATAGATGCTGGCGACAAACTAACAACTCAACTTTATGGCAAACGGAATGATTTCAGTTTCCCCATCGTCAACTTCCCTTATTTATGTGGCAATATTCCGTCATCACCTGCATATGGTGTTTATATCTCCCAACTGATTCGATACAAAAGAGCTTGTTCTGCTTATGATCAGTTTTTAAATCAAGGCAGGCTACTGACAAAAATGTTGATGTTACAGGGGTTTGTACAGTCTCGTCTAAAGTCAGCATTTTGCAAACTTTATGGTTGTTATAACGATATGGTTTGCCAGTACAACTTACCATTAAGTCAAATGCTGTCTGATGTGTTTCATACCAATTGTTAGGCCGTTCTTGGCACACTGACTATGACTACGGATTGCTCCTTTTACCTGATCGGAATATAAGGCTCACGGCGGGTGTGACCAGTCGACAGGGGATGCTTACTCCTCCTAGGCACCTGATCCTATGTCTGGTATGACCAGGGGTCTGTGTTTGCTTATCTCTCTGTTTGGTATTTTCTATAGGGATTACGAGATTGGATACAATCAGTTATCTTAGCGATTTTATTTGATAGTACCTCATAAAGAAATTTACCACATCTGTTAGCTTAAACATGTACCATCTCTTAACATAGATACAGTATTTATCATCCATTAGCATAAAATTGTACCATCTGTTAGTGCAAAGATGCTTGCAAAATTTGTTCGCGTGTACATGTCTTAGTTATTTTATAAATTACAAATAATATATGAATTTTTAAAGGTTGTTATTGATTTCAAGTGAAGATATAAAACATTTTATTCTGCTGTTGATAAATATAGTCATTACTATATTTTCTTATCAAAAGACTGTTCATGAAATATCTGTAAATGTGGAAAGAGGAGAACTTAGTTATTCGCCTTTAATCTGTTCACGCAGTCTCTGTATTCATTATTATTTAAATATAACAGTCGTTGTCCGTTTCTTTTTCCATGTTGATAGCGTGCTTTATTACACTTTGATATATATATCTTGACAGCACTTGCGTGCATATTGTCCATGCTTGAAGTGAGACAATATTCTGAGAAGAAACATTTGGTACTAATGTGAAAAAAAAGTTATTATTATGCTATGGTAGTGTCTTAAGAAAACGGATAAAAACAATTTTTGTGATGGATATATGTACGCTACATTTGTAATAATCATAATGTAACAGAAGTAACTTTAGAATTGTCTTTTAAATTTGATAACCATCCCTCCCCCATCTAAATTTACTTCAATCTAATCAAAATTAGATCCCTTGATCCGCTCACCTATGATCAGTAGCGATCGTATTTGAGTGGAGCAAAGAATTTAATTTTAAATTAGTTTGAATTTACTTTCATTGCTCTTTTTCATGAACTACATGTGCTGATAGCTGACTGTATCTTTATTGATTTTCAATGCATTACTGCATTTGTCAACCTTTTTAATTATTACATTCTCTTGAACGAGTGTATATTAGATAATTATTTAACATTTCTGTAATTTTGGAAGAAAGAAAACAAATGTTTTAAAAAAAATTGTTCCTCTTTGTCACATGCACAGATCTTTAATTACAACAAAATGTTTTCCTTTCTCTTTTGAAATTGATACTTTGCATTATTATGTTTTTCCAGCACTTGTGTGCTTGTTATCTTTCTTAAAGTAGTATAGTGTGTCGTCACGTGTGTATCTCTCTCTCTCTCTCTCTGTGTGTGTGTGTGTGTGTGTGTGTGTGTGTGTGTGTGAATGAACAATATTAGAAAGGAACCGCTACATATGTGTATCAATTATTACAAACAAACAGAGCATGCACTAATTCTATCACGTCATGTACACCAATGATCCCCCTTGAAAAAAAAGAAACAAACACCCAACTCAAATTCACGAAAATAGACAAAAAACAAGACCACCCCCAAAGAAAAGTGAAAACCCCTCTCCAAGCCACCATCAGCCACTGAATTATTGATATTATATCAGATCTAATGTTGTCCAATGTTGAGTTTATCGTCCATGAATTTGATTATCATTGATGCTTATCCTCTTTGTACTAAATCTAGATTCTAAATGATTTGGAACTCCTCTAGTATACATGAACAGATTAATGGGCTTTGATTACTTTTACTTTTGTCTGTGATTTATACTCCAGAATTTCTCTTCCTCAAATTCTGCATAAAGGAAATTAAAGTTATGGGTTATTATTGCCCAATCATTCTGTTATCATCTTGATTGTCATTGATGTAGTGAATAATTTATGAAGCGATATATTACACTGGTTTTGCAAATCATGTCTAGCAGCAATATATCATCCTTTATATTGGATTCTAATCACGTCAGTAGAGTTTGTCAATGAAAAATACAACTAGAAATACTTTTCACTTGACAAACGGAGCATTTTAGTAAAAGTTGTATGGTCCGATTTTCGACAAATTTTGTTCACCTTCTAAAACAAATTGTTAAATTATCGCACGTACGTATTTCATAGTCTGAACGATATGGTATACATTATTTCAACTGTTTTTAACCATAATTATTTGGTTTGAAATCGGTTTTTACAAACAATCCACCACTCGCCCATTTTCAATGCAAATCAAGTAACAGTCACGTGTTCAATTCAGACTTGCAGAATAGGATAGTCTTATTTATGTAAAGCTGTGTATTTTGTTATTACAGTAACGCGCCATAAGTTTAAGAGAAAATATCAAAAACCTCTTCGTCATTCGTTGTTTTACACTATAGAAAGTGGCGTCCGAATTATATTGAGATCATTTTTATATCATTTGGGATTCCCTCATGCGCGTAGGGCTATTTATAGATGTCCAACAGACTGAACGTATAAATATGGCTTCACTGTATATTTGGGACCTCCGTGGCCGAGTGGTTAGAGCGCTGGGCTCAAAATCACAAGGCCTCTCACCTCTAGTCGGCGGGAGTTCGATTCTCGCTCGCGCCGATATATGTGAAAAAGTTTGCCAGTTTACTTTCGGCAGGTCGGTGGTCTCTTCCCTGGTACATTGTATCTGGGTTCTCTCCTCCACCAATAAAACCTGGACGCCACCAGATAACTGAAAAATTGTTGAGTGTGGTGTAAAACAATAGACCACCAATCAATCAATCACTGTATATTTACCTTTAACATAACTTCTAACTGTTTTCTTTTACATGCAAATGTTTTCAGGCATATAGATAAAGGATTTATTTTTTAAAGTAATTTTGTAGAAAAACAAATGATCATAGGACTATACAGCTTTAAATATATTAAATGATACTTAGGTAAAAAGTTTGTAATTCCAACTCTTGGATTATTTTATTGAAGCAAGATGTGGGATACATCATGAATTGTTTTTTCAATATATCAGTTTTTTTCGTTCTCTGTTGAAGTATTTAAGACCGTTGGAATTCTCAGTCGTTAAAATAGACATGCTATCTTTATCGAGGGCTCTTATATTCATGCACGCATTAACAAGGATCATTTTCATTCATATGTTCATTTGATATATCCCAGTGAATTTGAAATAAAAGACACCACAGAGTCTTTCACATCTGCTTCGTACTTAGATATTTTACTGAAAATGGATGCTGGCGGCAAACTAACAACTCAACTTTATGACAAACGGGATGATTTCAGTTTCTCCATCGTCAGCTTCCCTTATTTATGTGGCAATATTCCGTCATCACCTGGATATGGTGTTTAAATCTCACAACTGATTCGATACAAAAGAGCTTGTTCTGCATATTATCAGCTTTTAAATCGAGGCGGGCTACTGACAAAGAAGTTGATGTTACAGGGATTTGTACAGTCTCGTCTAAAGTCAGCATTTTGCGAATTGTTTGCCAGTACAACTTAGCGTTAAATCAAATGGTGTCTGATGTGTTTCATACCAATTGTTAGGCCGTTCTTGGCACACTGATTCTGACTACGGATTGCTCCGTTTGCCTGATCGGAATATAGGGTTCACGGCGGGTGTGGATGGTCGATAGGGGATGCTTACTCCTCCTAGGCACCTGATCCCACCTCTGGTATGACGAGGGGTCTGTGTTTGCCCATCTCTCTGATCTGTATTTTCTATAGGAATTACGAGATTGAATACTGTTAGTTATCTTCGCCTTTCCACAACTCATGTGGGAATGGCTATCATTGCATTTTATAAAATAGGATAGGCAGAAACATTACATCTTCGGAGGAATCGTTTTGAAAAACCGATTCAGGTGTGATATGGAAATTTATCTCATAATGTCTGTAGATAAATAATTTTGTTTATTAAAGTTTTAAGTTAGGAATATATAATATATATGAAATTGTAAGTCACATCTTCTACTCTTTATTATATAGAATAATTAGACTGATAATTCATGACAGACTAATACGGTTGTCTTCCTATAAAGGAACATTTTTATAGGTAATTTAGAAATTTTCAGTCAAAATAGAAGAAATCGTTTTCTGTTGCCAGAAATCACCCGTAAATTAGAACGCTTTGTTGGATACAGTATTGCGTTGAGTAACGACGCATTTGAATGACACAAGTGAACAATGTAAATAATACAACAAGAATTTCAAATGACCGCACCGAGTCTGGCAACTTTCTAGCGCTGATTTAGTCAGTTTTTTTTATGTGTTACGATGGACGGATTAGAAACTATTTACACAGGATGGGGGTTTAGTAACATACAAGGAAGAATGACGCAATATTAAAATGTGTAACGCTATATGAAGTGGAGGATATGAATTTATATACTTAGATATTTCACAAATACTTTAATGTAGCATTGCAAGTTAATACAAATTCTGCAACTATGCTGATTGATTTGAAATTGGCAATTTGAAAGCTAATAGTACATCTATACGTTGTATATGTGTCGGTGGTGGACACGAAGATACTTTGCTGTAATGTTGAAATTGAAGATAAATACTCTCCGAATTGTACATGTATTACGCTGATAAATCGGTTGTAATATTTTCATTGATAAAGGAGTTGGGAAATTTGTTTTTCCAAATTAGGAAATATATCGAGCAATGCCATTTTAGTCATTTGATTCATTTTCATTTATATAACTTGTAGCAGTTTCAGGATGTATTCCCAGTTATGAAATGCTGAGGTGTAGCAAGATCAAATAAACTTTGAAACATTCAATTCATTTGCCACTACAACTTTCCATTAGGTCAAATGCTATCTGACGTGTTTCATACCAATTATCAGGTCGTTCCCGGCACACTGATTCTGACTACATATTGCTCCGTTTACTTGATCGGGATGTAAATGCGACCGGTCGACAGGGGATGCTCACTCCTCCTGGGCACTTGATCCCACCTCTGATATATGTCTAAGGTTCCGTGTTAGCCCATCTCTCTTTGATTGGGATTTTCTATAGGAATGACGAGATTAAATACTGTTTGTTATCTTAGTCTTTTCATTGAAATTTAGTGACTATTTGTAAACAAGATGCATTTATGGCAGCAAAGTAATTTCTGGTATCCCAAAACAGTCATGCAACAAAAGTGCAAAAGACTATTATAACCCAGTCACCTGTCTGCCAACAGAGAGTTACAGCTATCCATTGATGTAAACAAAATCACCTACATAGTAATTCCAAGTGTCAACTTCAAAATAGTGTAAGTTCCATTTAAGAAATAAGATATATTTTTTGAGTGTTATTGGGATATGACATGGATTTTGTCACGTGATCAAATCCTATGACACCCGAAAGGCGTTATAGTAGATTTAATTACGTACCAAGTTCATGTCATATCCCAATAACACTCAAAAAATGATATCTTATTTCCATTAGTGTTGTTCTCATCAAGCTTCCATAGTTGTGTGGGCAAACGATCGTACAACACAAGATATAGTTCGTTAAAGTTTGATCGAATAAATAATTGGGAACAACATCTGGGAGAATATAAAATATAATATTTATGCTGGAAGTATTAAAAAATATGAAACAAGTGTAAAATAAAGATAATTAGGATCATTAAGTTAATTCAATTGAAAACAAGAATCGCGGAGTAAACTACATCCGGTCAATCGGTGATGGAGAAACTGTGGCGGTCTCCCACCTTATTTAAATTTGTAAACGCAATTGCTAAACATAGATTTCGACAGAAATTCAGATGATCTAGGAGAGATGACAAAGGATAATTGGATCAAGATGATGTTAAGTTCTACGTCAGGTTTTTGGAAGGGAACAACGGCATGTTCATCGTTAGGACTCGTAGTTGTAGCATTATACCAACAGATTTAGACGAAGTATAGGCACGTTGTATTTTAATTTTCTTACTTCCAGGGTGTGTAAGAGAAGGTAAACACAAACTGAAAGAGACTTTTCGTTCAATCAAGAAATTTCTGTTGTAGGATTTAGATAAAGACTCACAGCGGTGCCCAGACTTGAACAATGTTTCGAGCTCGAAACCAGCCGCGGTCATTGCCCGGAACAACAGGTTACCATCATCATAGATATTGGATTGCCATAATGTAAATATCAAAGTTATCGTATGAATTCGCCATACTTCCGAAGTTGCAGTTTACGTTGCAGAAGGTATTTTTAAAAGGTAAAATAACTGAACGTTATGGTGAATGTTTCTGTTTTACTCATTGATGAAATTCTTGTCTCTTTACAAAATAAATTCTCTGTAAATATTATGATGCGTTTTGTTTATTTTGTTTCCGTTATGATGTCAAGACAGGTAAAGGTACCTAGTACAATTGATTCAAATACTTTTGAAGCGTTGATTGTATTCATACGCAAAAAAAGCCTGATCACGTGACTGACTTCATGTTATATGATTAAATGATTGATTAAATATTGTTCGAGAATCTTTCACTCATATGGAGACGTCACCATTGCCGGTGAAGGGCTGCAAATTTAGGCCTATGATCGGTGCTTATGGCCTTGGAGCAGGGGTTCTTTTACGTGCCACACCTGCTGTGACACGGGGCCTCGGTTTTTGCGGTCTCATCCGAAGGACCGCCCCATTTAGTCGCTTCTTACGACAAGCAAGGGGTACTGAGGATCTATTCTAACAACCCGGATCCCCACGGGATCATGTTATATGAAATTGAATGTCAAGTTTGTTAGTAGTGTCATATAAGGCAAAACATTGGCAAATGTAAATATAATCTATTGAACAGCAATAATGATTGATTGATTGATTATGTGTTGTTTTCCACCACACACAACAAATTTTCAGTTATCTGATAGCATCCAGTTTATTTTATCGGGGGAAGAGAGAATCCAGATACAATGTAACCGGGAAGAAACCACCGACCTTCCGAAAGTAAACTGACAAACTTTCTCACATATATCAGCACGAGCGAGAATCGAACCCCTACCGACTAGAGGTGAGAGACATTGTGATTTTGAGCGCGATGCGCTAACCAGTCAAGCAAGGAAGCACAAGAATAATGTTTTTGTTTTTTTAAAGGGGAGGGATAGTGGTTTCTTGATTTATTTAACTTCTTGGAATTTACAAAACTGTCGAAATTAACTAGCAGTATCACAAAAATGTAAAATGTGACGACTACTTTAGGTATATGTTGCAATATTCGATGGTATTATCATTGGCAAGTTGTGATTACTCCCATAAAAGGAAACGAGGGCGAGGAACTTTACATATGGACCAATAAGAATTTCTCTTGCATTTCGGAAATGTATTACAAGCGGATTCAATTGTGTTATTATTCAACACATTAATATATTGTTCTAATTCACGGGAGAATTACGATAAACATAATGGGCATTTTGTGCTGTTGAAATAATCCTTAGTAAGTTATTGGGAATGAAAAAAAACCTATTTTTATATTCTTACGAAGCAGAATTCATTCAAACGCTTCTACCTGAGAAGAAAACAATTTCTTGCTGCGGCCTTCAATTCGACAATTAGATATCTCGACAACGTTTTATCTATTAACATTGATCATTTTCATTCATATGTCGATCAGATATATCCCAGTGAACTTGAAATAAAAGATATCACTTCTGCTTTGTACTTAGATATTTTACTGAAAATAGATGCCGGCGGCAACTTTATGACAAACGAGATGATTTCAATTTCTCCATCCTCAACTTCCCTTATTTGTGTGGCAATATTCCATCACCACCTGCATATGGCCTTTATTTCTCCCAACTGATTCGATACGCAAGAACTTGTTCTGCATATGATTAATTTTAAATCGAGGCGGACTACTGACAAAGAAGTTGATATCAAAGGGGTTTGTAGAGTCTCGTCTAAAGTCAGCATTTCGCAAATTTTATGGTCGTTATAACGATCCAGTTTGCCAGTACAACTTACCATTAAGTTAAATGCTGTCTGATGTGTTTCATACCAATTGTTAGGACGTTCTTGGTACACTGATTCTGACTACGGATTGCTCCGTATACCTGACCGGAGTATAGGGAGTGAGCGGTCGACAGGGGATGCGTACTTCTGTTAGGCACCTGATCCCTCCTCTGGTATATCCAGGGGCCCATCTCTCTGACTTGTATTTTCTATTGGAATTACGAAATTGAATACTGTTAATTACCTTGGTCTTTTCATAAGGTAATGGTACAGGTGTCACACGGCCGTACCAGTGATGTTCTGTAGCGCTAACGCCTACAGAGACAACGAACCTCCGTAATAAGGTCATATCCGAAAAATACGTAATTCTCACTTCTGAATGCTGAGCGTTTTGCAAAGAAGCAATGTCTACTTATGTTTAAGTTTTAGGTTTAACGCACTCATGGCACCTGATGGGCTCGAACACAGGACTTCCCTGTTGTGAAACGAAGGCTTTACTGCTGAATCTGTCAGAATGATTGTTTGATTGTATATTGTTTAGCGACTCGCTCGAGAATATTTTACTCGTATGGAGACGTCACCATTGCCGGTGAAGGGCTGTGCATTTTCTGCCTATGCTCGGCGTTTACGGCATATAAACAGGGATTTTTAACGTGCCACATGCCACATCTGCTGTGACACGGGGCCTCAATTTTTGCGGCCTTATCCGAAAGACCCATTTAGTCGCCACTTACGACAAGCAAAGGGTATTGAGGACTCATGATAACCCAAATTCCAATGGATTTTGTCACAATGAACAATTTTGAAAAATTGAATGCTAGGAAAAATAAACTTTGATATATGAGTGTTTGTAAATATTTCCTTTACATTTAGTATTTATTACTTGTGTTACATTGGAAATGCACATATAACATGTAATGGAAATATATCATACCTCTAAATTATTTTTTATATTTACGAAGAGTAATTATCAAATTTTCTAAATCATCATATATTGGCCTATAAGGACGGAAGGATTGACACAATTCAAATGATGATATTGTCCGCCCATTGTCAACCCCATTCATGAAATATTCAAAAAATACCAGGTAATATCAATATTATTCAGATCTAACAAAACGAGAGAGAGAGAGAGAGAGAGAGAGAGAGAGAGAGAGAGAGAGGAGACAAGAGAGTAGTGAGAAAAGAGAGGAGAGAGTACATTTGCATTGAAAAATGTTTCACAAAGTAAGGAATGCTACAAAATCGAGAATTTCCACCCAAGAGGTCAATGATAGGAAACACACATAATTAGCACCATAAGAAAAAAATGACGATAACAAATTAAGTAATCAAAGTTATAACTCCTAAAAGGAATTCTAAATTAAGAGGTGGACAAACACGAACCCCTGTATATATCAAAAGTGGAATCAGGAGCCTAGGAAGAGTAATCATCTCCTGATAACCCGTCACAGCCGCCGTGAGTTCTATATCTTGATAAAGAAAACAGGAGTAATATATAGCTAATATCGGTGTGTACAGAGCTACCTAACAACTGATGTGAAGTCGGACATCAGTTGACCCACAGACGTATTGACAAGAAAGTGGACCTCAAAAACAGAAAATATTCCACATCAAAATGAAGACAAGTATAAAAAAACCATACAAGTTTAACAAGTTGCTTACATAAGAATTATTATCTCTCTTTGGCATCCGATCCTACCACTGGTATGGTATGCGAAATTAACGGTAGACCGATAGACAATAGAAAACACCGTCGGTCTATAGTGATCGAAATAGCAAGAGACTGACTTGTCTATAGGATTTTTTGTTTGTTTGTTTGTTTGTTTTATTTATAGTCGCCTGAGCAATTTTTCAGCTATCCGGCGACTGTTTGTCTATAGGAAATCAGGCCCCAAACTGGTTCCCCTCCTCAGTCCGAGAGTTGATTCGCGGTAAAGGAATGAGAGTGCCAAACCCCCAGATTGTTTACACCGAATATAGTTTACCCAAGAAAGAGCGGAAAAACGAGTATATATTACATGATTGGTGGAAATAAGGTATGATATAATTTTTATTTGAAAGCAAATATGTCATGGATTGAAATAAATAATGGGCTAAGGAAGTATTGCAGAAAATGTATTTTTGTCACAGAAATTATAAGGGTAGGCAATAATTTTTAAAGTAGTGGTATTTGAGTGCAAAACTGCAATAGGTTGTAAAGGAGCCAAATTTTGAGTTATAAAAGCAACGGGACCTTATATATTTTATATGATTTTTAATCAGTGCTTGGAATGAACTTTCATACGAGGCAAAGTATTTCTTTGAAATCACTATAGTAAAATAGCGAGAGGGCCATAGGTTTGTATAGAGTTCTATGGGAAAATAATTGGTACTCTTTTTCCTATCAACGAGAGCGCGGTAAATAATGAAAACCAGTTTCGTCTGTGTGACGTTGATGTTCCTGTACACCCCTTTACTATATTAAAACGGCCCGTAATCTAATTATAAATATAACTCGATCGGAGTATTCCATTTTTAAGAAAAGGAAATGAACTTTATGTTTACGTCTGGCTCTCATTTTCACTTTGTCATTGTGAAGTCGGAAAGAAAAATGTCGTATTTTGAACGATATCTTCATTGAAAAGCCTGTTTATGAAATTGAAAGAGAATATGAATAAAACTGTGATCAAATTAATAGATTAAATCTGTGTTTAGTCACAATAGTGTTTATTTTTTTTTTATTGCCATGGATATTGCTTGCAAATTTTAGTGTAATTAGATTTCGGTCCATAGGATTTTGTTTTGGTCTATAGGAAATCAAATTACTGTTGACGGAATATCTAGAGCGTTTTAAAGTTAGTTTCACACACCGGGGTCCGAGTTTGTGCTCATAATTTTGTTTTGTCTGAAGGATTTATGAGATTGGTCATTGTTCATTATCTTCATTTTTGTCATTCTACTCACATATAAAAATCATGTTAAAGACTCATAGTGTTTATAGAAATTAATAAATGCAGACTTATAAAAAATAAAAAAAAAAAGATTAAAAAAGATAAAAAAAGATAAAAATTTCTATGAAAAAATAGAATTAATCTGGAAGTAATACAGTGTGTAAATATTTGTAAATATTTGCATATTGTGATTTACGAGTATAATCTCTTGTATTTGTGATACATCTGCATGTAAACATATGAGCAGTATGCCTTTTTGCAATACAGAGCTGCATCGTTAAAGATTATGAAAGCTTACAATTGAATTATGATGTGAATAAAATGGTATATTTCTCAGTTTGCTATTATAAATTCAGGAATGCCTGCTATGAATACAAGAAATACAATGATTGGCTAATAAATGAAGTCATGATGAAGTGATATTAAGCAATGATGAAGAGAAAATTCTCGCATGGTAAACCCAGGATAAATGAAGGATGACTCTGCAGTCAAAGTGTCATGAACTGATTGATTTACTAAGCAGACTGAAATAACGAAATGCATAAACTGTTGAGATGCAGGTATAAATAGAGCTAGGTTTCACCCTCACTTTATCTTAAACTTCCAGGGACTCTCCAGGTAAGAAATTAGAATGGGGTTTGGTTTTAATTCAATAGCCTCTTTGAAATAACAAGGTGAGTGCCGAGATTTTATTCAGTTTCGCAAATTATGTGGTCGTCATATTGATAACTTATTATACCTTGTTATAACTTGCAAATACAACCTACAATTAATGGACATGCTGTCTGAAGTATTCTATGCCAACTGTCTGACAGTTCTTTTCATACTGAATGTAACGCCAGATTTATCCATTTTCCTGATCAACATATAAGTCTCAAGGTCGTCTTGACCTGTCAACATGGAGTGCTTTCTTCTACTAAATCTCTCGCGTTTCCAGGGCCCCATCTTTTCTATACTCTTGATTGGATTTTTTAGATTGAGAATCGTTCCTTATATTAACTTTTTCATAAATTTTATCAAAACATATACTGTATGGAATGTCGATCCTTTGGTATGAGTTTGATAACGGAAAATGATGCAATCACTACAGAAGATTTTCCTAACTGAATCGTTGATTTCAACTCGGATGCATATAGGAGTAGAACATTGGTACTGTTACACAACACAATTTTACACTGGACGTTTTATTAATTAATACATAATGTATGTACAGAGAAACTATTGGGAACATCGATTCTGTACCACAATCATCATGATTAGTGAAATGAATGGAATCAGTACTGAATTGAGCATATGAAGATGTATATTTATGGAGTGCAAAGGCTAAACTTATGTTGAGAATCCATCACAACTGTGAAACGTGATAAATTGATGAAAATTAAAAAAACATAAACAACCAAAAAAAAAAAAACAAACATAAAAAAACAAAAAACAAAAAACAAAAAAACAAAAAAAAAACAAAACAAAAAACCTGGCCTTATTTAATAGCTTTAAATTTGTGATCTTGTGAAGGCCATAACAGATGGGTTTGAAAATGGATTCGATGCATTTGTTAGCTAGACTGATAATGAATATGGACAGCGTAAAAAATCTACAAAATGTTCGATTATTATTGAATCATTAGCAACAAAACTCTCAATAAATATATTTGAAATCCGGTAGCGTAGCAATTTACAAATAGTAGAAATCGGTTTTTTCCCATTAATAAAAATTACATATCATAATACAAAGATGAAATTTTGTCGATGCCTTGACTCAGCCAAATACTCAGTGAAGAAACTTGTGAGTAAGAAAATTATATATATATATATATATATATATATATATATATATATATATATGTATAAAAAGCACTAAGGATGACTTAATGATGACTAATGCTTTTATATATATATGTATACATATACATATATTAAAATATTAAAATTCCAGAATGTTCAAAATACTCTGCCTGTTGGCTTTGCTGTCCGTGGCATTTGCCAGTGGATACTACGACGACCATTACAGTCATCACAACGGGCATTATTATGACACCTTGGGACATTACAACGGGCATTATTATGACCCCTTGGGACTTAGCCATCGCAACTTTGGACTACTGAGAAGACCATTTAGGTTTGGACATCAATTTGGTCGAGCATTTGATTTTGGAAGATTTTCATTTGGACGACGACACCGAAAAAGATATTAATATGAGGTATATATCTTTGCAGCATAACTATTTTCATTACAAATAATATCAATAATAGTGATCTAATTCAAAATTAAAACAAGATGGACTAAAAAAGAAATCTGATTGTTTATATCATATTCCGTAACATCAGGTTCCGATTAACAACTTTTAAGTTGAGGGAACATGAAAGTAACGGAACTCTTTTACATCGAGAGCTACGACTATTACTATAATAAAAACAACATATAGAAAAAGCAAAAAACAAAAAACAAAAAAAACCCAAAAAACAAAAATTACACAATTTTTAGAATTAAATTTTATATAATTTTTATGTTTTCATCGGAAAACTATATTCTGAAATAATACCGCTAGTTCATAAACTTTTATATCAATTCTTATAACATTTACATGTATATTTTCTGAATAATGTTCTTTATTTTCAGCACTATTGATATTCCAAGACACCTGCTGGAAGTCATTGTTCCCTGTAACTAATAAATTGTTGCAAGAGAGACATTTGCAGTTCCTTTTTTCATATTTCGTTATGTCTATCTTTATCATATCATTACCTTCATAGAAAGATAAAGTGATCATGAAATGAATACTATTTCATAGATTTATATTAAGATATATATAACTATATTAATAGTCAATGTATAAAGAATGTACGACTTCAATATGGATATGTTTTCGTCAAGAAAAAAACCCCCTGACATTACAGACCCAGCAGATCAATGGAGGGATAGTTTCCATTAGATAATCAGAAAAAAGAAAGGAATAGGGAGAGGAGTGAATATTTTTTAACTTCCGTGTAGAACCTAAAGGTACACTGTAATACAGAGATATACTCTTCGGTAACATCCAATTTAGCTTGAAGAGGACTTACAGGATTAAGACTAACTATACACTGCGTTTTGGCCGATAGAGGTTAAAACTGTCCAGACACTACATGCAATTGTATCTGACATGTAAAAAATGACGGAAAAAAAATGAAAAGATGTTGGTTGGATGATTGTATATTATGTAACGTCCCACTCGAGAATCTTTTACTCATATGGAGACGTCACCATAATTACCGAATTACAGGTGAAGGGCTGCAGAATTTAGACCTTGTTAGGCGCTTACATCCTTTGCGCAAGAAGAGATCATTATCGTGCCACGAATGCTGTGACACGGTCCGTCGGTTTTTGTGGTCTCTCTCGAAAGAAAGCCTAATTTAGTCGCCTCTTACGACATGCAAGTGGTACTGAGGATCTATTCTAACCCGTATCTCCAAAGGATAACAGAAAAAGTAAACAATAAGAAAACGAAAATATCGTAAATAATCAAAATACTCAGATTGCAATAAAAAGGCCAAGATAACTAACAGTATTCAATTCCTATAAAAATACAAATAAGAGAAAGATGGGCAAACACGGATCCCTGGTCATACCAGAGGTGGGATTAGGTGCCTAACAGAAGTACGCATCCCTAGTCGAACTGTCACACTCGCCATGAGCACTTCATTCCGAACAGAGCAATACGTAGTCAGAATCTGTGTGCCAAGAACGGCCTAACAATTGATATGAAACACATCAGGCAGTGTTTGACTTAATGGTAAGTTGTACTGGCAAACTAGATCGTTATAACGACCATACAATTTGCGAAATGCTGACTTTAGACGAGACTGTACAAACCCCTGTAACATCAACTTCTTTGTCAGTATCCGGTATCGATTTAAAAACTGATCATATGCAGAACAAGCTCTTGCGTATCGAATCAGTTAGGAGATATAAACACCATATGGAGGTGATGTTGGAATGTAGCCACTTAAATAAGGTAAGTTGACGATGAGGAAATTGAAATCATCCCGTTTGTCATAAAGTTGAGTCGTTAGTTTGTCGCCGACATTTATTTTCAGTAAAGTATCTACATACGAAGGAGAAGTGGAAGACTCTGTGGTGTCTTTTATTTCAGGTTCACGGGGATAAATCGAATCGACATATGAATGAAAATGATCATTGTTAATAGACAAAACGTCGTCGATATATCTAAATGTCGAATTGAAGGCCACAGCAAGATATTTTTTCTTCTCATGTAGAAGCGTTTGAATGAATTATAAAAATACAAAATCAGGTCATTTAACAAAGGAGTGCAATTCGTGCCCATGGTAATGCCAACAGACTATTGGAAGACCTGATCACCAAAGACTACGAAAATATTGTCAGTGAGGAACTCTACCATCTTTTTAATATCAAATTCAGATTAGGTTGTGTGCGAAAACAAGTTTGATCTAAAGGTGTTGAAATATAACTGATAAAAAGTAGTTAGTTTCTATTACGACATGGGAAATTGTTGACTTACATCAACAGCGATTCAAATATAATTGCGCTCACAAGAAGCGGTATATATATTTTAATTTTAACAATATGTCATTAGCATTTGTCTACAAATTATTTTATATGAGCATTTCATGATTATACATGTACATTACTATATCATTTATAAGAAGGCCGCCCGCGTGGCGCAGTGGTTAGAGCGTCGGGCTCAAAGATCTGATGATCCTTGAGTCGGGGGTTCGAATCCCACTGTGGGACGTGGGTGCCGGTCTTTCGGATGAGACCGTATAAACCGAGGTCCCGTGTCGCAGTAGGTGTGGCACGATAAAGATCCCTCCCTGCTCAAAGGCCCTGAGTGCCGAGCATAGGCCTAAATTTGCAGCCCTGTCACCGGTAATGGTGACAGCCGCCGGATAGCTGAAAAAACTGATCATATGCAGAACAAGCTCTTGCGTATCGAATCAGTTAGGAGATATAAACACCATATGGAGGTGATGTTGGAATGTAGCCACTTAAATAAGGTAAGTTGACGATGAGGAAATTGAAATCATCCCGTTTGTCATAAAGTTGAGTCGTTAGTTTGTCGCCGACATTTATTTTCAGTAAAGTATCTACATACGAAGGAGATGTGGAAGACTCTGTGGTGTCTTTTATTTCAGGTTCACGGGGATAAATCGAATCGACATATGAATGAAAATGATCATTGTTAATAGACAAAACGTCGTCGATATATCTAAATGTCGAATTGAAGGCCACAGCAAGATATTTTTTCTTCTCATGTAGAAGCGTTTGAATGAATTATAAAAATACAAAATCAGGTCATTTAACAAAGGAGTGCAATTCGTGCCCATGGTAATGCCAACAGACTATTGGAAGACCTGATCACCAAAGACTACGAAAATATTGTCAGTGAGGAACTCTACCATCTTTTTAATATCAAATTCAGATTAGGTTGTGTGCGAAAACAAGTTTGATCTAAAGGTGTTGAAATATAACTGATAAAAAAGTTAGTTTCTATTACGACATGGGAAATTGTTGACTTACATCAACAGCGATTCAAATATAATTGCGCTCACAAGAAGCGGTATATATATTTTAATTTTAACAATATGTCATTAGCATTTGTCTACAAATTATTTTATATGAGCATTTCATGATTATACATGTACATTACTATATCATTTATAAGAAGGCCGCCCGCGTGGCGCAGTGGTTAGAGCGTCGGGCTCAAAGATCTGATGATCCTTGAGTCGGGGGTTCGAATCCCACTGTGGGACGTGGGTGCCGGTCTTTCGGATGAGACCGTATAAACCGAGGTCCCGTGTCGCAGTAGGTGTGGCACGATAAAGATCCCTCCCTGCTCAAAGGCCCTGAGTGCCGAGCATAGGCCTAAATTTGCAGCCCTGTCACCGGTAATGGTGACAGTCGCCGGATAGCTGAAAAAACTGATCATATGCAGAACAAGCTCTTGCGTATCGAATCAGTTAGGAGATATAAACACCATATGGAGGTGATGTTGGAATGTAGCCACTTAAATAAGGTAAGTTGACGATGAGGAAATTGAAATCATCCCGTTTGTCATAAAGTTGAGTCGTTAGTTTGTCGCCGACATTTATTTTCAGTAAAGTATCTACATACGAAGGAGAAGTGGAAGACTCTGTGGTGTCTTTTATTTCAGGTTCACGGGGATAAATCGAATCGACATATGAATGAAAATGATCATTGTTAATAGACAAAACGTCGTCGATATATCTAAATGTCGAATTGAAGGCCACAGCAAGATATTTTTTCTTCTCATGTAGAAGCGTTTGAATGAATTATAAAAATACAAAATCAGGTCATTTAACAAAGGAGTGCAATTCGTGCCCATGGTAATGCCAACAGACTATTGGAAGACCTGATCACCAAAGACTACGAAAATATTGTCAGTGAGGAACTCTACCATCTTTTTAATATCAAATTCAGATTAGGTTGTGTGCGAAAACAAGTTTGATCTAAAGGTGTTGAAATATAACTGATAAAAAGTAGTTAGTTTCTATTACGACATGGGAAATTGTTGACTTACATCAACAGCGATTCAAATATAATTGCGCTCACAAGAAGCGGTATATATATTTTAATTTTAACAATATGTCATTAGCATTTGTCTACAAATTATTTTATATGAGCATTTCATGATTATACATGTACATTACTATATCATTTATAAGAAGGCCGCCCGCGTGGCGCAGTGGTTAGAGCGTCGGGCTCAAAGATCTGATGATCCTTGAGTCGGGGGTTCGAATCCCACTGTGGGACGTGGGTGCCGGTCTTTCGGATGAGACCGTATAAACCGAGGTCCCGTGTCGCAGTAGGTGTGGCACGATAAAGATCCCTCCCTGCTCAAAGGCCCTGAGTGCCGAGCATAGGCCTAAATTTGCAGCCCTGTCACCGGTAATGGTGACAGCCGCCGGATAGCTGAAAAAACTGATCATATGCAGAACAAGCTCTTGCGTATCGAATCAGTTAGGAGATATAAACACCATATGGAGGTGATGTTGGAATGTAGCCACTTAAATAAGGTAAGTTGACGATGAGGAAATTGAAATCATCCCGTTTGTCATAAAGTTGAGTCGTTAGTTTGTCGCCGACATTTATTTTCAGTAAAGTATCTACATACGAAGGAGATGTGGAAGACTCTGTGGTGTCTTTTATTTCAGGTTCACGGGGATAAATCGAATCGACATATGAATGAAAATGATCATTGTTAATAGACAAAACGTCGTCGATATATCTAAATGTCGAATTGAAGGCCACAGCAAGATATTTTTTCTTCTCATGTAGAAGCGTTTGAATGAATTATAAAAATACAAAATCAGGTCATTTAACAAAGGAGTGCAATTCGTGCCCATGGTAATGCCAACAGACTATTGGAAGACCTGATCACCAAAGACTACGAAAATATTGTCAGTGAGGAACTCTACCATCTTTTTAATATCAAATTCAGATTAGGTTGTGTGCGAAAACAAGTTTGATCTAAAGGTGTTGAAATATAACTGATAAAAAAGTTAGTTTCTATTACGACATGGGAAATTGTTGACTTACATCAACAGCGATTCAAATATAATTGCGCTCACAAGAAGCGGTATATATATTTTAATTTTAACAATATGTCATTAGCATTTGTCTACAAATTATTTTATATGAGCATTTCATGATTATACATGTACATTACTATATCATTTATAAGAAGGCCGCCCGCGTGGCGCAGTGGTTAGAGCGTCGGGCTCAAAGATCTGATGATCCTTGAGTCGGGGGTTCGAATCCCACTGTGGGACGTGGGTGCCGGTCTTTCGGATGAGACCGTATAAACCGAGGTCCCGTGTCGCAGTAGGTGTGGCACGATAAAGATCCCTCCCTGCTCAAAGGCCCTGAGTGCCGAGCATAGGCCTAAATTTGCAGCCCTGTCACCGGTAATGGTGACAGCCGCCGGATAGCTGAAAAAACTGATCATATGCAGAACAAGCTCTTGCGTATCGAATCAGTTAGGAGATATAAACACCATATGGAGGTGATGTTGGAATGTAGCCACTTAAATAAGGTAAGTTGACGATGAGGAAATTGAAATCATCCCGTTTGTCATAAAGTTGAGTCGTTAGTTTGTCGCCGACATTTATTTTCAGTAAAGTATCTACATACGAAGGAGATGTGGAAGACTCTGTGGTGTCTTTTATTTCAGGTTCACGGGGATAAATCGAATCGACATATGAATGAAAATGATCATTGTTAATAGACAAAACGTCGTCGATATATCTAAATGTCGAATTGAAGGCCACAGCAAGATATTTTTTCTTCTCATGTAGAAGCGTTTGAATGAATTATAAAAATACAAAATCAGGTCATTTAACAAAGGAGTGCAATTCGTGCCCATGGTAATGCCAACAGACTATTGGAAGACCTGATCACCAAAGACTACGAAAATATTGTCAGTGAGGAACTCTACCATCTTTTTAATATCAAATTCAGATTAGGTTGTGTGCGAAAACAAGTTTGATCTAAAGGTGTTGAAATATAACTGATAAAAAAGTTAGTTTCTATTACGACATGGGAAATTGTTGACTTACATCAACAGCGATTCAAATATAATTGCGCTCACAAGAAGCGGTATATATATTTTAATTTTAACAATATGTCATTAGCATTTGTCTACAAATTATTTTATATGAGCATTTCATGATTATACATGTACATTACTATATCATTTATAAGAAGGCCGCCCGCGTGGCGCAGTGGTTAGAGCGTCGGGCTCAAAGATCTGATGATCCTTGAGTCGGGGGTTCGAATCCCACTGTGGGACGTGGGTGCCGGTCTTTCGGATGAGACCGTATAAACCGAGGTCCCGTGTCGCAGTAGGTGTGGCACGATAAAGATCCCTCCCTGCTCAAAGGCCCTGAGTGCCGAGCATAGGCCTAAATTTGCAGCCCTGTCACCGGTAATGGTGACAGTCGCCGGATAGCTGAAAAAACTGATCATATGCAGAACAAGCTCTTGCGTATCGAATCAGTTAGGAGATATAAACACCATATGGAGGTGATGTTGGAATGTAGCCACTTAAATAAGGTAAGTTGACGATGAGGAAATTGAAATCATCCCGTTTGTCATAAAGTTGAGTCGTTAGTTTGTCGCCGACATTTATTTTCAGTAAAGTATCTACATACGAAGGAGAAGTGGAAGACTCTGTGGTGTCTTTTATTTCAGGTTCACGGGGATAAATCGAATCGACATATGAATGAAAATGATCATTGTTAATAGACAAAACGTCGTCGATATATCTAAATGTCGAATTGAAGGCCACAGCAAGATATTTTTTCTTCTCATGTAGAAGCGTTTGAATGAATTATAAAAATACAAAATCAGGTCATTTAACAAAGGAGTGCAATTCGTGCCCATGGTAATGCCAACAGACTATTGGAAGACCTGATCACCAAAGACTACGAAAATATTGTCAGTGAGGAACTCTACCATCTTTTTAATATCAAATTCAGATTAGGTTGTGTGCGAAAACAAGTTTGATCTAAAGGTGTTGAAATATAACTGATAAAAAGTAGTTAGTTTCTATTACGACATGGGAAATTGTTGACTTACATCAACAGCGATTCAAATATAATTGCGCTCACAAGAAGCGGTATATATATTTTAATTTTAACAATATGTCATTAGCATTTGTCTACAAATTATTTTATATGAGCATTTCATGATTATACATGTACATTACTATATCATTTATAAGAAGGCCGCCCGCGTGGCGCAGTGGTTAGAGCGTCGGGCTCAAAGATCTGATGATCCTTGAGTCGGGGGTTCGAATCCCACTGTGGGACGTGGGTGCCGGTCTTTCGGATGAGACCGTATAAACCGAGGTCCCGTGTCGCAGTAGGTGTGGCACGATAAAGATCCCTCCCTGCTCAAAGGCCCTGAGTGCCGAGCATAGGCCTAAATTTGCAGCCCTGTCACCGGTAATGGTGACAGCCGCCGGATAGCTGAAAAAACTGATCATATGCAGAACAAGCTCTTGCGTATCGAATCAGTTAGGAGATATAAACACCATATGGAGGTGATGTTGGAATGTAGCCACTTAAATAAGGTAAGTTGACGATGAGGAAATTGAAATCATCCCGTTTGTCATAAAGTTGAGTCGTTAGTTTGTCGCCGACATTTATTTTCAGTAAAGTATCTACATACGAAGGAGATGTGGAAGACTCTGTGGTGTCTTTTATTTCAGGTTCACGGGGATAAATCGAATCGACATATGAATGAAAATGATCATTGTTAATAGACAAAACGTCGTCGATATATCTAAATGTCGAATTGAAGGCCACAGCAAGATATTTTTTCTTCTCATGTAGAAGCGTTTGAATGAATTATAAAAATACAAAATCAGGTCATTTAACAAAGGAGTGCAATTCGTGCCCATGGTAATGCCAACAGACTATTGGAAGACCTGATCACCAAAGACTACGAAAATATTGTCAGTGAGGAACTCTACCATCTTTTTAATATCAAATTCAGATTAGGTTGTGTGCGAAAACAAGTTTGATCTAAAGGTGTTGAAATATAACTGATAAAAAAGTTAGTTTCTATTACGACATGGGAAATTGTTGACTTACATCAACAGCGATTCAAATATAATTGCGCTCACAAGAAGCGGTATATATATTTTAATTTTAACAATATGTCATTAGCATTTGTCTACAAATTATTTTATATGAGCATTTCATGATTATACATGTACATTACTATATCATTTATAAGAAGGCCGCCCGCGTGGCGCAGTGGTTAGAGCGTCGGGCTCAAAGATCTGATGATCCTTGAGTCGGGGGTTCGAATCCCACTGTGGGACGTGGGTGCCGGTCTTTCGGATGAGACCGTATAAACCGAGGTCCCGTGTCGCAGTAGGTGTGGCACGATAAAGATCCCTCCCTGCTCAAAGGCCCTGAGTGCCGAGCATAGGCCTAAATTTGCAGCCCTGTCACCGGTAATGGGGACAGCCGCCGGATAGCTGAAAAATTGCTCAGGCGGCTATAAACAAACAAACAAACAAACATTTATAAGAATGATATCACATCCATAATAATTACGAACAAATGATCATTTTGCGATGAAGGGACACCCAAAGGATTTTTATTTTTTATTGTTTATATATATATATATCCTAGCGGTGGTTCTAGATTTTAATTATATAGTGATAATTGTGTACTATTTTGAGACAGACTATCAAAGAAATTGATGTTACAGCGGTTTCAACAGTTTCATTTAAAGTCATCATTTCTCAAAATATATCACCGTTATAAGGATCTAGTTTACCAATATGACATTGCATTAGGTCAAATACAGTCTGTACGAATTGTAGGTCACTCTTGGCTCACTCATTCACACTGAAGATTAGTCCGTTTACCTGATGAAGATATGGGGCTTACGGCGGGTGTGACCTGTCGACAGGGGATGCTTACCCCCCCCCCCCCCCCCTTACCCCGCAGCACCTAATCCCATTTCTGATATAATCAGGGGTTGGTGTTTGCCCTACTACCTAATTTGTATTTTCTGTAGGAATTACAATTACTGTCCGTTATTCTAGCCTTATCACGTATGGTTATTTTTAAATTGAGACAGGCTACAGATAAATTCGTTCATGTTAGAGAGGGCCAACAGTCAGAAATTCTGAAGTTCACCAGCAGAAGAATTTCGACCCAGTGGTTCAGTTATGTTATGATAGTTTGGGGCTAGGTGGGAGGCACAATATGCGGTTAAACTTTTCCAAGGGAATAAAAGAAATCTTTTAAAATCAGAACAGGTGAACAATGACAGGCATAAGAAAAAATAGAAATGCTTGTTTTTTTGTTTTTTGTTTTGTTTTGTTTGTTTTGTTTTTGTTTTCTTTTTCTTTCTTTTTTTGGGGGTGGGGGTGGGGTTGATTTTTGTTGTTTTTGGGGGCGATCTTGTGCTCTATATGGACACAAAACCTCAATATCTACTATATGTACTCTGTATAGAGCTTGGCATTTTTCATGCATATCAGATACGAAACTATGTCATAACTATTTTCCTGATTATCTCGATTTTCAATGAGTGTGGAACCTTTAGAGAATCAAGAAACCCCTTCTGCCAATGATGCTAATAGGTAAAGATGGTTGGGATTAGCTAATTGGTTGTAAAAAGAATTTGGAAATATGAAAAGTTCACATGAAGTTTGGGCTCAGCTAAATCAGAATCCAATATCAAAGAAATGAGTATGCGAATGTGCTAGAATCTACAGCTGAACTGGAAACTCTTTACCAATAAGGTTAGAACATTTTCCATCTAAACCATTATAATGCGTTATAAAGGTTCTTCAGACTTTGCAAAGAATCGTTTTCTTATACAGCACATATATATTATTTTGTAGTATGGATATTCCAATAAGCAAGGTTGGGGCCATAGATGCTATCATTGCTTTACAAGATGACATATCTATAATGTTGTGACATGAAGTTCTCTCCTTTGAGGACAACATTTATATTACTATTTATCCGTGGTGTATGACTTCTAATATGATAGCTTTTAAAATCATTGTGATTTGCTTATTTAAACTTGATGTATCTTCTCTATAAAAAAATACAGATTGATGAATAAATAATTTGTAAAGATTTTTTGTCAGACAGGAGAGAATTCAAAACACATACACGATCAATCTTCAGTCGTTCATTATAGATGTCCTAAATAAGATCAAATTTCACCTGTGCGGTTAAAACATACTTGAAAGCAAACTTCTTGAACTATCTAAATTGGTTCTCAAAAGTTCTCACGAGGCTTAAGATTCAAGTGTGTGTATAGATATGTTTCTGAATTTTCATGAAAGAGCAAATCCTTTCCTATACGATCGAAGTAATACCCTCCAATTAATCTCTCTCTCTCTCTCTCTCTCTCTCTCTCTCTCTCTCTCTATATATATATATATATATATATATATACTCTATTAATCTCGAAATTATAAATATTGGAATTTAAGCTTTCCCCAAAATTCCTCAATTGTGGCAATGCAGGGAAATTGCATGTAGATCAAGTTGTATAACAATATCTCCCATTTTCTTGATAAAGTAGAAAATTTAATTTATCAGTTCCCCACACTCTAGGAATTTGATAATTATACTGTTGTCGATCTGAATATGAGAATAAAGTCATGTTCATGTATGACATACGGGGGCTGTTCGATATGTAATGTGTATTGTACCACAGCGCGATAACGCTTCGCGCAATTTCGTGGAAGATGATACTCCTGAATAGCTCTATTCAATACATTTCCAATGGTATAGACACGAACTCACAGCTCCACATAATTTTAAACTTATAGTCTTTTCAATAGAGCCAGTCGTTGACGACTGTTGTAAAAATGGTCGGCAAACCGGTTGAGAATATTGAACGAAGTAGAGTTTGATCATTTCAATTTCTGCATCGTCAACGTCCCTTATCTAAGTGGCAATATTCCATCATCACCTACATATGGTGTTTATATTTCCCAACTGATTCGATACATAAGAGCTTGTTCTGCATATGATAAGTTTTAAATCGAGGCAGCCTATTGACAAAGAAGTTGATGTTACAGGGTTTATACATTCTCGTCTAAAGTCAGCATTTCGCATATCTTATGGTCGTTATAACGATCTAGTTTGCCAGTACAATTTTCTATTATGCGAAATGCTGTCTGATGTGTTTCATACCAATTGTTAGGCCGTTCTTAGCACAGTGATTCTGACTGCGGATCACTCCGTTTACCTGATCGGGATGTAGTGCGAACGGCAGGTATGACCGGGGATGCTTACTACTCCTAGGCGTCTGATCCCACATCTGGTATGTACAGGGATCCGCGTTTCCCATCTCTCTGATTTGTATTTGTTATAGGAAATACGAGATTGAATACTGTTAGTTATCTTCAACTTTATATTTAACCATCGAGCATGTATCTTTGCTGGTGGAAACTCTGTTCCCAAGGATACTTGTAGCTCGATATGTGTTCTTTCATGAATATAAATAAGAAAGATAATATATTGGCTGATAGATCGCCCAGTATAAAAAGGTGTCACTCTGTGGAGCCTGTAAGGGCATAGGATCTAACAGAATGGTTGTTGTCCCTAGGATATTAAAAATCTTACATATATACATTAGTCACATAGTCAGTTTTGGTGTAGAAATCGAAATTTGTTTACTTAAATTAAAGATTACCAGATATCGGTAAGAAATATTTTTGATGATTCCTTTTTAGATCTCATGTGCTCTATCACCAAACGTTCTGTGAAAAAATTCAAAACATTTAATATATTGATCACAAGTAATTCATTTATTAGTAATATCATTGGACGTAGTCTCTGTACTAGACCGTTTGAAAATTTAATCTGCAAAACCTCTAACGTTGTATATGCTATTGAGTGTAACCTCTGTGGGTTAATTTATGTTCGGGAAACTAAGGGGCCTCTCAATGAAGGAGTAGCGACTCACAGGTTTCAAATCAATAATGATGGTAATCATCTTCTCTACAATATTTTAATTCCCTGGGCCATTCTATCTTGTCCATGAGAATCAGGATTCATACAAAAATCCTACTTTGAGTACCCCTTTCCGTAGACAACGGGAAGTTCACTGGATTAAAACTCTAGGCACTGCTTTTCGATAGGGATGCAACGATAATATATTTAATATCGGGAATTCGACTAGTCCACTAGGATTGATTGATTGATTCTTTCTTGTTTTACGCCACACTCAACGATTTTTCAGTGATCTGGTGGCGTCCAATATTTGTAGGTGAAGAGGACCCGGGAAGAGACCACCGACCTTCCGAAAGTAAACTGGCAAACTTTCTCATATATGTCGGCGCGAGCGAGAATCTAACCAGCGCCGACTAGAGATGAGAGGCCTTGTGATTTTGAGCGCAATGCTCTAACCACTCGGCCATGGAGGCCCCAGTCCACTATGAACCAACGTGAATGTTATGGGACGTTTCCCTAATACACATTGACGTAAGTACCACCATGAATATCGTTTAAATATATAAAAGACCTGCTGTGAAGGAGAAACTGTTATATATTAAAAGGCCATTTGTCATAACTTTCGGTTACCTAAGCCACCATTAAGTCAGCGTTATACTGTATAGTTGTTCAGTGAGAGACCTGCGAGTCCGAGGCTGGAAGCGGAGGGGTTATCTACGTTGTATTGTATGGAGGCCTGATAGTGCCAAATATAACATGACGTGAATGAATTGTATCATTTAGTCGAACTTCAAATTTATTTGTATTCAATTAATAATAAAGAAATTCGAGAAAAAGTACAAAAATTATTTCTTATTTTCTGAGGTTAGAAAATTTTCTATTATTTGGAAACTTTTTGTAACACTGTATTAACTGTTATATGTCCAGTTTGAGTTTCTATCTTTTCTTAACATTGGCTATTGAATTGTGTTATTGGAGGAAATTTCTTTCTTGAATTCATTGGCAATATGGTTTGGTTTATTATATCAAGATACTTTTTTGTCTCTGTGAGAGCGAGTAAGATTTCTTTTTTATACATATTTTAGTACGTATCTTTTTACTAAAATAAATTTTGTTTTCGTTTACTCTACTGTTTAACATCTTATCTATTGCCTACACAATATCCGAAAAGAACTTCATTACAAACAAGTACATTAAAAACATGAAATGCTTAAAACAAAATTGAGCATTACACATTTTCGGGCGCTGCCAGTTAAGCATGTCCATCCATCCCACTCAATACTATAGAAAGAAGGAAAAAGAAAAAGAGAGTTTGAGCAGAAGTGGCATATCCTAACAGGTTCATACCTCCTCTTACTAAACAGTAGTATCCCATAATATAACCTTCCGATCGTGACATCATTTCCATGATATAGCAGCAACACCTTCTGTGTCATAACCTTGCTATCGGACAACAGTTCAGAAGTAGGGGAAGTAACTTAATGCCATGAGGGCGTCGTGCACTTACGAACAGGGAAAGTTTCTACCTTCGGAAAATTCTGATGTTTCGCAACAATTATGAATTAAATGATATACATTAAACAGTGAGGATTGTTAAAACTTTATTGTAATACGATAAGTAAACGCACGCATCAACACTATAGAGAGCATGACACTTCTCTTTTAAATCTGACAAAAAGAGCGTAAAACAATATTGTTAGTGCTATTTGCTTCGCACAGGCGTGAGAAATTCAAGTCACAATGTCAAAAATCATTGAAGATATAAGGAAATATTTTTCAAAATTTTATTATCGTCGCCTCCAGGACTTTTTTAATCTCTCGAAAAGCTATAAATCTTGCATCAGATACGTGGTAAAACTTACATGGAAGTTAGATTGTGTAAAAACGTACATGGAAGTTAGATAGTGTAAAACCTTACATGGAAGTTAGATAGTGTAATAACGTAGATACTTCGTCTCCTCGAGTTATTCTAATTCATTCTTTCCAAAAAGATACGATCTTTGGAAGAAAATGGTACAATGTTGCGATGCTTTTAAGACTCTCCTCATCACCCTGCGGGACACAATAATTTAAAATTACTGCGATTTGTTTCCCTCCATCCTTCATTTTTCGTATCCGTAGGCACATGCGATGTTTATCAGGTCAGCCTCGTTTAGAAAACAAATTCATCGCAATCAAGAACATAGCCTATTTGCTGTTTTCCTGGTGTAGTCAGTGGCCCATCAATTTGTAAAAGCTGTTTTATATTGTTAGGTTGGTCATTAAATATTCCAGAAGTTTACCGTTCCGCAATGATTCTATGAAGTAAATTGGTCTGCATTTAGCATACTACCCATTTGCTACTAACTCGGTGTCATATTGTTTCATATCATCTTACTTATAGGAAATTATCTAAACTTGTGAAGGAGGTCAAAAAAATAGCAAAATCGTGCCTATAAATCAGTAGATCACAAATTCAGATCTTAAGCGTTTTCCCATTTGGATCATTAGTTGCCTAGGAGGATTAAGCATCCCCTGTTGACCGGTCATACGCATTGTGAACGGCCTGACAATCGGTATGAAACACGCCATTCATCATTCAACGCAGTGATAACTTGTATTTGGAAATTGAATCATTACAACTACCATACATTTTGCAAAATGCTGACTTTAAAGAGACTGGTGAAACTCCTATATCATTAACACATAAGTAGCTTGCATCAGTGTAAGGAGGAATCAAAGCAGAACATGATCTCGCGTTTCGAATCAGTTAACTGACATAAATACCATGTGTAGGTAGTACTGAATATTGCTACACAAATACGGAAAGTTAACGAATGAGAGGCTGGAGTCATCTCCTTTGTCATCTAGTACAAAATAACGCAAGCCAAACTTTGTAACAATATCAAGATTTAAAAGTTGCATTTTATAATAATTCAAACGTTTATTGATGTCGATGTCAACACCTTCATCCTTCGAGCTCATTATGTACGTGTGTCGTCTTCTTTCTATCAGTCCTGAATTTCTTTCCTTGATTCAGCTAAGAATTATTACTCTACCTCTCAGAATCAATCTCTTGCCTTTTCTGCGGAAGTTTCTTTTTTTTTCAATCAACATCCCCACTCTTTGTATACTTGTGGTGTTAGACATCCTATTGTAACCTGAGTATATATTTATTTACCATATTTTTGTTTGCTTATTTTATACATTTTCTGTTATCCCGTGGGGATCCGGGTTAGAATAGGTCCTCCGTACCACTTGCTTGTCGTAAAAGGCGACTAAACTGGGCAGTCTTTCCGGTGACACCACATAAATCGACGGTCGTGTCACAGCACGTGTGGCACCATAAAGATCTCTACCTACTCAAAGGCCGTAAGCAAGGCCTAATTTCTGCAGCCCTTCACAGGTTTGATTGTTTGTTTGTTTTACGTCCCCTCGAGAATCTATCACGTATATTGAGAATAAATAATATACAACCCAATTGTAAAGAACCAACATCTTTTTTTTCCTGTCCTTCATTGTTTATATATCAGATGAACGTTATGTAGTGCATGATAGTTTACCTTATATCGACCATAAAAGGAATGTACCGTGAGTCTTATTCATAAAAGTCCTCTTCAAGCTTAATTGCATATCACCGAAGAGTATATCTCTAAATTATAGTGTACCTTTATGATATACACGGAAGTTAACAAAATATTCATTTGTCTTTTGTACTGTATTCGATTTTTCTTTCCTTCCTTTTTTCTGTTTTCCCTTCTAATCATGTATTGGAAACTATTGTTTCCCTCCTTTGATCTGTAATGTCCGTTTTTTCTCTGCTTGACGAGAACACCTCGATATTGAAGTCGTACATTCATAACACTTTGACTATTAATATAGTTTGTAAATTTTGTAAATGTCTTTCATTTCATGCGTTCGTTATCTGTCTGTGAAGGCAATGATATGATAAAGAGCGAAAACACGAGATAGAAAAAAAATCGAATGGCAAACTTCTTTCTTGCTATTATTTATTGAATACGTGGAACAATCACTACTCCAACTGGTCTCCAATAGCCCTGAAAATAAAGAACATTCCTCAGTAAATATACATGTAAATGATGTAAAAAGTGATATAATAGTTTATGAACTAGCGCTATTATTTCAGAATATCTTTGTCCAATGTTTTCAGATAATAACATTAAAATTAAATGCCATCAATTTATCGTTAAAATGTAATAAAAAAGTTTAAATTTGATGCTTTTTCTGAATATTGTTTTCATTACAGTAATAGTCCTGGTACTTATACAATCCCCGATGCAAAAGGGTTCCGTTACAGTCATCTTTACTCAACTTGAAAATTGCTAATCAGAATCCGTTGTTGAGGAAGATGATAGATTGATTGATTGTTTGTTGTTTTCCGCCACACCCAACAATTTCTCAGTTATCTGGTGGCGTCCAGTTTTTGTAGGTGGAGGAGAGAGCCTAGCGACAATGTATCCGGGAAGAGACCACCGACCTTCCGAAAGGAAACTGGCAAACTTTCTCACATATATCGGCGCGGCCGAGATTCGAACCCGCAACGACTAGAGGTGAGAGGCCTTGTGATTTTGAGCGCAATGCTCTAACCACGAGGCCACTGAGGCCCCCGGAAGATGATAGGAACAATGTGATTTCTTTTCTTAGTTTCTCGTGTTTATAATCAGATTATTATTATTATTATTATTCATGCTGCGGATATATACCTTATGATATCCTCTAAGTCGTCTACCAAAACAGAAGACGTCGGACTGGGTGTCTAGTAGATAATAAATGTCAGATGCGTGTGCATGATGTGTATTAATCAATAATTTTAACTTCTGTTGGCAGAAGGGCAGTGTGCCGTTAGTTTTGTATATAACAGTCCCGTTCAAGTTTAATTGCATACGACCAAAGAATATGTTAGTGTTTTAAATTGTACCTTTATTGTATACAAGAAGAGATATTTATATATTTTTTTCTCTCTCTCCTTTCTTATTTTTGCAATGGCTGCAATAGAAACTACTCGTATTGATCTACTGAGGGACTTATAATTTCTTTATGAGAACATTTCCATTTTTAACATTTATAATATACTGACTATCAAGATTGTTCGGCAGATTTGTAAAATGTCATTCATTTCAAGCTCTTTTTATCTTTCGTTGACGGTAGTGAAGCTTTGGTGATAATATGATGATAAAAAATCGAAGTAACGAAACAGGAAAATCATAACGTACGACACATTCTTTCTTGCAATGATTTTTTAACAACAGGGAACAATGATTATTCCAATAGGGGTCTTGGAATATCAATAGTGCTGAAAATAAAGAATACTCTTGAGTAAATATACATGTAAATGGCACAAAAAGTGATATAAAAGTTTATGAACTAGCGCCATTATTTCAGAATATCTATATATTTCTCTATCGAAAATTTTCCGAAGTACCATTCAAAGGCAATTTTCGCATTCCGCCATCAATTGTATCTTTAAACTGCATTATATATCAATCCATTTTAAAAACACTATCAGAAGAAATATTCACAAGTTTAAAAATCCGCATAACTTTATTGATTGATATTTTGGTCAAGCCATCGACTAAATTTCATTTTTCCATTATGAATTATATTTTGAATAAATGAAAAGCAATTGGTTTCTAGTATTGGAAAACTGCTACCGGGATTGGAATACATTTTTGTCCTTGCTATCAATGGGCATTTCGACAAATAATGTCTCTTCAGTTGTGTTCAACTCGAAACTGTTGTAAATCCGAAATAAGAACTTTTCATAGATTTGATGGAATCCCAGCATACGTTTAGCCGTTACACTACATAAATATAAATGCTCAGATGTTTAATGCAGTATTTATTCCATGCATTTTACTAATCATGATGATTGTAGTACAAAATCAATTTTCCCAATAGTTCCTGTGTCGATACATTTGTATTCAGTAATACAACAGTACCAATACTCAATGCTCAAAATCACAAAGCCTCTCACATCTGTCGGCGCGCGTTCGAATCTCGGCCGCGGCGTTATGTGAGCAAGTTTGCCAGTTTACTTGCGGAAGGTCGGTGGTTTCCTCCCAGGTACATTGTATCTGGGTTCTCTCCTCCACCAACAAAAACTGGACGCCACCAGATAACTGAAAAATTGTTGAGTGTGGCGGAAAACAATACATAATCAATCAATCAATCAATCAATCTACTTGTATAAATCCAAATCAAAGACTCAGTTAAGAAGGTCCTCCATAGTAATACATCTTTTCAGTTATTAAGCTTAAACCAAAGGGCTGACATTCCATTCACTATCTGTTTTGATCAAATTTATAAAAAAAGGTAAATATAAAGAAAATTTCTCAACCCCAAAAGTCCTATAAAGAGTAGAAAAACACGGAACCCTAGAAAACTATAGATTTAGTAGAAGAAAGCCGTCCATATTAACCGGTCACACCGACCGTGAGACCTATATTTTGATCAGGTAAACGGATAAATCTGACGCGGAATTCAGTGTGAAAAGAACTGTCAAACAATTGGTATGAAATACCTCAGACAGCATTCCGCCTAATGGTAGGTTGTATTTGCAAGTTAGATCATTATAAGGACCATACAATTTGCGAAGCCGAATAAAATCTTGGCACTCAAGTTGTGATTTCGGAAAGTTTATCGAATTAAAACTGAACTCCATTCTAATATCTTACCTGGGTAGTCCCTGGAAGTCTAAGATAATGTAAGTGTTGACGCTGCGCTCTATTTTTACCCACATCTCATGCATTACCTTATACCAATGTGCATTGCACATCAAACACTTCATGAGAAATTGATTGCATAGTCATCACCCAGTTCTTGTTCATAATTCATCAATAGTAAACTGAGGGACAAACAAATTTATTTACACCAATTATACTTATTTCTTTACATGCAGAATGTATCAGAAATATGAGATTATATATCAAAATATACAGTTATTTATATATGTTGGAGTCCTATGATACCGCGGTACTTACCGATTTCGATTCATTTTACCCGGTAGGCATCCGGGTTGTTAGAATAGATCCTCAGCACCATTAGCTTGTCGTAAGAGGCGACTAAATGGGGCGGTCCTTTGGATGAGACCCCAAAAACCGAGGCCCCGTGTCACAGCAGGTGTGGCACGATAAAGATCCCTCCCTGCTCAAAGGCCATAAGCGCCGAGCATAGGCCTAAATTTTGCAGCCCTTCACCGGCAATGGTGACGTCTCCATACGAGTGAAAAATTCTCGAGTGTGACGTTAAACAGTATAAAATCAATCAATCAATCGATTCGTTTTAATATATGTTGGCCTGATTTCACTCAATTGTTAATGTTTTATAAATACCCTATATACTGTTGTTTTTGTTCATATAAATAAACAAACAGATATATAGATGCGATTGCTTTTTTACAAATGGTCGATTGCAAGGACATATCTGTACATACATTTGAAAACGAGGGTACTACGATACCGCGGCATTTACAAAAATGCAGCGAATGGCGGTCTAATGGTGCTACTATTCTGAACAGGTCGTTTTTTTGTGTAAATCGGAGTAAAGTTAATAAAAGAATAAATAAAAATCAGCAATTTTAATACAGTGAAATAAAATGCACCAAAATGTAGAAGCACAAAACTTATGAAAAGTGATTTAAAAAAAAATGCTGAATATTCACTCGTTTTAAATCCAAAGATCGTATTTTCCAAATTTCTAAACGTATTTACTTTTCCAGATGAGACAAGTATTGTGTACATTAGTTGTTTATTATCTAAAAATAACTCGCCGATAGATGACGCGGTTCATTCGTGACGTATGTAAAAGCGAAATACCTCGGTACCGTAGGATCCGCGGTATCATGGGACAGAACGGGAGTATATATTATTACTTCTAGATGAATTCTATTTTTTCATACTCTTTTTTTTTTATTTCGATCTTTTTAAAGTCTGGATTTATGAATTTCTATACATTCTGAGAGTCTCGAACATGATTTTGATGTGTTTATTGTAAAGAATGAAAAAGAGTGACGATAACAAACTCACCAACCTCATATATATTTTCGAGAATACAACATTATGAAGACAAACTCGTACCCCTGACCATAACAGGCAGGGTCAGGTGCCTTAGAGGGGTAATAATTCTTATGTAAGTAAAGATGTTAATGGTATATTTTTGAATTTGTCTTCATTTGGATATGGAATGGGCTAAGATAACTAACAGTATTATCTGTTTTGAGGTCCATTTTCTTGTCTATACAATATGCCATTGGGTCAAATGGTATCTGACTACACACCAGTTGTTAGGCAGTTCTGTACACGCCACCTTCGATTTCGGATTACTCCTGTTTTCCTTATTAAGATACAATTCTCACGGCGGTTGTGACCGGTCGTCAGGAGATGCTTACTCCTCCTAGGCACTTGATCTCAGATTTGGTACGTACAGGGGTCCGCGTTTGTCCGCCTTTTAATTTAGAATTCCTTGTAGCGTTATCAGATTGATTATTCAGTTTTTTATCGTCACTTTTCACTCTTGAGTGGAAATTTGCGATTTCGTAATCATTGATAATGTAATGTTTTATTTTAAAGTCCCGCCCTTAGCATATTCCTTGCTTTAATAATCACAGTGCGCTATTTGAACGTTTTAGTATTCTTCTTTGTTTGTTTGGACTGATTTTCCTTACTGGCATTTCATTCTATACCTCAGTAGTAAAGCATTCGCTTCGTAACCTGGCGCCTCCGTGGCCGAGTGGTTAGAGCATCGGGCTCAAAATCACAAAGCCTCTCACCTCTGTCGGCGCGTGTTCGAATCTCGGCCGCGGCGTTATGTGAGCAAGTTTGCCAGTTTACTTGCGGAAGGTCGGTGGTTTCTTCCCAGGTACATTGTATCTGGGTTCTCTCCTCCACCAACAAAAACTGGACGCCACCAGATAACTGAAAAATTGTTGAGTGTAGCGGAAAACAATAAATAATCAATCAATCAATCAATCGCAACCTGCTCATGATGAGTTCGAGCACTGCTTGTACCTTGACCGCGGCAAACTTAAGACAAGTAGAAGTAAAAGCAAGTAGCGATTGATCCTTAATCAAACGCTTGACAATTAAAAGCAAGAATCACGGGTCATTCGCATATAACCTTAAAATCAAGGTCTCTTGTCGAGGCAGGTGTTGAGACGTTATAAGCTCTCAGGGCTTCGGCAGAAAGCATTAGGCATAGGTCTAAATTTGTGGTATTTACCTACATATGGTGACGTCTCAATTTCAGTTGAGATTTTTAAAAAAATATATATTATTATTTTCAATAATTAACAACAGCAAGTGAGGCAAACCATCCGCAGAGGCCTCAATGTATATCTCACCTGGGGTGCCAGGGGGTCCTTGGATCGGTAATTTTGCATAAATTCGATATTGTTTTGCTATTAATAAAGTATAGAAAGCTTATGGATAAGTAAATTCAAGATTGAAAAAATTGAAACAAAAATATGCAATTTATTGATCATTAATTTGATTATAGAGGATATATTATAGTTACATGTACTTATACATTATGCACACATTTGATAAAACATTCTATGCAATGATAGCATGAAATGTTACATTTGTCACGCTGTCACAATGAGTCCACATCACAACATATTACGACAGTTCCTTCTGACTTGTTGAGCAGTTTTATCAGAGGACTGAACCCTCTGAATAGCGGCTTTAGATAAAAAAGAACAAGTAATCATACCATATATACACATATACATGCATGTTATTACAACATAGTGACGTTGTTTTATATGTCAAAATATTTCGTAATTAGAAGGAATGTACTAAATTTTCAAAAAGTCTATAATCAGCAAGTGAACTGATATTTCTCAAAATATGAGCATACTTCATAACCGAAATTTTAATATGGTGAAATATATTATAACAGTGAGTTCAATCTACAATACATTTTATACTTGTATATTCTGTATGCTACATAGGAAATTAAAATATTTAATGACGTAGTTTTTCTGTTGCGTTCATGAAAGAATCCTATCATGACGTGTTTCCATTTAATATTTATATTCAAATAGGCACTTAAAGTATTCCATACATGAATTACATTTTCACATTCAAAAATAGTATGTTTTGTAGTTTCTTTTAAGTGATAGGTTTTACAGTTACTATGTGTTTCTGAGTGAGGTATGCGTTGTTACAGAGTATATTATTTTGAAGCTTATAGTTAAATCCAGATAAGAGCTTATCAGGAATATCAAATAATGTATATTGATATATATATATCTTTCCACGAGACAGATTTAATCCCAAATTCATCATTTTTTCAAGGCAATACAAACAAACAACCCACCAACCCACTGTTTTCCCCCATCCTCCTTTTTGATCTAAATATGCAGTTTTGGCTTGATTTCTCTTTAAAATCCTCCCATTTTGATTGTAAGTATCGCTATTACAAAAATTCATTCTGTATTATGGGACAAATTACATAATCATACCTATGAGATATACATATTCTTATAGGTTTTTTTTTTGGTCTTTCTAAGTTCCTTTTCCTTATTAACATTATTGTTTGAATAATAGCCCATGTCGTTTTAGACTAAACTGAAGTTACAAATATATACATTTTTCAATACTAATGTGTTCTCTCTCTCTCTCTCTCTGTCTCTCTCTCTCTTCCGCCGCTACTTCTTGGTAACCATAATTTTTTTAAATAAAGACATGAGAGATTTCCATTACATTTCATAAATACTATGTAAAGCAAACTATTTACAAACATTCGTGTATCAAATCTTATTTTTCCTAGCATTCAATCTTTCACAATTGTTCATCCTGACAAATCAAGTGGAGATCCGGGTTAGAATAGGTCCTCAGTACCCCTTGCCTTTCGTAAGATGCGACTAATTGGGACGGTCTTTCGGATGAGACAGCAGCACACGAAGCCCCATATCACAGCAGGTGTGGCATTTTAAAGATCCCTTCCTTGCTCAAGGTCTGTAAACGCCGAGCATAGGCCTAAATTTTGCAGTCCTACAACGGCAATAGTATCGTCTCCATACGAATAAAATAATCTCCAGCAGGACGTTAAATAGTATAGAATCAATCAATCCGAAAGAATTTTCGCTTCAAATCGGGGAGGTGGTGAGCTTGACCCCCGCACGTCCCATGCCAAACCTAACACGTCAACATCGGTAGTCACTGTTTCTTCACCAAACTCTCGGTGTGAGAATCTCGGACCTTTCGGATATGACCTTATAGCCGAGGCTCCATGTCGCTACAGGCGTTGGCACGTTTAAGAACCTTTACTGCGTTGGTCCTGAGAGTTAAACATAGGTGTAAATTAGAATATTAAAAATAACCATTTGTGGAGTTTTTTAATTGGATCAATTAGCAGTTACATCAATAGTTTGATTACCTACGTAACGCTAATCCAGCAGAAAGTTTATTACTGTGTTATGGAAATACCTCTTATTGTTAACTTCATCTATGATAAATCAGAAAGAAGGCAACGCAATACACGTATACTCGATGGTATGTGTATTAGTGATGGTGAAAGTAAATTCATTGCTTTTAAAGGTCTCGTGGGTTTTGAGATTGTTATCTTTTAAAGACATTTAGTAGGGTATTCTAAATAGTTTTTAGTAATTTGTTAAAATATCAATATAGATATGTTTCATATATGTATGTTTACAAGGAAAACTCATCCTATGCACCTGATACCACCTTTGGTATATCCAGGGGCAGTGTTTATCATATTCTTAATTTTGTTCTTTATGGGATTCATGAGATTGATAAGTGTGCGTTATTTTTACTATCACCTTGCGTAATTTTCAAATGTAGAATTAAAAATTTTTCTTCACGGTCACTGGTTGTGGGCTGACCTCATCTATCTTCATTGTTATTTACCTGGAATTTACCTGGCTAAGAGATTATGCTGTTGTATATACTTTTGATATACACATGAAGCGCCTCAATGCCATCTGCAGGGTTTCTGCGGCCATAGTGTTTGTTGATTGATTGATTAAATATTGTTTAATCGAGAATTTTTACTCATATGGAGACATCACCATTGCCGGTGAAGGGCTGCAAATTTAGGCCTATGCTCGGTGCTTAATACCTTTGAGCAGGGATGGTTCTTTTAAGTGCCACACCTGCTGTGACACGAGACCTCGGTTTTTGCGATCTCAACCGAAGGACCGTCCCATTTAGTCACCTCTTACGACAAGCAAGGGGTACTGAGGATCTATTCTAAGAACCCGGATCCCCACGGGTTCATAGGGTTTGTAAAATGGTGGTATCCCGAACAGTAGCTGATACACAGTCCATATCCCTCCCCTCTTTCTGTCTCATTGACTCATTTTATAAATGTAAAGCTGTGATGCAATATAAATCGAAATTATTTCAGTAAGTGATTTGTTTTAGGAATAAACGTGCAACTCATTGTTTGATGAGTTTTATTTCTGATTGTGTAATTTATAATTCATGTATAATTCACTGTTGAGGAAGACGTTCTTTAAAAATTGTAATCACGAGAAAGTAGCAGTTATGGACCGTTCAATGCCATCAAATCCCGGGTATCCTGGGCTTCCTAAAGATCGCAAGAATGTCGGTAATTATTAGCTGCTATTGTTATCAAAACACCTTACACAGGTAGAAGCATACCACAGTCTCTGCAGATGTTAATTTACCTGAGATCTATTGTTAAAAGTCTGATTGATGGACGGCTTGCGATTGATCAGGATACTGCTAACATTTGGGGGCGTTAACTTAAATTTTGGACTTCAGCTGTACAGATAATAAATTCATAAAAATACAGTTGTAGGTACTGTAGGAGTGTGATATATTACCTCATTCTATGTGGAACAAATTTAATCTATAAAACAAAGGAAAGGTATTCTTTAAACTGTATCAAACTGTTGGCATATGTCAAAGGGTTTCTTGCTATCTAAGGTGGCATTATATATATATATATATATATATATATATATATATATATATATATACCCGTGAGGATCCGGGTTACAATGGGTCCTCAGTATCCCCTTGGTTGGCGTAAGAGGCGACTAAATTGGGGCGGTCATTCGGATGAGACCGCAAAAACTGAGGCTCCGTGTTACAACAGGTGTGAAAGTCCGTCGGATGGGACGTTAAATGGTGCCCCGTGTCAAGGACTACAACCCCCTTGGCACATAAAAGATCGTTTCCTTGATTTTCGAAAAAGAGTAGGCTCACTGAGGGCCGTCAGGGAAACTTCAGTTTTCCTAACCAACCATGTTTCAGTTGTTTGATCGCCGTAAAATGGCTGAAATATTGCCAACACGGCATAAAAGCCCAATCAATCAATCAATCAATCAACAACTGGTGTGGCACAATAAAGATCCCTCCCTCCTTAAAGACCCTGAGCGGAGAGAATAGGCCTAAATTTTGCAGCCCTTCACCGGCAATAGTGACGTCTGCATATGAGTGAAAATGTCTCGAGCGGGACGTTAAACAGTTTATAATCAATCAATCATTTTTTATATATACCGGTGATGATAATTTAAAGGGAAGAGTGCAAGTTTTTCTACAATAACTTTATAAGGAAAAACTTCCTTTCACGTCATAATCATCATACCAAGTTACCTAAACGATTTAAAATCAGAGATGATAATCAATGGAAAAAGATTTACATTAATAAAATTATCACTATTGAAGACACAAAATTAGCTGAATTTAATTATAAGCTGCTGAACAATACCATATTTATTATGTAAATGGAAAATTAATGTAAATGGAGAATGAAAACCGTGATATTTTAGAAACAAGAAATCATTTGATTGATGAATAAGTAATGTTTGACAAATTTGGAATTTGTCGAGTGTGCATCCTTCTTTTAATGGTTGATGGTAATATACACGCCAGTCACCTTATACTATCTCTGCCATGTTCAGAGGTCCATGTTCTCGTGTAATTTTGTATTCCTTATAGGATTGATGAGATTGGTCACTGGTTGTTATGTTCACTTGTTTATATATGTAATAATACCTTTTCTGTTCCGAAACTAACCTAAAAAAGATAATGTAAACTTTTTTTGTATTTCACTTATTGTATATAAAATATTTAAACGTAATATGAATTATAGACTAGTAGTGAACGAGGAGAGAAAATTTGATCTTGAAATCATATAAAGAATCTTTATTGTGTTATTCGGTAGTTTTGGAAAGGCGAATAGACGGTAGAAATTGTAAAAAATCCCCCAAACGGCGGATGGACTAATACTATATTAATGCATTATGTTATATATGTCACGTTATTTCATATGTTTAAATTAAAAAAAAGTATTCTTTATTTTTCATAAAATTATTAGACTAATACCATGTAAATTATTTCATGGTAAAATACTAGTTTTGATATATAAGTTTATATAGAATTAATTATTTGAAGACAATAATCAATCGAAATCAATTTGCCTTTCATGCCTATACGTACGCCAAGAAGATAACGCGAAAATAAAGGCCTGTAAGACCGTCAATGGGAGTAACAACACGGGTCATGTGAATACGATTAATAAAATTGATGACCTGTGGTTTGTATGAAAAACTACATGTATATTTTCCTGACGAAATATCGCCGAATTCTTTCAGTAAGGTTGTTTATACCCTACAAATCGGTCTACTGTCCAAATTTTCACCTCGACTTTTTCTTTTTATTTGGTCGTCATGCATGTCTCCAAAGCCTGTGTTGTAGTAAACGTGCTCTACGAACGCACGTAAGGAGGATACAGTAGACGATGTAATAAGCAGAACGTAAAGAAAATACAGCAGACGATGTGATAAGCAGAGCGTAAACAAAATACAGCAGACGATGTAATAAGCAGAGCGGAAACAAAATACAGCAGACGATGTAATAAGCAGAGCGTAAACAAAATACAGCAGACGATGTGATAAGCAGAACATAAACAAAATACAGAAGACGATGTAATAAGCAGAACGTAAAGAAAATACAGCAGACGATGTAATAAGCAGAACGTAAAGAAAATACAGCAGACGATGTGATAAGCAGAACGTAAACAAAATACAGCAGACGATGTAATAAGCAGAACGTAAAGAAAATACAGCAGACGATGTAATAAGCAGAACGTAAAGAAAATACAGCAGACGATGTAATAAGCAGAGCGGAAACAAAATACAGCAGACGATGTAATAAGCAGAGCGTAAACAAAATACAGCAGACGATGTAATAAGCAGAACGTAAACAAAATACAGCAGACGATGTAATAAGCAGAACGTAAACAAAATACAGCAGACGATGTAATAAGCAGAACGTAAACAAAATACAGCAGACGATGTAATAAGCAGAGCGTAAAGAAAATACAGCAGACGATGTAATAAGCTGAACGTAAACAAAATACAGCAGACGATGTGATAAGCAGAACATAAACAAAATACAGCAGACGATGTAATAAGCAGAACGTAAAGAAAATACAGCAGACGATGTGATAAGCAGAGCGTAAACAAAATACAGCAGACGATGTAATAAGCAGAACGTAAAGAAAATACAGCAGACGATGTGATAAGCAGATCATAAACAAAATACAGCAGACGATGTAATAAGCAGAACGTAAAGAAAATACAGCAGACGATGTGATAAGCAGAACGTAACGAAAATACAGCAGACGATGTGATAAGCAGAACGTAAACAAAATACAGCAGACGATGTAATAAGCAGAACATAAAGAAAATACAGCAGACGATGTAATAAGCAGAGCATAAAGAATATTCAGCAGACGATGTAATAAGCAGGAAGTAAACATTACGTTACATTATGGGTTTGATACTAAACGTTAATGATGGTTTAATGTGAGTTTAGATATTTAAAATCACATTAAATAATGCGAGTTTAATAAAGGTTTCATGCAACGGTATTTAATGAACCGATTAACCAATGTCACATTAAAGATTTAATAACTCATTAGTGTTCATGTCACATTGAAATTAACAACTCATTGATACAACCGGGTCCAGAGAAGTTGTGAACTTACTGTTAACGAGATTGTTGAAACCCATGTAACACCAAGTTATTTGTCAGTAGTACGTGTATCTTGTAAAATGATAATAACAACTCAAACGAAAAATGTAGATGTATATACATTGACGGGTTATGATCATTTAAATACTTTATTGGTATTTTGAATTACATCTATTATTACCTAATTACATATTTCAATCACATCCTTTTCATGTAAAATTTAATCTTTACATAACTTAATTTTCATGTAAAATTTAGTCTTTACATAATTTTAATTGACTTATAAGTATTAATGTCTAATGGGCAAGATCTATTCAAGTGTATTCTGTGTCTTTTGTCATGGAACCTAACCCCAAGACTTAAATCTTCACGACAGTATCATACACTGGTTCTTGAAAAGGTTTGGATAACGTACCACGATCAACCTCATAATAACTCGTTTAAGAATACAAAATGAAGAGTTGAAAGGGATGTGAATCCCTTGTATCCAATCCCGATTTCTGTTAAGATAGCTTGAAATTGGGAAGAAGCCGGAAATGTGTAAAGTTCACAACATCGGTGTCATCGACAACAACACACATGATTTGAAAATCAGCCTGACTTACGTAGAAATGACACAAGGAATGAGGGATGGAAAGGATCGTTCGTTATCAGATCTATTCATAAAATCATAAAGTAGTATCAATAGCATTTCGCAACTTCTATGGTCATTGTAATGTTTTTACTTGGAAATGCAACCTGTCGTTAGGTTCAACGCCGTCTGACGTGTTTCATGCCAATTGTTAGACCGTTCTTTACATACTGATTTGGACTACGTATTATTCTGTGTAACTGATCACGGTGTGTGTGACAGGTCGAAAGAAGATGTTTACTCTTCTTTGGCACCTGATCCCACTTCTCTAGTTTTAATTCTAAATATTTTATGGGATTTATGAGATTGGACAATTTTAATTGATCAAAGCATTTTGCAACTTCAAAATACGCTATTTACATTTTTTCGCACTTGGAAACAAATCAAAAGTATTCGTGTTTATATTTAATGAAGACTATTCTTTATTTTCAGATTTATTTATAATGGAAGACATTTGTTGTAGTAGTCATCGTTCTTCTCTGCAATTGATAAATAAAAGTAAGGAAAAGTTTGGCGTACGTTCTGTTTTTTTCTTGTTTATTATCATTATTATTTTGTTTATATCCTGTGTCTTTTTTCCCGCCATTTTATCATATTGCCATCAAAGCTTCACTACTTTCACTTTTAGATAAATAGAGCATGAAATTAGTGACATTTACGATTCTTAATATTAGGGATTGAAAGACTTAAAAATATGTATTTGCAAAGACAATAAAGGTATTTACATTTGAAAAATTTAATACTTTGTTAATTTCTGTTGATGGTATAAAAGTACAACGTAACACTTCATATATAGGTATGTTATTCGGCAAAATGCAATTGCACTTGAATAGGACTGTTATAAATAAGTACAGTGGTTTAGGTCAAATGGATGAGACTGTTTTTCTTTTTTCTATTTTATTTGTTTTAAATTCTTTCCCATGAAAGTAATTTCATTCGTACGAAATCAAAATTCGTTCACACAAAATTAATTTCGTTCATACGAAATTAATTTTGTTCTCACAAACTTTTCTCAATATTCACTTGTAGAAAGACTTTAGTCTTGTGAAAGTTACTAACTCCATAATACTTAAAAACTAGTCCAAATAAAACATCAAAACCTAGCAGAAAATAACTATGTGTTCTATGCTTTTTCTATTTCGTTGACAATACAGAGACTGAAGTTTAAGTTGAAGGGATGCAGCGCCAATATTACAGACAATTATTTGGTGTGCATACTTTAAAGAATCTTGAAATAAATGACATACTTTGTTTTTACAATGTAATTCATAACAAATCGAAATTTTAATCTATTGTTAGGCGCTTGAGTGTCTAAAATTGGAATCATTGAAAGTGCAAGGAAAGCCTGTTATGTTAATGTTGTCAGTTGGCAGCATATGTTCATCGTGTTCCAAAATGAAAGCACAGTCACAGATATATAATATATGAAATAATGTTACTCAAAGTGTTACAGATTTATTGTGGATTACCTACTTGCAAAACACAACGTCTGTTTAGTTAGATTATATAACAGCAACATGAAATCGTTAATTAAATGAGTTTTTATTCATGTATTGATTTAGGCAATGGAATATAGCTCTTAATTAAAAAAAAAATCGTGGGAACGAATTTTATCTCGTGCGAATGAAAGCAAACTCATGGGAACGAGTTCTATTTCGTGGGAACGAATTTTTTTGTCGTGGGAATGAATTTTATTTCGTGCTTACCATTTTGTTTATTAAAAAAATCTCACCCACCTGTCCTAAACCAGCCTCCGTAGATAAGTTTCGTGGTACACAGTTTACTAAACGAAAGATTGATTGATTATAATTTTTCACTCATATGGAGACGTCACCATTGCCAGTGAACAGAAGAAGTTACATATAAGCATGTGCTATATTGATACATAGGTCCAAAACAAAGCTATACCACAGCAAATTCTGACAAATCATGCCCTAAGAAAATCGGACGATTTTATTAATCCATGAAGTTTGATTATTTAGAAGAGATCAAACTAAATCAATTCATCTTCAAGTTTCTAATACATACAGTTCCTGAAACACCTTCGATTACCATTTTCCCCGTTTGCTCAACGTGCATTCACCGTGCGTTCACCGTTCACAAAGCGTTCATCGTGCGTTCACAGTTCGTTCATCATTCCATCTTTGCATTGTCATTAGGAACATCAATATGAAAGGAGCGATATTCATTGCATTTTATCATCTTTCACATGTATACATATCTATACATGTAATACTGCACACGATGTACATGTGAAAGTTTTTGTGTATGATTGCTGTGTGCATTGATGTAAAATTTACGACCATTTAATGAAAAATATACATTCAGTACTTGTACAAAAATGTAGTATGCTTTGATTAGACTGAATATATTCAAAACTGTAGATCATGCAGTTTCCTCGATTCCATGTTATTCTACGAGGGCGAGTCAACAAGTAACAAACCTATCCCATTTTCAATTAACCGAGACGGTAACGATTTTCATGCCTCGTTTCAATATATGTTTTATACCTGGGTACAAAATTGCACAAGTATTGATTCATTCTTTAATAAGATGTTGAATTTCAAACATAACTAGTTATGTAAAGGCATGGTTTTCAACTGAAGTTGAGTACCATGTTGTAATTTGTACCGAATTACATTGTATTTAACGTCGAGTTAGTCGATGTTTATGGGTCTTCTGCACCATATTATGCTCAGGTTAAATTCTGGGTAGGGGGAAACAAAAACGGTAGAACGCCTTTAGAAGATGAAGCCATGTCTGGACTCCCACTGTTTGCCACCGAGGAGGAAATAGGTAACACAGTTCGGGATCTGATATTCTCTGATAGGCGAATTCAGGTGGAAGAAATAGCACAGACATTAGGCATTTCACACGTTGTAGATGAGACTTGGGTTCATTATCATGCGCCAGAGAATAAAGCTTAGAGTCATCAGTGATAATCAGGTAGGGCCATCTGCTGGCAAGGTGATGGTCACAGTATTTTGGAACGTAAAAGGCTTCATTATTTCGGACGTTTTACCCAAGAGAAGTACAATGACTGGAATGTACTATGCAAACTTGCTAGACCAGCTGAGAACAGCCATTAGTGAAAAACGCCGAGATAAACTCTCTGAAGGTCTTTTGCTGCAACATGACAACGCAAGAGTCCACACTTGCAAAGCTGGAATTAATGGTGTAGAGTGAAACGGGTATCACTAATACTACAGACTGCCTATTCGCCTGACCTACCTCCTAGCGACTTCTTCCTGTATCCAAACTTGTAAAAGGATATCCATGGACGTCAATTCCGGTCTAAATAAGAAATCGTAACGGCGGTTTAGGAGTGGTCATTGGAAAGGACCCTGAAGTTTTTCAGTTCTGGGCTGATGCACTTGAACACTGTTGGTCTAAGTGCATCACACTAGACGTCAATTACATCGAAAAAGAAGAGATGGATCTCAACCAGATATAAGTTAGGCTGATTACCTATTGACTCACCCTTGTATCATTTATTCATTGAATAAATGTACATATATTTTTTTCTTTCGTGATTATGAAATAAGTATATTAGATGGCAAAAAATACGATACATTCCGAATAAATAGATAATTTTTGCGTTCACTGTGCGTTCATCGTGCGCTCACCGCTCACTTTTTATCCACTGTTTGCTTTGTGTTCGTTCACGGTGCGTTCACCGTTCGCCCATCATGCGTTCACCATTTCGATCTCCCTGCGTTCACCGTTCAAGTGTACAAGTGGGAAAGTAGACCGTTTTAGGGACTGCATAAATCTTGATTAATTTTGTATATAGTATATATCTTTTATCATTTATTCCCAAGTTATTGAAAAGAAGAAAAACACGTGTATTTCACATTTTTTGCCCACATTTCGTTCTATCATTGCCTAAATTAAAACACTTAGTTTTAATGGAGAAAATATTTCTCTGGTAACATACATTTAAATATATAATGAATGGAAAATCTTGTGACATAAGCAACAATATTAAGATATCCACTATATAATGGAATATGTGGCATAGCAAAAACATGCACAATGTACACGAAAAAATCAACCGTTTTTAGACCCATTTATATACTTGTGTGATGCAACGTGCAGACAGCAAACGATGCCCTCGAACCCTCTCCGCTAAAAGCACAGAACATGTCCCCCAGATACACGCCCGTGGGGATCCGGGTTAGAATTGGTCCTCAGTACTCCTTGCTTGTCGTAAGAGGCCACTAAATGGGGCGGTCCTTCGGATGAAACCACAAAACTGAGGTCCCGTGTCACAGCAGGTGTGGCACAATAAAGATCCCTCTCTGCTCAAAGGCCGTAAGCGCCGAACATAGGTCTAAATGTTCCAGCTCTTCATCGGCAATGGTAACGTCTCCATACGATTGAACTATTCTGGAGAGGAACGTTAAACAATATACAATCAATCATACAATCTGACACAAGCCGCAAACACAGGTCGACCAATGTGGATTAGCGTTTTAGAGTTGGAAAATGGTATAAATAACGGTGGTAGCGTTGCCAATGTCCACAATGATAGTATTCTAACTCAAAATATTGTCTTATATATAAATAGCATACTTAACCATTATCTCACAATGATGTGTTAAAGTAGGCAAGCGTGCTAGCAGTGTGTCAAATATAATTAAAGAGCATTTGGGATGATTACAAAAGAACTTATGAAACTTTATTAAATCAAAATTACCATCATTAAAAAACATAAGAATGCTAACCATAACTCTGGAAACTTTTCAGATAATTCACAAAATTAAGCTCAGTCCTTCTACAAGACTTAGTTATTACAAAAAATATCCATACAATTTTAGATATACGAATGCTATACTGCTGATGTAAAGATATTAAGAACCGGGTATGGGATTAAATCTTTTAGATATGAGGCAACAAAGCTTTGGAAATCTACCATGCCGAATGGTGTCAGAAATTTCTCATCATACAGTCAATTTTTAAAGCCTATCCAAATTGGTGTAGGAAATTAAATTGTAAACGTAGTTCATTTAAACTCTAGTCTTTCCTGTCTAAATCTTAACTTTTCAATTTAAACCGAAACATTACTGCTATATGTTTTTTTATCTCATCTAATGAAAAGTATTTTAAACTCCTTTTTGCTTTTGTACTTCTCTCTCTCTCTCTCTCTCTCTCTCTCTCTCTCTCTCTCTCTCTCTCTCTCTCTGTGTGTGTATGTGTTTCATTTTTATTGTTAAAAAGTTCCAAACTTTAAATGAAAAATTACTTAACTAATAATTATTATTTTCTGTGTTATTTTCTGTTTCCTATTACATTGAAGAGAAATTGGTCACTTACCTTCCACAACATTGTTCTTCCTAACGTTGATCTGGAAAATGTTCCTGTTTCCTACCACCAAACAGACTGCCTATCCAGACAGATAGTTGCGATCTACATTGACCACTTGCTGTAATTGCTGTCGTGCAGTCCTGGCGACGAAGCAATCAATTCTGGCTGTATGTGTGTGTAGAGGACAGGAGGACAAAGCCATCAGGAAGCTAATATACTGGTATCCATTAGATGCTATGCATCGTTTGTCATCCTAGGTCCTGTACCTCCCCACTGCCTGCACAAACTGATATAATATTCTTTGATGAGGCCCTTTGGAAATTCCTCTCGAATGTCTTTCATTTACTTTTCAATTACAATTAATATAAATGTAGAACATTGTTTATCATCAAAAAGAATTAATTAGTTGAGGAAAATAGAACTATTAAGCCTTGAAAAAGCAGTTATATTCGTATATTGGAGTAATTGACTTTTTATGCGTATTTGTCAAGGCATAACATTCAGAACTTGCATGGAAAGTTTGGTACCTTTCTCAAAGTGAACCGCAAAATATTGCATCCGTGGCATATTATGGATGATTTTTTCCAGCTTACTAAAAATCGGAAATCAAGATTAATTTTAACTTTGATAGAATATCTATGCAGACTATTTTTTATACATGACTTCCATGTGAACATAATATTCATTAATCACACTGACCATAATTGACAAATGATGTACAGTAACATTGACATTAGACAAAAGAGAATGAAAATGTGTCCTATATTAAAAACAACCTGTAAATCTTTTATGAATGAGAAAATGAAATTATATTGACATCATATATATACACTAGCAAAATGTCAGAATAAAATATGATTGGTTGTGCTGACCTCTTTAAGGAACATCCACAATGGTCCTCGTTAGAATTTTCCATACAGAGGAGATTTTCAAGAATTAATTTAGTTCTTTGTAATTGAAGATGAATTCTATTTTCGAAACTATCTCATTTTTTGGCGCAAAACCAATTTCCTTGAAGTATCACTTTCGCGGAAAATTCATCTGTTTGTCACTAAAGATATAAAATATTACCATGCCAGTTGCAAGTTTTCATTGGCAGGTTTTTTCACCATGAAACGCGATACCCAAACATTTAGATTTAGCATTAAGTTCAAGCAATAGTTTTATTCCAACATTGAATTACCAGTCGTTAGGTCGAATGCTGTCTGACGTCTTTCACACCAATTGCTAGAACGTTCTTCACCGGATTTTGACTACGGATTAATCCATATACCTGATGAAGATATAGGGTTCACGGTGGGTGTAACCGATCAACAGGGTGTGACCGGTCAACAAGGGGTGCTTACTCCTCCTAGGCAATGATCCAACCTCTTGTGTTTCCAGAGTTTCGTGTTTGTCCTATTCTTGATTTTGTAATCTTTAGTAAAACCTATATCAGGCATCCCCCTTGTCAAATTGCATATGATAACAAGATCAAAGCATTGTATGATGATAATAAACAATAATAACCATGGTGAAGAATAAAATATAAGTATGTAACATTTCATCACGTGATTTGTGCTGCATATCAGAATTACATGTCCTTAGGTCAAATGCTGTCTGACGTTTTTCATACCATTTGTTAGACCGTTTTTCACCTACTGACTTTGACTACGGATTAATCTGTTTACATGAAGATAAAGGTCTTACGGCTGGTGTGACCGTTCAACAGGGTGCACTTACTCCTCCTAGGCAATAATCCAATCTCTGCTGTGTCCACGCTGAAGGGTTAAGGTGTCCCGAGTAAAATCAACAAGTAATAACAGGACGTTCAAATTAAAGCACAATTCTCCCAAGCGTCGCATATTTTATTAATAATCGTTTGTCACTATATATAAATAAATACCATGCCACAACGGGAAACCCCTTGTTGAACCATTACGTCATCATGCAACTAGACTTTCAGGTGTTTATCACCTCGGTATGGGTGGAACATGCGGTTTTGCCTTAACATATCGATATTGATATACTCGTAATAAATGTAAGAGGTATTCTGGACCGGAACGATATCCTCTCGTTCGTAACAATTCCCAGAATCTTTATCAAAATATAGGGTATGTAAACAAAGTAAAAAATCCTATCTTCCGTATCAAAATGCCATATCTCCAACTAGTTATCTTCTACAATATGCCTTGATCAAAAGTAAATATAGTCTTCTTTCACCTGTGCCATCTCGTTTAATATTGTTACATCAATTCTCTCGACAACTTTGCTTCGCAGATTGGGGGAGGGGGGTGTCAAGGTCATAATATAATATAATCATTACTCTAGCGCATACTAAATATAAAATGGGATGCGTATATATTATTAAAGAAACATTTAAAACAAAACAATTGAAAAGCATTTGACACGCAGATTTACACATATGCAGCTCGACCACTTGATAATGCTATTAAATAACAACATATTTTGACATTTTCCCCGCGATATAACTAGAGACATGTACGATGTGACGTACTTTTATATTGTAACGTCAACTAGTGTGAAGTGTACTCAGGCTCATTTTGTAATTTTCTCTCGGGACGCCTTGACTGCACTGTACAGGGTTCTACTGTCTATTCTTAATTTTATATTTTTATGGGATCTATGAGATCACTGTTATCTGCACTTGTTCATTGGGCAACAGGCAAAAACATAAGTGTGTAGCATTTTATTATGTGCTTTGACTGGTTGATTATATATTGTTTAATGTCCCTCTAGAGAATTGTTCACTCATATGGAGAAGCCACCATTGGGGGTGAAGGGCTGCGAAATCAAGGTCTTTGCTAGGCGCTTTGAGCAGGTAGGGATCTTGAACGTGCCACACCTGCTGTGACACAGGACCTCGGTGTTTGCGGTTTCATCCGAAGGACCTCCCCATTTAGTCGCCTCTTACGACAAGCAAACAGTTTACTTGCGGAAGGTCTATGTTTCGAAGAAGCGCTGTTAACTACACTGTGATTGGTTCTCGTTAAACGCGCCTACCTTTGTTTGTTTACATTTCACAGATTTAGCACTTTCTTGAAATTTCACATTGAAATCTTCTCGGATACATTGTAACTGGGTTCTCTCTTCCACCAATAAAATACTGGACGTCACCAGATAACTGAAAAATTGTTGAGTGTGGCGGAAAACAACGAAACAAACAATCATATATCAATCCCACATATCCCCCTGAACTCAGAATAAAAAAGCACAGTCTTCTACATCTGCTTCATATGTCTTTCAGCTGATTAGATACGCAAGGGTTTGTTCTGCTTGGTCTGATTTTATTTCGATTCAGTCTACTGACAAACAAATTGATGCTAGAGGGCTTTAACAGTATCGTTTAATTTCGCAAATTATATAGTCCATATAACGATCTATTAATCGTTGGGTCAAATGCTCTCTGTCGTGTTTCATACCAACTGCTAGACTGTTCTTTAAACTCTGATTTTGACTGCTTATTACTCAAATGAATAGAAATATTAAAATTTGTTTTAAAATATTATTTTTTGATCTTTTGATAATTACTATAAATACCCATTTACAATTTCTAGCTATCCCGGGTCAAGATAAAAATAATAAAATATTGAAACACTTTCATAAGCAATTGTAAATTCATGTTATACTACTTTTAAAAATGGGATTTACTTATGTTTATGAAATGGAAGAATGAAAATGTGAAGATAACAGTGATCAATCTGATAACACACTGATTAAGACTACCGATAGCTCCGTATACCTGTTTAAGATATGGGACTCACCTGCTCCCATCTCTGGTATGTCCAAGGGTACGTATTTGTCCAACTCTTGATTTAGGATTCCTTATAGGAAGCATGAGATTGATCACTGTTCGTTACCTTCATCCATTCGTTTGAGGTTTCTCGTTCACAGCTGTTAATATTTTCGCGCTTGGTAAACATTCACTGGACCCAGTAACATATCTTTGTAAAGTTTTTGCGGAGTTTGGGAATCCAGTATAGGTACCGTAACTCATATTCATCCGCTTCATTGACTGGGATATTAAATGTGTCTGAAAGGGTCATTGCAAAGTTTTGAAATCCAGTAAAGACACCGTAACTCATATTCATCCGCTTCATTGACTGGGATATTACATGTGTCTGAAAGGGTCATTGCAAAGTTTTGAAATCCAGTAAAGACACCGTAACTTATATTCTGTCGACTCTTTGACTGGGATATTACATTTGTTTAAAACTGAAGCATGATTTTGAATTATATCATCATAACAACCATAAATGTTGCGAAATTTATTATATGAAAGTAAGGTAACTAAGGGGCAAAAACTATTATACAACACCAGAGCTGTATTTCGTAAATGTATATATTTTTCATGGATATATACTAACGATATATTGATTAATTAGCGTGACTGTTTCAAGGTAGGCTTTAAAGTAAGAATGACACATTTTTGCATATTGTTTCAAACATTTTGAACAGAGCTACGCCTTAAATGCGGAAAATAGAATCATATAAAAATCGCAAATATATCCTTTAAACATTCGTCACCTTGTTGGTTGACCCATTAGATTAAGGCGAAGGTTGGTTGTATTTATCTTCAAATTTACAGTAGCATTATTTTGCTCTACGACAAATAATTTGAGGTTTTTGATTATTTTTGCACAACACTTCTGGTTTTTATTCATGATAATATATACAGGAGTGGTGCATGTTCAACATCTTGTATTGGTAGTTTGTTTTCATTTCAGCAGGGGTGCAAATTTATTGTGTGTTTCAAATTAGAAGACGGAAATTAAAAGAGAAAATTCTAAGCGTTATTTTCATTGTATGTGTCATGAACGTTATCAGGAGGTGGTTAGAATGACTAAATCATAATTTTATTTCCTGTTATACTTCATTCGAAGATTATTCATATTGCCTTGAGAACTTTTACGAGGACCAAGAATATTTGTACAATTTCACAGTTTAAATAAACGTTTGGTTATTTTTTCTGTTTTCGTTTAAAAATATAGAAACAACAGATGAAATTTGAAGGATTCGTGTCGTTGTAGTTCGTGGTAATTATATCTCTTGATCAAGACAAATATCCCATAATGAAAATGAAGAAAATTTTGAAATTTTAATTAATATTCTTTTTGAATTTCATAATGTTCCACAACGATTTTTTTTCTCTGTCTTTCTCTTTTTTATTTTGTTAAATAATAGATCAAAACAGATTTACTCCATTAATCATATCACATCGGTGAAAGATTTATCTGTTTACACTGAAGTCAATGACAAAGAAATTCTTAAACCACAATGTCTTAATCACTAATTCCAGAATATAATTGTGACTTAATCGTTTATACTCTATTTAAGACCTACGTAATATTGCTTTTTTCATTTCTGTAAGTGTCACTTTTGACATATATTGTCGACTCTTAAAATAAGTTTTAATTGACAAAGACTTTGTGTTTCTTTCTATGGAAGATTCTGTATTGTTTCCCGTTTGAGAGTATAAGAAAAAGAGAATGAAAAATGAATAATATTATCATATGCTAATCATATGCTAAGTTGCATACGCACTAGGAGGAGAGGGCTTGTCTTTCGGATTTTGGAAAAAGTAAACATTTGAATGCTTTTTAAAATGAAGTAGTTTTGATAATGATGTCGAAACATTTCAGTAATTTATACATCATTTAAATAACACACCTTGCAAATAATACTATATCAATACAAGGGACAAAAGTCGCCATCTTGGACAACAATAACCCCATTCAGTTCAAACCCGTTTCTGTACTCTAACCTCTGAATTTATTAGATTATCGTGACATGATATCGCTGCAGCGATCATTGTCCTAAAAGATGATGTACTTGTCATAGGTAGATTTGTGTTCTAGCAAAAGAACACACATACGATTTCATCCATTTTGACGGCCACGTCTGCAAGGAACGGAAGTTACATAATCGCGACGCCTCGCTATAGGGAAAGAGCAAATATCTGAAATATTAAAATAACTTTTAGATGTTCAAAATTTCCTTGGCATTCTTAACAGATGCATATTTATCATGTAAACACGTAGAAACGTTGAATATCTCCTAGCAAAAGTAGTAATTGTCACATCATTTGAAGGATAACGTCTTAAAGTTTAAAAATATCAATAACGGTGTCAGATTACAGTGAATCTTTGCCTGAATATATGTAATATGTATGATATTGAGTTTTACGAATTAACCAAAATAATTGTCCTCAAGAAGGAAAATTATTTTGGGGATAATTATATAATGACATTATCCTATTGTTGCATAATACATTGTTACTTGATTGACTCATGTCACCTGGATATTTCTACACGTTTGATGTTTATCACTTCAGATGACGTAACACTTGTTTTGCTATAAAGATTATATAACCTTGTCTTTCATGGATGTTCTAGAAATTTCATTTTTAGTCTAAATAAATACAGCATGAAGATAGTGATATTAAGCTCTGGTGATTAAGGGACTGGGACTTAAGCACTCGTAATCAAGGACTACAGAAATTACTTTGTTTAAAATTGAAGGCCGATATAAGTCAGTTTTGTATGTGAATTCAGATCGGTATTCAAATCCACAACAGATAATGTTTATACACCTATCGTAAGTTAGTAATTTGTTATTGTTATTTTTCTTTCAATAATTGTATATAAATCGTGTGAATCTTTGAATATCTTTGTGACTTCCGTTTGCTGAGATTATTTAGGGTTTATTCTGACCCATAATTCATTATTCGCAATGATATGTGTGACCCCCTCCCCCTACACACATAATGCAATATAAATCAAGGTATTAGCAACTGAAGATTCAGATATTCTATCATACATTTACTCTTAATACGTTTTTACTTACCATATGACCCATTTTTAACCAAGCGTGCATCTGCTACGAGGTCAAGACACACATGGGCATCTATGCTAATTTCAATTTTTGGTACTTTCCCTTAACCGAGGCGTTGTATTTGTAAATTCCCATCCCTTTCAGACAGATTTGACGAGATGATTTATAAATCTGTGATGTCGTATCTGTTTTCGTTTGACAGAACGATTGTCAACTAGTGACAAATATATAATCATTAAGGAAAATTATGATCCTGTAGCAAATCATATCACAATAATCTAATAAAGTCTAAGTCTAGAGTACATGAACCGGGTTTGAACTAGGTGTGTGTATTTTTTCCAAGATTGCGACTTGCCTCCCTTGCATTAATTGGAATTACATGCAGGGTGTGTTATTTAAACAATGTATACACTGCCAAAACGTGTCCACATCGTTATCATCAAAACCGCTTTAGTAGAAGATAGTCTTGGAGATATATGTGCATATTCAAGACGAGCTAGTATATGTGATATTATATTCAGTACATTATATTATCATCATTATTTATTTTCCACAATTCGGAAGACAAGCCCCTGTGATAAATAGTGATTATAAATCACAGGTGCATAACAGTAAGTTGCATGTATGGTAGACATTATGTGTGATAGATTCCAAGTTGCGACTAAGAGATACTACATGGAAGTCGATCATACGATATAATAAATTTGTTTTACATCCAATCGAGGGTATTTTTACTCATATTGAGACGTCACTAGGTGTAAGGACCACAAATTTAGACCTATGTTTAGCGCTCAAAGTCGTAGGAGAGAGGGTTCTTTAACGCGACAACTCCTGCACACAGGACATCCGTTTTTAAGGTCATATCCGAAACAACAGTGATTCTCAATCTAAATTCCGAGTGTTTGCCAAAGGAGTAATCATTACCTATAGTTACGTCCTGGGTTTGAGACGCGGCCATGGCACGAGCGCTGCTCTAACTCACGACATTCCAGTTACGACGAAAACGCTCTGCCACTGAAGTATAGAATTCAGATTGTATAACAATTAATGAACATTATGAAACAGTGTCCGATTTTTCTGTTGTTTCAAGTTATGATAAATTCTATAAAGTTTATAGCACTGAGTTTTTAAGTAATGAATATGACTCACGTTATACCAGTATGTTGTCATAGACAACACTTCCATACAATCATTGTTCTCAGATGTGCTAAAGCAATCTGCTAAGGCACCAAAGTATGTGTAGAGGTATTGACGATATCTATATATTGTTAGTAAATAAATTTATGCATATACATATATAAATACACCAAGATGCGGTCACTTGTGCTTAAAACAATATTCTCTTGCTACATATATTTATATATATTGAAGAAATTAAGTAATGGAATAAGTAAGATATGAGTTTACAGCGTAACACCATCATGGAACAACAACAAAAAGGAACGAGAGACAGTGTTATAGGGGAAATATAAGATCCACTTTTGTTTCGTCCAAATATATTGTATGACGAGCATGCAACGTACGTGGATATGTAATGTATGTTGACATAGTATCTTAGGAATTAAATTGTAATTACGACAATTCTGTTTTCCTTTTCTGCGATTAGCAGCGATACTCTTCTTCATTAAGAAATCCGTGCTGTAAATTGAAAATTCAATGGAAAATTCAACCAAGTTTTCAGCAGAGTATTTTGAATTGGCCAGTATTGAACAGCTGTTCAATATTTTCTCGGAATCATCAAAATAAACCAACTTAATCCCTTGTTTTTATCGATAAAATTATTTGTTGTGCCTAAATTGACACAAATGATGACACTGTGTTGACAATCAGCATCGCTTCATCATTCTATTGACAACAATTATACGAAGTGACTAGGCCAACCGTTTCCAAACGCTAACTTGTATTTGAATGGTCGTGAAAAACAAAGCTTTTGGAATAATTTATTTTGAGAAGTAACTTAAAGGAAAATCACGCATTGAATTGTACGATAAACGTGCAGGTAACCACAACACACATTTATGTTGTTTTTTTATTTCCAACAAAGACAAATAACTCATACTAGAAGATTTTTCAAGTACAAAAATCAAAAGTGAGTAACCTCTGTCATATATCAAGTAATTACCTCTATCATCTATCAAAGACTTAGTACAGTGTCACTCCTCTCACAAAGAAAGTACACGCTATTTTCTAGAATATTGGCGTTATGGAATGCAATGTTGATCGCTCGCGTGTATTAAGCTTCAAACCTGCATATGCATGCATGTCCGAAATAAACGATTCATACATGACTGCAGCTTACATTATATTTATTTATAAACACGTTGTTTAGTTTATTTTGTAAGTTTAGCGTTTATAATGTGACAATGTAATAGTACTTTGCTTGCTGTTACAATTTGTTAGTCTTTGGATTAATAGTCTCCGATTGGTTGTTATGTTTTATCGCTAGTATTTGGTTTGCCTATCCCTGCTTTGCTGTTGCACTTCATTTGTCTGTTGTTTGCTAAGCTGCATTTCATCGTTACCCTGAACTAGTCTATGGATTGATAGGATTTATCTTTCTTTTACTCTTATAACACTCTTATAACACTCTTCTCTGCTAGTCTGCAGTTCGCTGTAACACATTACTAGTCTTTAGTTAGCAAGCTATGGTTTGTTGCATAGTTACAGTTCACTAACCTAGCCTTGGTTTTCTCTGTGTTGTTAATACATTTTGTTAGTCTCATATTTTATAGTCTCTGGTTCACTGGTACTCTTATGCTTTACTAGCATTTTCGTTGCAACTTTCTGGTTTGCAATTACACTTTATTCGTCTTTGCTCTGTTAATGTTTGGTTCGCTATCACACTTTTCTACTCCATTTTATAATACATGTTTGGCATGAGTAGAACGAAAGTCTTAAATATGGCATTCATGCACTCATATGACATATATGTTATTCAGAAAGGGAATAAGCCGATATCATGCAGTTGTTGTACTTCACTAGTCTTTGGTTTGCCCCCTCTGGTATTCTATTACATTTTATTAGTCTTTGGTTTGCCCCCTCTGGTATTCTATTACATTTTATTAGTCTTTGGTTCCCTGCCTCTGGTATTCTGTTACATTTTATTAGTCTTTGGTTTGGTGCCTCTGGTATTCTGTAACATTTTATTAGTCTTTGATTTGCTGCCCCTGGTATTCTATTACATTTTATTAGTCTTTGGTTTGCTGCCTCTGGTATTCTATTACATTTCATTAGTCTTTGGTTTGCTGCCTCTGGTATTCTATTACATTTCATTAGTCTTTGGTTTGCTGCCTCTGGTATTCTGTTACATTTTATTAGTCTTTGGTCTGCTGCCTCTGGTTTTCTTTTACTCTTTATGAGTCATGGTTAAGTTTTCTATCATAAAGTGTATCCAAACTTTGTAAATTCTGCCGTTTTGTTCTTTACAGGCATATACATGGATATTTGAATGCCGATATAAATTGTCCCGCGCATAATCCAAGAAGTGTTTCTTGATCAGTTTCTCATTATTGATGTTTTTTTTATCTAGCTTATCACAGCAAAGACAGTTGGCATAGTTCACGCAGTGACAATTACACAGAATACGATGTTAGAACATAAGATCCCAACGGAATATGGCGTTGCAATGAAAGACCGCTTATCAACATAAAGTATGTTAATGATTTATTGGTCAATTATTCAAAATAAACCATCTGAATTTTTTTTTTTTTGGGAAAAAATTACAGGGTTGAATCATCTCCTTCGTACGTCACTCTTTGATTAACGCGAAAATGATCAAGAATGTATTCTGTAAAGGCGATTAGATTTGGAGATAATGAATGATAACGATAAGCGATAAACGAAAATCAGCAATTCAATATATCTTATTTTAAATCTTTAAGGGATTTCGATAAAGAACTGAATTAGGCTTGATAATACAACGTAGCATGGATTACTTTTCCTCCAAAATATTAAATGGTTGACGGAGATATAAAAAATTAGCAATGTTTAACTATGGCATTGCTTAGTTTATAGTCACCAAGCCCGATGAATACGATGATAGTAGTGAACTATAGGTGACTGCTCAAGTATATTGGTCATTAATATTGTGTATTGTTCATTAATATTGTATATTGTTCATTGATATTGTATATTGGTCATTAATATTGTATATTGTTCATTAATATTGTATATTGGTCATTAATATTGTATATTTGGTCATTAATATTGTATATTGTTCATTAATATTGTATATTGTTCATTAATATTGTATATTGTTCTACTCTCTCTTTTGGGATGTGATATTTACAGATATTTAAGCACCATATAAATGATAGAACATCGACAACTGATCTTTTTAAAAATACCTATATTGTTAATTTTCAAAATTGTTGAAATATACTCAATAAAATGTTAATTACGACAATTTTCATTTATGATTTCTATATCGAAAAAGTATATTTAATAAAAATAAATCACAAAATTTCTTCTGTAAAGTTACAGCACATTTGATAGAGCAACTAATGCTAAATGTTCACTTGGACAGAAGAACAAGACTAACAATTATGGACACCCTCCTTATCATAGTGAATTTCCATATCCAGTGATTATATAATTTGATTAATTCAAAAACAATTGATCCAACAAATTTTAATACTTTGTGTAGCCTCCTCTTGCCTTAATAACAGCCCTTCATCGCCTAGGTAAACTTCGAATGATGAATGGATGGTCCTTCGGGAAATGTGATCCCATTCCTCTTACAAAGCAATTTCAATTTCATTGGTATTGGATGGAGCAGGGTACTGTTTTTGAATCTGCCTCTGTAGAACACCCCAAACATGTTCAATAGGATTGAGGTCTGGTGACTTCGAAAACCATTACATTCTCTCTGTAGCCTCCGCCTCAAGGTACTGGTTCACGATGTTTACTCTGTGTGGCCTGGCGGATTCCTGTACACTAAGACATCGTCTTTGAGGCATCACTTGTAATTCATTTGTGTATAAAAGATGTTTAATTGTCCTTATTTATTGTCAACATTGACATGTGTACCAATTTTACTCTGCAATGCTGACTAAGACCTCTCCGTTTGAATTCGAAACTGAGGACTGATAAATCAGTGACGTGTAACAAACAATATGTGTAGTGATGGCTAATCATACACATCATTTAAAATAAATTTCAGAATTAAAATGTTTGAATTTAACTATATTATATATAACCCTAAACTTTTTTGTTGAGTATATTAATGAAATTTATTCTTAATACGAATACAAATCTATGATATAAACATCCTTTATAGTAATATTCTCATTTTCTTCATCCTATGAATGTCAAGAAGGAAATAACTTAAACCATATAGTTTTATGAGATAAATGAATAATAAATCCCTTTTATGTATCCCACACCAATGACAAATTTAAAACCTAGATTCTTCTACACCTAGACCAGTAACAAACAAATAGGACCACAAAAATACGTAAATCATCACGATCAGGATATATCCTGATATTAATTTATCTTGTACTTCAGCAATCACGTCACATTTTCAATTATAATGAACTAATTTCGTACACTTCAAACTTTATGATTAATCATTTAATTAGAATTTGGTCAAAATGTAGAACAAATGTTCATGACTAATGACAAATTTTGATTGATTAATATATATATTAGATACATGTGGTAAATTTTCAGAATGAAAAATTGTATAAATAGCAGAGTACAGCTACCATCTCAGTACTTAGTGTTTCCTCAGAGACGACTAACTCAAGCAAGGTAGGTTTTCTGTACTCATCATTGTGTATAGTAGTTTTGAAAATAAGGTTTAATCCCCTGAGTATGTGTATAAAAATACACTAGTATTTTGAAATTTGTATGTGATATCTACTAGTTATTATCTTCATCATTTGCCTCCTCAGTTTTTATTTTCTCTCTAAACATTTCACTTTCATAATAATTTAAGAAGTAAGCAATACTGAAATGATGAAGAATGCGGTGCTGAACACCTTGATCAAAAACAAATCACAAAAAGCTGCTTTCATTTATACAAATTTTATTTGGCATTTTCAAATGATCACACATATTTTTGCCGTGTACGAGATCAGTCATTCCTTTATCCTTCAGACAAAATAATGTAAATGGATTTTTAAATAATCAGAACAAACTAAGTATATTTATACATAAGAGTAAAGTAATGTTACACTTCAGACGTTAGGAAAATTTAGACGGATCCATTAGAATTCAATAAAACAAAATGCATTTTGAGCAAAGTATTGGAAATCTGTCAAATTATTCACCAAATATATCACAGGAAATGAGATCGTGGAATACAAAAATCGACGATAAATGTATATCGTTCCTACGTTCAAACTTCTTTCGTGCTCCACTTCATTTGCGTTCTGCATTCATTGCTCTTATTCCTTTGTATTACTCCGTTGTTACAACTACATAGACAAAATGTACACCTTTTGAAGTATCTGACATAAGAATGTACCTTTAGATTTTATTCTATTCACGTGTATAACGTATGCTCACATATATTTTATTATATTATCTGTAAAGCGCTTTAGAAGACGCAGGTCTCTAGAGCGCTATATAAATCTACTGAATTACAATTCCAATTAACTTTAAAATTATAAACAGACAAGTAATAACTTCAATTGCCTGAGGCATGTGACACTCACTTCATTTTTTTGGATTTGAGAACAGAATGTTCCGATTGCTGTGCTGTCTCGCTCTTCTGTCGGTGGCCTTCGGTTTTTACAACACATATGGTTATGGAAACCGTGATTACTACTTTGGCAACGATGATTATGATAACTGGCATGGAAACGGTCTTTATGGAAACAACTGGTATGGAAATGGTGTACTAGGAAACAACTGGTATGGAAACGGTCTTAATGGAAACAACTTGTATAGAAATAGCCTCTTTGGAAATAGTATGTATGGAAACAGATGGTATGGAAACAACTGGTCTGGATACAGTCCCTACAGAAATACCCGCTTCGGAAACAGTTATTATCGAATGAATAACTTCTACCCTACACGCGGATATGGCAAAAACAAGGTGAGTATACCTTCGGTTAAATGTCATAAAAATTAAAAAAAATTAAAATTTAAAAAAAATATATGGCTGATACATAAATAAATGACTTTTATAAATTTGCTAGATTAAATCGGTAATCTGATCGAACTTTTTTATTTTCAGGTCTACTAAATGTCATCAAGGAGCTGTACGTGTAATGTCCATGGAAACTACATACTTTGTTTTCTAATATAATAAACTAAGAAATAAGCAAATTTATGTTGATTGAGTTATGCATAACAATAAGTGTACAATTTTCTGACATATTCACAAGTATGCGACTGACATTACCTGTGTGAGAATGCTATGAAGCAAGATCTTTTTTGTCTTTCACTTCTAATATATTATTGATTATGACGTCATATGATTTCTATAATTTAAAAAAAGAATTGCAATTTTCTCTTTAAATGTCGGTTAGACATAGTTTTCTGAAGGACAGACTGGATGTTTTGGTGTACACATCACGTGAAATCATTATCGGGTGTCCTATTTTTGACTCTAATTAGATGATACTTTAAATTCCGATGACGATTTTGATAATTTTGAATTTTCCCATAGCTCCACAATCAATATTCTGTATTGGTATACAGTCCCTATAGAATTCCTTAATAAAAATTCCAAACAGTTATCTTTTCCTTACTAAAAAATGTCCAACAGTTGTCGTGTTCTCATTCGGTAAACCTGAGCTGATGCTGGTAACATCAGTTAGATGTAATTAGCAGAGTTGTGCCGAAATGTTTTTTCCTGTCGTTTGGAAAAACAGATATTTCCGATGGTAGTTTCGCTGCGACGAGGAGTCTCGCGAAAAAAGTTTAGTAAGGAATTATACAGGAACTGTTTAGTATGGGTATAACAAAACGATTGTTGACCGCGGCCGACGGCCTTGATGAAAAGCTTGAACTCCGGTCCAACAAATCGACTCTTGTCTACCCCAGTCAACAACTGTATACTGTAGATGAAATGTAAAAGAAATAACCCTTCATTAGTTACCTGGTGTGGGTTTGGGTAGCTTTTACCTCTAGGACAAGATTTGCTATCTAGGATTCGACAAAGCTTCGTTCCATACTACGAAAATTGTCCTATCGGCGGAATTGCAAAATATGTAAAACATAAGCGGTACCAATTTTGATGCACCAGATGCGCATTTTACAAATTATGTCTCTTTAGTGATGCTCAAGTCAAGCATGCTGGATATCCGAAATACGAACCTTGAAAAAGCTGAAAGAACAAAACAAAAAAAAAATGCATGAGGTAGATAATCCTTAATTTTGAAATGAATTTTATCACTGCAAATTTGTATCCGTATTTCATGCTATTACCGAATTACTTAGCAACTGGGCTGATGAAAACCCTCGGGGACTAACAGTCCACCAGCAGAGGCATCGACGCATTAGTGATAATGTAAAATATAAACGGTCCCAATTTTGATGCACCAGATACACATTTCGACAAAGTATGTCTCTTCAGTGATGCTCAAGTCAATATCCTACCCCCATTTCTTGTTACAAAATGTTTCTTACAAATTTCCCCCTTAGCACATCCGATGGATAGCAGATACTTTAATTTAAATCTAAACACATCGAGGTTTACATATCATTATTTATGCTATTCTGCCTCCCAATGTTCATTGTATTGCCATCATGTGAGCTCCCTACAATTTAGGATACTCATGGCTGCATGCTATCAACGATATTCAATGTGTTTCTACCATCAAAAAATGAAATCCGCTTTCCTATCTCACATCTTTTTGTGCTTTACTTTCAACTTATAGAAAATTACACCACATGACAAACAGATGACCAGAGACTCATTTTGCAATGGGAGCCATTGAAAGGACTTCACTTGAAATTGATAGATAAGAAAGATTTATTGAAGACAACTGTTCATCTATTCGATGATTATTAACAGTACCTTATTGCCGTATATTACGCCGGCTTAAACTAATTAATTCAATGTAAAAGTTGGCTCTTCCTGCAAAAGTCCAATAACACGTGTGAAATGTCAAACAAGACAAAACCTACAGATATGTAGATACTATATTGCATAATTGCTGAAAAAATACAGATGGTCGAAACAGAGAAATATTTCATTATGGTGTAAAATTAGAGGTAATATATTACTTCTCTCTGTTTGCAACATAAGAACGCATTTATCAGCAATTATACAGTAAATTACATACATACAATAATATAAAATATAAGATTTCGGGTCGCATTGGATAGTCATTTCTTTTATCGAGAACTACATTAGAGAGAAAACGTTATGTTACTGACAAAACATTGGTAAATATCAATAACACGAGATAATAAATCATATGAAATAGGACGAGTTTGACTCTAACCAAATGTATAGTATAAAGTCACTGAAAAGCGCCAAAATGTAGCTACAGTGTTAGTGGTCGTTCACACCTGCCAAAAATGGCAGGAAAACTCAATTACAACAATTCAAAGATTTAACATTTTATTTGCAATTATTTACAGTATATTTCAATGAAAAAATGCCGACTTACAATAACCATTGTTCACAAAGCAGTATTCGTTGTTTGATTATAGTCGACCTATTCACATACGTAAAAAAGAAGTTAACATAATTTGCGCCCGACCGACCGAGACGCATACATTTTGCAATGATCCCACACTTTTCTTTGTATAGACGCCCGTCCGGTCATGTTAATATTTCCACGAATTAAAATTTGCATGTATCAAATCTACTTACTGTACTGGAAAGAAGCCAATGGACAGAATTCATCAAATCTACTTAATGTACTGGAAAGAAGCCAATGGACAGAATTCATCAAATTTATAAAATTATATCTCATGGTTGCCAATTATAGGAACTGAGTCCTAGTTACATAAATGTTTGAATACATGAATGTTATGGAGTTCGCGAGGTAGATCAGACATGTAGTTTTTGTAGTGCTGTCATCCCAAAGTGCCAAAAAAAAACCAACAAAAAAAAAACAAAAAAAAACAAAAAAACAAAACAAAAAAACAAACCGCAAATCAGACGAGGAATTCAAAATTAAAGAAAAAAGTGAATATAACGAACAGTGATTGATTGATTTTTTGATTGTGTGTTTTTTTCTTCCACACTCAACAACACCTCAGTTATCTGGTGGCGTTGAGTTATTGTAGGTGGAGGAGAGAACCCAGATACAATGTATCAGGGAAGAGACCACCGACCTTCCGAAAGTAAACTGGCAAATTTTCCCACATCTATCGGCGAGATTCGAACCCGCGCCGACTAGAGGTGAGATCGAACAGTGATAAAACTCCTATAAGGAACAAAAACTAAATAGTTGAGCTAACAGCGACCCCTAGTTTTACAAGAGGTGGAATTAAGTACCTAAGAGGAGTAAACTTACGCTGTCGACCAGTCATACGATTTTGTTCTTATTTAGGAATTCCAACATTTGTGGCTTGAAGATCACTGAAGAGGCATTATTTGTTGAAATGTGTAGCTGGGACTTCAAAATTAGCACCATTTGTGTTTTATGACAAAACCACGACAACTGATCTTATTAAAATAGTATTTAGTTTTCGCGATTTTTTTAAACTGTCCAAATATTGATAGAATTTATTCTTATACGCATCCAGAGTATGATACAAACAGCATGAGTTGAAAATAACGAACAATGGTCACTCTCATAACTCAAGAATACAAAGTTCAGAGTAGGACAAACACGAATCCCTTTTCATACCAGAGGTGGGGTCAAGTACCTAGGAGTAGTAAGTGTCCCCGTTTGACCATTTACACCTGGCATGTGCCATATATCTAGTACTATCCGCATTTTCTTCATCCGATGAATCTCGCTGAAATCAAGAAGTAATTAATTTAGAAGATACAATTTTATGAGATTAATGAGTAATTGATACCTTTCACATATTCCACATCAATGACAAGGGTCATTCAACTTAAGTTCATTTACACTTAAAAAAGAATCACATACACATGGGACCACAAAAATACGTTAATCAAGAAAATTAGAATAAAACATTACCATAATTCTTGTACTTAAAGACCAACTTTAAGTCACCTCCATTGAACTTTACCTAGACTAAAATAAAAACAAATACAGCGTGTCACTCAAACACGACACAATAAATCACGCCCTAATTGACATATTCGGCCAAGAGCTTTCACTGGGTGTATTTATAGGAATTAACTGCAATGGTATCCACCATTTCATTTACTGCAAAATAGGTTCTCGGTATTTTTGTTTTTAATTCCGAGTCGATAAGTATCTGATTTAAAGATTATAATATTAGAATGAAATCAGTAACAATTGAATCGTGTCTTTGTAAAAATGTTACAAGTAAGTCTTTCTTGAGCATCATTTACAGAATGCCCGGATTTTCTCTGTAGTTAAGTGGTGTACAGAGAACAACCCGATCAAACACAAAACGACAAGAAATATTTGCAAACGTCCTCAAACTAATTTTGGGCATATCAAAAAATGGTAATAATTTCAAATTAAACGATAAAGGTTAAGATAAAGAATAGTATTTACTTTCGTAATTCGTATAGAAAATACAAATCAGAAAGATGGGCGAACACGGACCGTTGGACATATCAGATGTGGGATCAGGTGCCTAGGATGAGTAAGCATCCCATGTCAACCGGTCACACCCGCCGTAAGCCCTACATCTCTATCAGAAACACGGAGCAATCCGTAGTCAGAATCAGTGTGCCAAGAAAGGCCTAACAATTGGCATGAAACATATGAAAGACAGCATTTAACCTAATGGAAAACTGTACTGACAAACTAGATCGTTATAACGACCATAAAATTTACGAAATGTTGACTTTCGAGGAGATTAATTTAAATAAAATTAAATATAGTTTTTATTGCTATTACTAAAAAATACGTTCACTCGGCAGATTTTCAATGTCTTTTTTAGTTTCCTTGGATATATTTGTGTACTGAAATTGGCAATTAGAAAGAGTCTAGTCACTCCAGGTAAATAACATCCGTATTAATTACGTCACGCATACTTTTCAAGTAAACATACGATCACGAAATGAGTCTTTAAACGTTATGAAAAATCGCTTAATTAGAATTTGGTTGAAATTTGGAACAAATGTTCATGATAAATGGCAAGGTTTGATTGATTAAAAATATGTCCAATAGATGTAGTAAATTTTGGGAAATTTAGACACATCGATTGAAATTCGTTGAAACAAAATCAATTATGAGCAATGTTTTGGAAAACTGTGAACTTCTTTTATAAATTTGTAATAAAGAATGCGAGTTCCTGGAATAAGAAATAAAATAAAATAAAATGAATGATCAATATATATTTTTCATACACGTATGTTCATATTTTTTGTTTTTGGTTTTTTTTTTATTTGTCTTTTGTTTTTTTTATTTGTTTTGTTTTTTGTTTTTTTTGTTTTTTTTTTTGTTTTTTGTTTTTCTTTTTGTTTTTTTTTTGGTTTAGTTTTGTTTTTTCTTTGTTTTTGGTTTTTTTTTTTTGTTTTGATTTGAGAACAGAATGTTCCGATTGCTGTACTGTCTCGCTCTTCTGTCGGTGGCCTTCGGTTTTTACAGCACATATGGTTATGGGAACCGCGATTACTACTTTGGCAACGATGATTATGACAACTGGCATGGAAACGGTCTTGATGGGAAAAGTTGGTTTGGAAACGCTATTATCGGAAATATCTGGTATAAAAATGGTCTCCTAAGAAGTCATTTGATTGGAAATGGTCTAAATGGAAAGAACTGGTATTAAAATGGTCTTAATGGAATCAACTGGTATAGAAGTGATCTCCTTGGAAATAAATTGTATAAGAAGAACTGGTCTGGAAACGGTCTCTACTGGAACATCTGGTCTGAAAAGCGTTTATATCGAATGAAAAACGTAATTCCAGGACGCGGTTATGGCAAATACAATGTAAGTGTACCTTATGTTAAATATCATTGTCTACATATTCGTTAAAGGAAGCCATGGAACTGACGATGCATATGATAAAAATTTGAAAATGAAAATATATGATAGATAAGTAAATGAAATATATATATTTTTTTAATTAAACCAGTCATTTACAAGAACTTTATTTTTTCATTTTCAGACCTACTAAATATGACGTCCGGGAGCAGTACATGTGATTTCCATACAAACTATATACTATCTAATAAAGTAGACAATGATAAAATTTTAAGCTGATTGATTATTAGACACTCAGATCAAAATAGTGTACAGTTTAGTTTTCTTACATTGTCACAAGTGCGAGACCGACATTAACCACGTGAGGAAGCTTTTTTCTATCTTTCACGTCGACTATGCCATTGATTATGGCGTCATGTGATTTCTATAATTAACATTACGTCGTGAAAAAATTGTAATAGCCTCTTCAAATTTCAATTACGTACAGTTTTCTGGAGAATAGACATGGATTTCTTGGTTTAAATATTTTTAGTTTACACATAAAGTGTAAATTATTGTCAAATGTGCTTTACACAATCCACTAAGACTTGACTTCAACATTCTTCATAGGGTGAATTGGGTTAGAATGGGGAAGATCGAAATTTTTCATTAGATTTAACTACCACATCATCACCATAACATATCCTTTCTTAACTTCGAATAATAAAATACATCCAAATAAAATAAATAAATAAATGAAAAGGGTAAGGTAACGAACAGAACTCCATCTCGTAATTCCTATAGAAAATACAAATTGGAAATATGGGCACACCAGAGGTGGGATCAGTTGCCCAGGAGGAGTCAGCATCACCTGCCGACCGGTTACACCCACCGTCAGCCTTATATCTTGATCAATATCTAAATGTTAAATTAAAGGTCACAGCAAGACATTTATTTTTCTCTTAAACGAGTAGAAGTGTTTAAATGCAGTTTGCTTCATAGGAATATAAAACAGGTAATCTAACAAAGGAGGACAATTTGTGCCCATAGGAATGCCAACAAACTGTTGGATTGATTGATTGATTGATTGATTACATATTGTTTAACGTCCCGCTTGAGAGTTTTTCACTCATATGGAGATGTCACCATTGGCGGTGAAGGGCTGCTTAGTTCTAGACAAAAATATGCCACTTTTGGTATATTCATTGATCCGTGTTTGACTATTTCTTAATTTCATATTCCTTACAGGAGTTACGAGATGATCATTATCTTAATAATTTCATTCTTCAATTTCAGAAAAAATATAACTTCCTTAGTAAATTCAAATTTTATAAACAGTGCTCCCTCGATATAATGCCAACTTTTGTTCAGGGCCAATTTGGGAAATAAAGCAGGGGGTGACATTATTACGAATTCACTGGCACTGACAATGGAAACAAATTGGTATCGTAACTTTATTGATCTTCATTTTGTACAAAAGTAACAAAGAACACGTTACTTGTTTTTGAAAAAGTCATGAATTATTCTTTGTTTTGAAGATGATTGGCTTAAATAAGATAGAAAAGTTTGAATTGATAAGAACTTGTTAATTTCATTTTCTGTTGCTCGATTGTCATGTTCTAGAAATTTAATCACAGTTTCCATCGCAGTTGTTGCATCCGATATTGTTGGTAATGGTTGTGTATTAATGTCATCATCACTATCGTCTGAATCCGAATCTATTGTTGTTGTTTTATTCATTGTATCAGAAAGTTCTGCATCACTAAGAATTTCACTGGGCTGAGAGTTGCAATCCGAGTTAATAAACTGAAGAATTGTCAGCCGCATATCAGGGTCGATGTCTAGGTCGACTTGCACGCGAAGTAACATATCTTTGATTTCTGGTTCGACAGTATCTTCAGAATTTGAAGTTGTATTTGTCAATCAAACCGCTATGTGCCCAACATTTTATTAATGTAGCAGGGGGATACAGAATCCCACGCAATTTTTACATACCGTATTTCAGAATCCAAAACTAGCGATAGGGTTTCCTCAATCAATGCACTCGATCAGGTGAGATAACTGTTGTTTTCGGTAATGTTTTTAGAAATTCTGTTTTATTCCCGAATCAAAAGGCTGCAGGTGACCTGCCGTTGTTGAAGGCAAAACGTGAGTTTTAACGTTTGTCAATATGTTTGATAATATGACTTGGTGCCTTTCCATAAAATGTAAACCTTGTCGAGTTTGTCTTCTCATTTTGTTGTTCAATTTATTTATCCAATCGGAAAATAAGACTGATGTCATCTAAGCCTTCTTATTATGTACATAATCGCTGAAATTCTTTAATCAGCCAGAATTTCCTGATTTCCCAAGAACAAAGGGTTTCAAGTTTTCGCTGCTATCAGCATTCCAACATAGAGCAACAGTTATTCTGTCTTTCATTTTGTACGCCTTTTGTTGAACTGACCATTGTTATTGATCTGTCAGGAAGAAGACGATAAAATAAGTCGTTTTTGTTAGTATTGAACACATGTTTTAATTTATAATCCTTTATAACTGCCGCAGCTTTTATTCTATCATCTGATATTATTTGGGAATCGACACAAGCACTTTCACTTGAAATGATTTGAGGGGGAATTCCATGACGCGCCTTAACCATGATAGCCAACCGTTTGAATAAAGGAAACCAGAAATGCCAATTTCTGTGCCAAATTGTTTAGCTTTAGTTCTTAGAATTTCATCTGAAATTGATATGTTCAATGCCTTGGCGTTGGACAACCACATGGGTAAAGCAGATTTCATGCCAACATGTGCACTTCGATGACGTTTTCGCGACGATGTTCCTTCATCAAGATTTTCATATTGACTTGATTTAGTCAGAATTTCACCAACTGTCCGTCTTTTTCCATCAACGTTCCACAGAGCAATGGAATTGTTTGCCAAGTTTTGTTGGCTTAATTTTCGATGAGCTTTGGAGTGAAAAGGCCAAGATAACTAACAGTATTCAATCTCGTAATTCCTATAAAAAATACAAATCAGAGAGATGGATAAACACCGCACCCCTGGTCATATCAGAGGTGGGATCAGGTGCCTAAGAGGAATGAGCATCACCTGTAGACTGGTCACACCAGCCGTGAGCCCTACATTCCGATAAGATAAACGGAATAATCCGTAGTCAGAATCAGTGTGACATGAACGGCCTAACAATCGGTATGAAACACGTCAGACAGCATTTGACTAAATGGTAAGTTGTAGTGGCAAACTAGATCGTTATAATGACCATACAATCTGCGAAAATTTGACTTTAGATGAGACTGTTCAAACCCCTGTAACATCAACTTTTTTGCCAGTAGCCTGCCTTGATTTAAAACTGATCATATGCAGAAGAAGCTCCTGCATATTGAATAAGTTGGGAGATTTAAACACCATATGCAGGTGTTGATGGAATATTCCCACATAAATAAGGGAAATTGACGATGGAGAAATTGAAATCACTCCGCTTGTCATAAAGTTGAGTTGTTAGTTTGCCGCTAGCATCCATTTTCAATAAAATGTACGAAACAGACGTGAAAGACTCTGTGATGTCTTTCATATCAAGTTCACTGTGATATATCAAATAGACATATGAATGAAAGTGATCATTGTTAATAGATAAAACGTCTTCGATATAGCTAAATGTTGAATTGAAAGCTACAGTAAGATATTTTTTCTTCTCATGTAGAAGCTTTTGAATGAATTTTGTTTCATAAGAATATACACATATGGCAAGTAACAAAGGAGCACAATTCGTGCCCATGTGGATTCCAACAGATTGGTGGAAGAGCTAAGCACCAAAGACTACGAAGATATTGTCAATGAGGAACTCCAGCGCCTTTTCAATATCAACTTCAGAGTACTTGTGCGTGGAGGCAGAGTGGTGTTTAACCAAATAGGATTTGGAGTGACTAGATAAGAATATTTCCTTTTGCCAGTTTTGTTGATAAAACAACTGTCTATGATGTCAAAATGTCTAGCCTTTTATTCACCATGAAGTATGATCGTGTAAAGTGTTGCAAAATCATACGTTTTAATGTTGTTAATTTGAGAAATGTTTTGTGATTTCAAATTCACCAAATTTACTTTGGTTTATTTGTTTGTTTGCTTGTTTATAGCCGCCTGAGCAATTTTTCAGCTATCCGGCGGCTGTCACCATTACCGGTGACAGGGCTGCAAATTTAGGCCTATGCTCGGCACTCAGGGCCTTTGAGCGGGGAGGGATCTTTATCGTGCCACACCTACTGCGACACGGGACCTCGGTTTATACGGTCTCATCCGAAAGACCGGCACCCACATCCCACAGTGGGATTCGAACCCCCGACTCAAGGATCATCAGATCTTTGAGCCCGACGCTCTAACCACTGCGCCACGCAAAGTATCATATTTGATTCACACCACTTCAGACCCATGTAGTGTTATTATCATAGCCTTTTAATTCAGATCCGTGAGTACTTTATATTATTTGATGATGACAAAATCTTGTATAGGAATTGAAAAATGCAGATTCAAGACTGGATCTTCAAAATGAAAGTAAGGCAGAAATGTTCCCTGTGAGAAATGTATTGGACTCACCATCATTATATGGCAACACAACTGTGAGGAAATAAAATTTAGGTGGATCCAACAAGTTGTTGAAAGAATCAAACCTATTGTGCTGAACTGGAATGTGCCCACAAAAACGTTACGGACAGTGAGATTGCTAGAGAATATTTGGTGAACTGTTTATGAAAATTGCATCCCCTTTCTGAACAATCCAACTGTACATGTAGTTTACTGTAAAATGCTGTTATACAAAAAGCAAATATACTGTGTTAGTCATTATTTTGCAAACTCGTTTTGCAATGAATGAAGATTTTTGAACTCATTGTGAACTGATTTCCTGCATTGTGAGCTTCACAGATAGCAATTGATGGATTTCCCAAGGAATTCTTGATTTACAGTGTACAATTTTAAGCAAATAGAAAGCAATAAATCACAAACGGGACAACAATTCATATACTTTGTATTAACAAGATGGATATAACATTTGTTTCAAAACAACAATGGAGAAATAAAGAACCCCTTTTCTCTCCAGAATTGGAAGGTGGATGTTATTTTGAATTTCACCTCTCTGGTATGCATCTTTTAAGTCATTATATACAATATAGAAATTCATTTTCTTATTTTGATACAAAACCTAAAGTAAACAAATTTTATTGGACCTCAATTTTGCACTACATATGCATGTTATTCTTTTCAATGTCTTTATCACAGAATCTGAAATCTAGAAATATAATGATTTGCTAAAACATATTTCGAACAGGTAGAATAGTGCACTTGTGCATGGTATCTATGGAGAAAATACAGTTGTTTTTGTTTTGTTTTCCCACCAAAATGCGATTAATCAAGAACGAAATGCATTTGAAGGGTGATGTAAAGAGATTGTGACAAAATAATATTAATATTTCTGGAACCTTGCAGTTTTAGTTGATGCGCTAAACAAATTAGAAAATCTATAGTACATATGAAACACTGTTCAGAACGTTGATAGATGATACAAATCAGTGTCAGAAATGTTTACGAAACATTAAGCTTTTGATCTATCGCTAGTCAAAACTAACTCAACTATGTATAAGAAGGTAAATACTTTTAGTTACTGTTGAGGAAAAACCTAAATATCCAATACTATGTTTCCATAGAAGCAGGTTTCTTAAGCAACCATGGGGACTTCGTGGCCGAGTGGTTAGAGCTTCGCGCTCAAAATTACAAGGTCTCTCACCTCTAGTCGGCGCGGGTTCGATTCTCGCTATATGTGAGGAAGTTTGCCAGTTTACTTTGGGAAGGTTGGTGATCTCTTCCGGGTACATTGTATCTGGGTTCTCTCCTTCACCGATAAAAAAACTGGACGCCTCCAGACAACTTGAATATTCTAAGTGTGGCTGAAAACAACAAACAATCAATCAATCAATCTTTACCAAACAAACTGCAAATTGATTGCCGTGTAACCGTGTTAATTAGTGTATTTTAGCTAGCCTATGAATACATAAATAAAGTTATGATATTGTATAATTAATATACTGAAATACATTGATCTGTTTAATGCAAAACAATTTAAGTACATTAGTAAATATTTCATTTCTTTTTTTTAAAAGTACAATCTTCTTCCAATGCCTTTTGATTTGAAGATTTCATAGATGGTTGCTACATCAACTTATGAATAATCTATGGAAATATTACAACAATTATTAAGAATATGATATGACACAATACTTTCATATCACACGTTACTGCTTTCACTAATCAGTTTAAGTTTTATCGTAAGCAATTTTCTTCAAACATATCATGGTTGTTATGGTAACAATAACACAATAATTAATCACTGGTATTGCTAATTTGATCACCTATTTTTCACTTAAAATTCATATGTTCAAAGATGATATGACATTGAGATCCAAGTTTTCACTGTCACACAGTAATAAGGAAACCTGTAAAACTTTCGGCTACAAAAAGCGTATAAGGTACCCCATTGCAACTTTATGATGTAAAATACTGAAATATGGTTGAAATGACGACTAAAATATTTCTGAAACATAAGAGTACATCAATTGTTAGCCAAATTTAATATATTTAGGATATTACCTATAAATATTGAAATTTTATTCAGATATGCCGATTTTAAAATATTTTATGTTACCATGGCAACCAGTTTGGAACCCGTATAACTTTATATTGCAAAATATGACGTTTTCATTTTTTAAAAAATATTTTACACATCAAGTAACGAATTAAGTCATGCATAACTTTCAGGGATCTCTGTTGAGGTATTTTTGTGTAAATGATGTCATAAAATGGCTTAAAATTGACCTTTTCCAGAAGTCGTCAAAATGTCAAAACATTGAGTGTTCAATCTCAAAACACTAGACAATTTAATATTAGTTTAATATTTGTTATAATTCACCTAAATCTTTTAGTAAGTATTAAAGAAATTTGTACATCAGTAAAGTTATTTTGGTAAATAGAAAACAGGCCAAATTAGCACCTTTTAAAGTATCTTTGGAGCCATTTTCACGGCGTTAATTTTAACATGGCAACGGTCCATCAAGAGCAAATTTTGGTACTATATTCTATGAGAGGGTATCAGATAATCAATGTGTCAAATTTCAACAAAATCGGTGAGGTGACTTTTCTGTGATGAGATGTTATTTATTTTGTTATTTATACAACTTTATTTTGAAAATGTTGATGATTACAGAGAATGCCTCTTAAAACCTTAAGTCCACATCAGTTACAAACAAACAAACCCACTAAATACGCTAATTACCAAAAGTATAATATAACATGATCGCAGTTGATATTGTACCTAAGACCCAATTTTAAGCCTCCTCGCTTGAACTTTACCTGTACTAACATTAAAAAACATACACCGTATCAATAAAACAAGACCAAATAGATCAGCCCTGATTGACATATTCGGCCCAGGGCTTTTACTGGGCATCCGAGCTCGGATGTATTGATATAAATTAACTGCAAAGGTATCTCCTTTTATCTACTGCAAAAATAGGTTCGCGGTAGTTTTTTTTTAATATTATTATTATTATATCACTTCTGAGTCTATAAGTACCTCATTTAAAGATTCCAATATCAAACGTAAATCAGTAACAGTAAAAAATGTAACAAGTAATTCTTTCTCAAGCATCATTTACAGAATATCCGAATTTTCTCTGTCAGTTATGAGGTGTCTTTGAAATCGGTCCGATGAACTACAAAACAACAAAAAGCATACTAACTCTGGACATATCAATGAAATGATAGGAATTTTAAATCAAATCAAACGATTTAAATAAGTGATTTTTTTTTTATATTTTTATTGCTCTTTTTAATACGTTCAGTCGGCAGATTTTCAATCTTTTTTTTTAGTTTCCGTGCATGCATTTGTGTACAGCAATTAACACCTACATAGACCCTCACCACTCAGGTATATAACATCCGTGTTGATTACGTCATGCCTGCTTTCCAAAGAAGCGTACTGTCACGAAATGGGTCTTTAAGGAATCGCGTCATGTTTCCAGTTCTACTGAACAAATTTCACATCCTTTAAACGCTATGAGAAATCGTTTACTTAGAATTTGGTCGAAATTTGGAACAAACCTTGATGACAAATGACAAGTTTTGATTGATTGATTGAAAGATATGTTTAATACAAGTATGAAAAGTTGTATAAATAACAGAGTACAGCTTCTTTCACAGTACTTAGTGTTTCCTTAGAGACGCCTAACTCAAACAAGGTAAGCGTCCTTATCTTATCTTTAGCTATAGTAATTTTGGCAACCAGAGTTTAATCCTTCAGATAAGTGTATATGAATATAATTGTGTGATAAAACGGGTTTTTTCTGTGACATATACTCAATACTGTTTTTCTGTGACATATACTCAAAACAGTTTTTCTGTGATAGATACTAAACATTGTTTTTTCTGTGATATATACTCAATACTGTTTTTCTGTGACATATACTCAATACTGTTTTTCTGTGATATATACTAAACATTGTTTTTTCTGTGATAGATACTAAACATTGTTTTTTCTGTGATAGATACTAAACATTGTTTCGCATTATTATCCTTGTCCATTTCAATTTCCTTTCCGAACGTCTCATTGGACCTCAGGCCTTTAGGGAAATTAGACGAATCCTTAAAATTCGATAAAACACAATTAATACTGAGCAACGTATTGGAAACCCGTGGAACTATTTTATAAATCTATGAGAAAGAATTCGACTTCGTGGAATAAGAAAGAAAATAAAAGAAAGCGAATGATAAATGTATATCTTTTTCTTACACGTATGTTCACATTTCTTCCGTGCTCTGCTTCGTTTACGCTCTCCATTTTCTCTCTCTCGTTTGTTTGTAGTACTTTGTCGTACGAACAACACAGAAAAGAATTGAAGCTTTTTCAAAGCACTTGATATAAGAATTAGAAACACACAAGTTATACATTCAAATACCTGTAGCATGTAAAACTTAGTTAAGGTTTTTCTTTTCTTTTTAGACTTGAGAACAGAATGTTCCGATTGCTGTGCTGTCTCGCTCTTTTGTCGTTGGCCTTCGGTTTTTACAACACATATGGTTATGGAAACCGTTATTACTACTTTGGCAACGATGACTATGACAACTGGCATGGAAACGGTCTTTATGGGAAAATTGGGTATGGAAACGGTCTTACTAGAAACAACTGGTATAGGAATGATCTCCTAGGAAACAAATGGTTGGGAAACGGGCTTAATGGAATCAACTGGTATAGACGTGATCTCCTAGGAAATAAATTGTATAAGAGGAGCTGGTCTGGAAACGGTCTCTACAGGAACATCTGGTCTGCAAAGCGAAAATATGGAATGAAAAACTTAATTCCAGGACGCGGTTATGACAAATACTATGTAAGTATACCATATGTTGAATATCATTGTTTGTATATTCGTTAAAGGAAACCACGCAAATGACAATGTATAAAATGTATATCATAACGATTTAAAAACGAAAATATTTGATACATAAGTATATGTAATATATTTTTTTCCTAGATTAAACCTGTGATATAGTAGATTTGTTTTATTTGCAGACTTACTAATGACATCCAGCTGTACGTGTAGTTTCCATGCACATTACATTTTATGTAATAAAGTAGACAAAAACCACATTTTATGTTGATTGATTTATAGACGCTCTGTGTAGATTTGTATGACATCGTCACAAGCGTGAGAAGGATATTAGCCATGTAAAAGAGGATTATTTTATCGTCCACTGCTACAATCTCATTGATTATGACGTGATATGATTTCTATAATTAACATTATGTAATGAAAAAAGAATTGTACTTCTCTTTAAATTTTGATTACTTCGATTTTTCTGGAGAACAGATTTGGATTTCTTGGTTGACATACTTTTGGTTTACAAATAAATTGTAATTCATTATCGGGTGTGCTTTTTTCTATTTATTGGTCTAATTAGCTCTTCCTTTAACTTCAAATGAGGATTTTGATAATATGAAATTATCCCAAAGCTTTTAGATTAACACATTATACTGTAGATGAAATATGAAAAACAATACACCTTCCTTGTGTACTGACGTCTGTGAGGCAAGATTAGCTGTCTGAGAATCCAAAAAACCTCGCGCGAGATTGCGAAGATTGTCCCTAGTTCCGTTCTTCTGACTCCCATTACATGTTGCATTCCTTGAAATAACATCATATGAGCCCATTAAAATTTAGGATATCCGTGGCTGCATTAACATTAGTTCATGTGTTCTTTCTTTTTAAATTAAGATATATTCGAAAAGTCTAAGATAACTAACAGCATTCAATCTCGTAATTCCTATAGAAAGTACAAATCAGAGAGATGGGCAAACACGGACCCCTGGTCATACCAGAGGTGGAACCAGGTGTTTAAGAGGAGTAAGCATCCCCGTTCTACCGATCACACCCGCCGTGAGACCTATATTCCGATCACATAAACGGAGGAAACCGTAATTAGAATCAGTGTGCTAAGAATTGTCTAACAATTGGTATCAAACACCTCAGACAGCATTTGACTTAATGATAAGTTGCACTGACAAAGTAGATCGTTATAACGATCATACAATTTGCGAAATGCTGACTTTAGACGAGACTGTACAAACTCCTGTAACATCAACTTCTTTGTCAGTAGCCCGCCGCTTTTAAAAACTGATCATAAGCAGAACAAGCTCTTGCGTATCGAATCAATTTGGAGATTTAAACACCACATATATAAGGGAAGTTGACAATGGAAAAATTGAAATCATCCCGTTTGTCATAATGTTGAGTTGTTAGTTTTGCACCGGCATGTATTTTCAATAAAATATCTAAGTAAGCAGAAGTGGAGGACCCCGTGGTGTCTTTTATATCAAGTTCATTTAGATATATCAAATCGGCATATGACTGAAAATGATCATTGTTAATAGACAAAACGTCGTCGATATATCTAAATGTCAAATTGAAGGCCACAGAAAGAGATGTTTTCCAGCAGACTGTTGGAAGACCTGATCACCAAAGACTGCGAAAATATTGTCAATGAGAAACTCTTTAATGTCAACTACAGAGTACTTGTGCGTGGAGTTTTGTATTTAACAAAATAATATTTGGGATGACTAATCACTAAATATGAATATTTCCTTTTACCATTTTTGCTGACGAAAGAACTGTCTATGATGTCAAAACATCTAGTTTTAACTGATCGTGAGGTATGGTCTTGTAAAGAGCTGTAAAATCATACGTTTTAATGTTGTGAATTCGAGAAAAGTTTGATTTTGATTGTGATTTCAAATTTAATAAAAGTTCTTTAGAATTTTTAAGAATCCATATTTAATCAACACCACTTCTGATATATATATAGTGGAACATTACGCTGGAAGTTTCTCCTTCACAGCAGTTAATATTTTTGTAAGGAGCAAAGATAGGAGCTTGGTAGAACATTTTCTGAATCCAGAAATGTATTTTTCTTTGTAAGGGTTTTTGTGGAGTTTGGGTATCCAGTGTAGGTACGGTAACTCATATTCATCCGCTTCATTGACTGGGATATTAAATGTATTTAAAACGGAAGCATAATTTTGAAGAATTTCATCGTTTGAAAAGGCAGTTGAAGTATGCGTGCGATTAATAAATGTGGAATTAATGCCAAGTTCGTTTTGAACACAGTTGTTACAAACAACTATAATGTTGTTACCAGCTTCGTCAGCTGGAACCAAAATATATTCTTCATGTAACCTATCTAACTCTTTTATCATTTCTGATTTACTAAACACAGAAGTATAGATGGTACGCATTTTTATTTTGACACATCTGATACGGTATTTTAATATTCCTCTGATACTTTTTATCCATTCTGACAAGGTATCAAGTTCTGCTTTTTCAGATTTAGCCCATCGTCTGGCATAATCTTCGACATAATTCATGATAAAGATGAAGTTCTGTCACCAATGGAAAGAATTTAGGACCTTTTAAAATAAGTCATTTTAGATCTTCATTTTTAACTATATCAACATTATCAGTAATGACATGTCCGGCTGAACAAGAACACGTAGGCGGATTAAGTATAAGATGGTCTATATCTAGGCACTGTAAAATTTGGTTGTAGTTAAAAAGTTTGGATGCAATAGTGGAAGTATATCTGTAGGAAATACAAGGTGTAGACTTCAACTTGAAATACTCTGGAATACAAGACTGAATTTTTTATGACGAAGAATGTTGCTTATGTTGACGGCCTCAATTCCTTTGTTAGTAAATTTGAGTTTCAGGAACTGGCGGCTAAATTCGGAGTGATGTATTCAAAGTAAAACATAAACGGTACCAATGTTGATCCACCAGATGCGCATTTCGACAAATAATGTCTCTTCAGTGTTGCTCAAGTCAAATGTGTTGGAAATCCCAAATAAGTACAAACTTGGAAGAGCTGAATGAACCAAAATACCAAATAGAGTAGCCAAATCCGGCAACGGATCAGAGCTATGGATAAGGGAGATAATCCTTAATTTTGAAATGAATTCGTTAATTTTATCACAGTAATTTTTTATCCGTAACACATGCTAGAACTGAAGTACTTTGCAACTGGGCTTGTGAATACTCTCGGGCACTAACAGTCCACCAGCATAGGCATCGACCCAGTGGTTGTAATGTAAAACATAAACGGTACCAATTTTGATCCACCAGATGCGCATTTCGACAAATAATGCCTCTTCAGTGATGCTCAAGTCAAATGTGTTGGAAATTCCAAATAAGTACAAACTTGGAAGAGCTGAATGAACCAAAAAATACCAAATAGTGGAGGCAAATCTGGCCATGGATCAGAGCTATGCATGAGAGAGTGTCGAATGGTGAAGTTAACAATGAAATAATCCTTAATTTTGAAATAATTTTCAATTTCTCATAAAAGAGATTAATCATGAATGAAGTTCATCTTCCTATTCATTAGGTTTTTATATGCTGACAGTTATGAAGTGTTGGTATTATTCTGTCTTTTGCTATTAAATCATGTATGCAAATATCAAAGTAGGATTATGAAGATGTCTGTATGGTTTTAAGGAATCGGTAATGTTAATAGCTTCACCTTGAGCCATAATAGGTGTAATATTACCTTAACCTATTTCATAACCTAAATATTTTACCATAACATGACTAAAGTCGCTCTTTCCAAGGTGCACAGACAAGTATGCTTTAGGAAGAGTGTTGCAAAACGCACGCATGATCGGATGATTTTCGTCCCATGTGTCGCTATGTCATGACATCATTAATGTAGGTAGGCTTCATATCATTGGAGGGTAAGAGGAAAGGAATGAGTCGTCCTCTGGAAAGTACCTGTAGCATATACATGGAGAAGACGTTACTTTGTACTTTAACAGTGCGTTGGGAGTCCCAAATTCTTTGTTTCTTTCACTTAATGATGTGTTCTCAGTATCCTCTCAGCAGGCCGAATTTACTAACGCATATTTAACTTTCAAGTTTTTAATACAATTGTAGAGTTTGGGGATAGGATGATTTTGTGTTTGTGATAGAATTCACTTTTCTAAACTTATTACAACATCGAAAGATACCGTCAGGATTCAGTACGAGAATGCAACGTAAGCTCCAAATAGCTTTACTTGGTACAATAATTTCATTTTCATTTATGTGCTTACGTACTGTAATTTTAATGTATTCTGCTGAATATCGAATGGCGAAGTACACAATGTGTAAATCGTAATCATAAATCCCCAAGACATCTACAAGTTCGAGTGTAGGGCAACACGGGCCTCCGTGCTCTTAATGCTCTTAATCGGTAAAGCACCACCCACTATAACATCATGACAAAGAGCACTTGACTTGTTGGTGCATCCTGAGAAATTGAAGGATAATTAGTTATAAGTTGTTGAACTCGTTCCTTCTGGTAAATATTCAAATCTTCAAGCTTGGCATCAAGGTCAATAATAATTTCGGAGTTCTTTGAAAGGACACTATGATTGAAGTATTTTTCAATATTCTCTACACTACTGTCATTTTCTATACAATCTTGAAATGTTTTAACATCAACCAAAGTGGAAACTTACTTTACAAATCTTTCAAAATACATTTTCAATACGTTAATGTGACAAATGTATGTTTCTGTTTGTTGATCCGGTATCAGAACTAAATAGACCAAATAACAAAGCTTGTTTTCAATTCCATAAGGGTTATAATACCTGGTCTATAAGGGATAAATAGGAACAGGCAAAAATACAAAAACCATAATACCTGGTATAATAAACCCTACTCTTCGCTTCGTTGTCTTTTTCACTTTGGCTTTAAAGCTCTTGAGATTTTTTGGGGCAATCTGCAAGCATCGCGAAGTCTTTCTTTGAAGTTAAATATTAAATGTAAAAGGCCAAAAGCATTAGTTTCATTCAACCACTCTTCATTGAAAATTTCAAAAAAAAAAAAACTTCTGACCGACCGAATGATTAAATATTATGATCAAATACAAGTTCAAAGTTCTCCAAGGCCGTCCTCAACTGTGCCGTGAAGAAAATAAAACAAGGCGAAACCCTTCATTCTAGTCATGTATCTGTCTCACATTCACGCGTTTCTTTAAAACGTTCAAGGGACCCACTAGGACGTAGGATGAGAAACAGTGGACTTTATTGTTTAAGACCTTACTGTTGAAACAACACTGAGATTAACATTAACCCTTAATTTGAAAGAATGACCTTGGGTACTCTTACAAAACTAGGAAAAAATTGTTAAGGGTCTTAACCATTGTCTTTGACAATATTTCTAAGAGGTATAGCTTTAATTTAGGGATGGAAGTGAGTATACAAATAATGATAACCTAACCTAGTTTAAGGCATCTTCTGTCAACCGGCCGCACCCACCGTGAGCCCTATATCGTCATCAAGCAGATGTGTAAGACTCTGTGGTGTCCTTAATTTCAAGTTAACTGGGATATATCGAATCGATATATGAATGAAAATGATTATCGTTAATAGATAAAACGTCGTCGATATATGCAAACGTTGAATTAAAGACCACAGCAAGACATTGCCTCCGTGGCCGAGTGCTGAAAGCATTGCGCTCAAAATCACATGGCCTCTCACCTCTAGTCGGCGAGGGTTCGAATCCCGCTCGCGCCGATATATGTGAGAAAGTTTACCAGTTTATTTTCGGAAGGTCGGTGGTCTCTTCCAGGATACATTGTATCTGGGTTCTCTCCTCCACCTACAAAAACTGGACGCCACCAGATAACTGAAAAATGGTTGAGTGTGGCGGAAAACAAACAACCAAACAAACATATCTAAAAATGAATATTCCTTTCTTTCTGTCACTGACGTCTGCTCGCAACAACTTGAACAAGCGAACTGTCACTGTATGTAAGTTTAGCTGTGGTTATGGAAGCCTGAAAATAACAAGTAAAGAAAAGTTTTCTGATACCTTCGTGAGGTTTGTTGTTGTTGATAATTACTTGGTTTGAAAGAAGAAACAGAGGAAGGCGGCGAAGCTGATATGACGTGACAAAACACTGTCCACATCAACTGCGCTATATTTCCCGCGTTAAATCAATAGGTGGATCAAATGTCGAAAGTCGTGTGACAAGGTATGAAGGATCTTCGCTCGTTCTCTACGGTATTGTGTTTTTATCACATTACGTTCCAAGTTTATCGCTTTCTATTTTTGCTTTTATCAGGTTTTTTATGATATTATTTGCGTAGGTTTTCCAGTTTTCAGATTACCAGGTACATTTCGGTGCGTTTGTATTCATTTTCAGTTTTATAAATAAATTAAATATCTTTCCAATATGTCAACAATGCACTATAATACGAAATAATGTTGTACTTGATACTTTGTCGAAGTACATTTAGACACTATGCATGTTAAGAACGGTAGTCGTATATTTGAATTAAAAAGGAAATACTCTGATTTCGGATTAAAGTTTACATAAAATAAATGAATGAATGTAGACATTAAAATGTTAATGTAATTGTTGATGCTAGTCTATTAAATTCATGTGTGCATGAATGAATACAGAAACATTAGAGCGTAATACTTTGATTTATTGCCCGGCTTAGCACAGAGACAATCTGTGTGGTCATTTTATGGTGCTTTTCAAGGTTCATGTATATTCCGTGTCTATATGTGCAAATGTTTCGCACAAATTGTCATTGAGAATAGAAATATCAAAATAATTGATATTTTAGGATTGGAAAGTTGAAAGCTTGAATTTTTTTGTTAGTACATTAATTCTGTCGTAATTCTAGCACGATTACGCTAAACTAAATCTACGTGAATATAGGAATATATACATTTCTTTTTCTATCAGTTAGATAATATATTGTTCAACGTCCCGCTCGAGAATTGTCAGAAGAGGCGAATACACTGGATAGTCCCTCGGATGATAACCACAAAATCCGAGGCCCTCTGTTACATCAGGTGTAGTATGATAAAGATCCCCGTCTGCTCAAAAGCTGTAAGTGTCGAGCATAAGATTAAATTTTGCAGTTCTTAAGTGACAACAGTGACTTCTCTATATGAATGAAAAGTTCTTGAGTGGGACGTTAAACAATATATAACCAACCAACTTACAACCTAAGGTGTTGCTTCTTATCAAAACATAGCATTTCCCTAAAAAACAAAGTTGATAAAAATTGATTATGTAGTTGCAGCATGTAAAATTGATAACACAATGATAGCAGTATAATCAGATCTTCAACATTTTGTTCAAAAACGCATTACATTGAATTCAGGAAAGGTCATAGACATAAGACTGAAAACTGACAGCTATTTTAATGGATGTTTCCAAGGCTTTGATTGGTTGTCACATCGTGATTGTATTGTTTGCTTTATTGTCCATACTTTTTTGGCCTACGGGATTCACAAGATTATATATCACGTTTGGCTAGTCACCTGCCTAACTGTTCTCAGCAGCTTTACTGAAATGAGAGGTGGCCCAAATCATTCAAACGTGTCCATGTTCGAAGTTGCTATGGATATATCAATGGAATTATGAGGGTGGGTGTGACCTATCAACAGGGGGTAGCTACTCTTGCTAGGCACCTGATGCCACCTTTTGTTTGTCCAGGGGTCCGTGTTTGCTTCATTTTGTATTCTTTGTGGGATTTATGGGATTGATCAACGTTCGTTATCTCCACCTTTTCATTTACCACATTAACATTTTACATGTACAGCTTCATGTGGCACACTGCAAGCAGAATCTACAACTACTATCCACTGGTTCAAGGAAAGCTGCTTAGAAATAGTGTTGAAAAACATTGTATATGTGGAAACTGATTGATTGATTGTTTGTTTTACGTCCCGTCGAGAATTTTTCACTCATATTGAGCATCACCAGCTATAGGTGAAGTACCACAAATTTAGACCTATGCTTAGCGCTCAGGGCCGTAGCAGTGAGGTTCTTTAAAGTGCCAACGCCTACCGTGATACTGGACCTCCGTTTTTTAGGTCATATCCGAAATACCCGTGATTCTCACTTCGAAATGTAGAGCGTTTGGCGAAGGAGCAATCACTACCTATTTTTACCTCTTAGGTTTGACGCGGTCATGGCACGAGTGGGGCTCGAACTCACAACCTATCGGTTACGAAGCGAACGCTCTAAAAAAGGTCCTAAACATATAGGTATGAATTCCTATTCTGTGCTTAAAGATGTACAGATCAGTATTTGTAGGAAATCTAATTAAATGTTCTGCAGCGCATTATATCTATTTTTGGTTTTTTGTTTTTGTTTTTTCTTTTTTAAGTAGAGCAAACTTTTCTAGATTGATTATTATTTCCTATGTATGTAAATAGTGGAATCCGGTTCATAGATTTAAATGAAATCAAAGGTATCAGGTTAGCAATATTAATGACACTGTTAACTACGAAATAATCATTATTACTCTATACAAGTAAGGAGGTGACATGGATATGATTTACAAGAAACAAGGTGTGTAAATGACACTTTCCATATAAATAACTTTACATATGACCTAGCGGTTAGAAGACCTTGGTTGGTTGGTTGTATATTGCTTAACGTCCCGCTAAAGATTGTTTTTCATTCATATGGAGACGTATGGGTAAATGGCTACATTACAATTTTAAGTAGAATGAGATGTAAATGGGATGAAAGGCATATGTTTTAAGCATGGTTTTTACTTGGCATATGACTTTTGCCTAATCAAATGTGACCTGATTTCTAGACGATTGAAATATTATGCATATCAACAATATTTCAAAGTTGTATGTTGTGAGACAATAGATGAACGTCGGACTATACAGCTTTAAGTTCCAGAATACATTATGATAATGCATAGAAATCTACATCACTGCAAGTACACAAGATGAGATGTAATATCATATTATTACAGAAAAATATTACAGGAGATGTGCGTCGAAAAGATAAATATTAGGATAATTCGAAACTACTAAACTCTAAAATAAAATAGAATGTTTCTGGAGTGTAATACCTGGCCACGTGTTCCTCGAAAAAATATAATATCTAGTATAATATACACAAAGAAAACTACCCGCTTCCACAGCAGAATATATATACAATTAAAGTGATTGGCTGTCATAAATGATAAAAAGTAACGGTATTTGCAACAGACAATGGTTGGGTACTTATAGAGAAATCATTCCGTGTGTGACATCACAGGTTCATTCAAAATCTTATAATATAATTCATATTTATACACACAATATACAGTATTCAATGTGACATTGATTCAAACAATGTCTAAAGATAGAGCAGATTGATTACTTGTAACATATACATGTGTAAACCGCAGTCTATATAAAGTCGTATGCTCCGTAGTGCATTCTGATTTTGAAATGAAATACAGACAAAAAATTATCAAGTTGCACATTTTCAAATATAGTTTCTTTATTTGTTTGATTTTTATTAAAAGTTATTCATTTACATACGTAGTAATTGGTTCTTTCAAAACATATTTGCGAAAATTATAGCGACATTGTGTTTCGTAACACGCCTAACACGATATTACTATCTTAAAAATTACATTTGTGGAAGAATGACAATTCGAGAAGTACGACATTTGAATATTTCGTACAACAAAACGCACTATGAAAGGCTAATCTAATTTGAAACAATTTTAAGAGATAAGTAATATATAAAAAATGAAATAAATAAGTTGCTATTTATCAATCGAGTAAATCTGATTTAATAGTATATCTCATAAGTCACATGGCACTAATTTTAAAACAGGAACATGACGAGTTCCAAATCGTAGGTATCCTATGACCGTAAATATTGTGACAAGTGAAGCATGTCCATTGCATTCTTACGTACATTGCTTGACCATGATCCACAGGTTTCTGAAAGAATCACAAAAATTTCATCAGTGTCATATAAAATATCTTATGCAAAAATATATTTCTGTGATTTTCTAGATTATGTTATAATGCATTTGAATCAGAAAAGATTTTTTTATCCGAATACAAATATCACGGATAGCCATATCTGACCTTGAGAGACCTTGCAAGTCAAAAGCGAGGACACCTTCCGTTTCGGGAATATTTTGTGATATTTGTGAGGCCTTAACTTTAGGGAGCAATTAACTCGAAACTGACCACGTTTAAATCACATTGCATATAGTTAATGTTATATATAAGCAGGATGCATTGTGAACGTTTGATTTTATGTATATTTTTAGCTGAAGAATTAATTTGTTGCATGGGCAATATGGCAAATTAGAACAGTTCGGACACGTAATGATATTCTAGTGAGAGGGGGTGATTTATAATTAGCTAAGTTGATGCTGATTCAGAAAGTCAGAGACACACACACCCATCAGGTAAGAGTATGCTCTGCTTGATTTTGTTTCACTTTCCATTCGAAAAAAACCATTACTACGGATAGAGTTCCTTATAAAAGACCTTTGACATTCACATGTAACTGTTCTAAATCAATTATTAATCTGTTTACAATGATACTTTGCATGAATGCGATCTTAGGCGTTTGTAGATTTTCGGTGTAAAATGTTCAATACCAAGATTACTTTCTTTATACAAATGTTGCCTAGTATAAAAGATTCAAGCCGATATTTTAAATATTTGTCAATTTGGCATGAATATGCTTCGGGTTCCTGTCCATTTTTAAGCATCCAAAGAGAATTTCAGACATGCCCGCGTTGCAAATGGATTTCCCGTATTGTGAAGTTATTTATTTACTTTTTTTACTATGTGTACATCACATAAGCAGATACTGGTTTTATGAAAATCATTGAAATCAGACTCAATAAATGAAATATTAAATATTATATGAACCATATGTAATGTTGCAATAACACATTTTTGTCTTGAGCATTGTTTAAAATGATACTACTTTAAAAATAAAATGGTTCAATCGGTTTGTTAATCAGGATCAAAAAAGATCCCAAAAAAAGAAAAAAAATTACTTTTTTCGGTTTATTTCTTTTTAATGATAAATAGTGTCAACACCTAAACTAGAGATACAAGTATAATTAACCCTGTAAGTTATTTAAACGTAACAACTGAAAATCACCTTTACCTTGACTCATCTCCATATTTGGTAATGATTTTCATATTTGAACGATTTTAAACAAATCAAAGAATGCAATTTATTATTCATGAAAAGTTTGCCGGCGTTATACGTTGCAGTTCATACTGCCATGTATTACAAACAAAAAGAGTTTATTTTTTTATATTTACATCGTATTTTCATTTCTGATGGAATTCCCAGTCGTTAGATACAGTGAAGAGGCCAAAATAACAAACAGTATTCCTATAGAAAATACAAATCAGAGAGGTGGGCAAACACGGACAATCATTCTATATACTACACATGTATTTATCTATTAATACACGAATTGTTTACAGCTCCACCATATTCATAGGATATATATACTGATAACTTAATCCGTGTATCCCCTCTACAGAATGTTTAAAGTGCTGTGTTTCCCTGCCCTGCTCTCTGTAGCGCTAGCCACTGGTTCCTCAGAATTTGGAGGTTAAGGTGGTAATGTTGTAGAGAGTTTCGTGCCTACTAAATGTGGCTATGTGGAATATGGAGGTGGATACGGTAGTTCATATGGTGGAGCTGATTATGTTGAATTATGGAGGTGATTATGGTGGAGCAGGATATGGAGGTGATTATGGTGGCGCAGGATATGGACGTGATTATGGTGGCGCAGGATATGGAGGTGATTATGGTGGAGCAGGATATGGAGGTGATTATGTGGAGCAGGATATGGAGGTAATTATGGTGGCGCAGGATATGGAGGTGATTATGGTGGAGCAGGATATGAAGGTAATTATGGTGGAGCAGGGTATGGAGGTAATTATGGTGTCGCAGGATATGGAGGTGATTATGGTGGCGCAGGATATGGAGGTGATTATGGTGGAGCAGGATATGGAGGTGATTATGTGGAGCAGGATATGGAGGTAATTATGGTGGCGCAGGATATGGAGGTGATTATGGTGGAGCAGGATATGAAGGTAATTATGTGGCGTAGGATATGGAGATGATTATGTGGAGCAGGATATGGAGGTAATTATGGTGGAGCAGGGTATGGAGGTGATTATGTGGAGCAGGATATGGAGGTGGTTATGTGGAGCAGGATATGGAAGTGATTATGGTGGCGCAGGATATTAAGGTAATTATGGTGGCGCAGGGTATGGAGGTGATTATGTGGCGCAGGATATGGAGGTGATTATGTGGCGCAGGATATTGAGGTGATTATAGTGGCGCAGGATATGGAGGTGATTATGATGTCGCAGGATATGGAGGTAATTATGGTGGAGCAGGGTATGGAGGTGATTATGTGGCGCAGGATATGGAGGTGATTGTGGTGGCGTAGGATATGATGGTGATTATGGTGGCGCAGGATATGGAGGTGATTATGTGGAGCAGGATATGGAGGTGATTTTGGTGGAGCAGGATATGGAGGTCATTATGGTGACGCAGGATATGGAGGTGATTATGTGGAGCAGGATATGGAGGTGATTATGTGGCGCGGGATATCGAGGTGATTATGGTGGAGCAGGATATGGTGGTGATTATGTGGAGCAGGAAATGGAGGTGGTTATGTGGAGCAGGATATGGAGGTGATTATGGTGGCGCAGGATATGGAGGTAATTATGGTAGAACAGGGTATGGAGGTGATTATGTGGAGCAGGATATGGATGTGATTATGTGGAGCAGGATATGGAGGTGATTATGGTGGAGCAGGGTATGAAGGTGATTATGGTGGCGCAGGATATGGAGGTGATTATGTAGAGTAGGATATGGAGGTGATTATGTGGAGCAGGATATGGAGGTGATTATGGTGGTGATTATGTGGCGCAGGATATGGAGGTGATTATGGTGGCTCAGGATATGGAGGTGATTATGGTGGAGCAGAATATGGAGGTGATTATGGTGGAGCAGGATATGGAGGTGATTATGTGGCGCAGGATCTGGAGGTGATTATGGTGGCGCAGGATATGGAGGTGATTATGGTGGCACAGGATATGGAGGTGATTATGATGGAGCAGGATATGGAGGTGATTATGGTGGAGCAGGATATGGAGGTGATTATGTGGAGCAGGATATGGAGGTCGTTAAGGTAGAGTAGTAAATGTTGTTGAAGGAAATGGTGGAGGAAATGATAATTCATATGGTGGAGATTTTAGTCCATACGGCGGACAAGGATATGAGAGGTGATATGTGAAAGCGGTAAATACTATTACCCTATCAAGTTTATTTAAATTGTGTTGTATTCACATTTCTTTCATGTAAGCGCTTGTTTGTGTTTTTAATTACTTTTTATTTTCATTTTTCTTTCTTTTTTCAATGAAATATAAACTAATACTAATAAACCATTGATATTCCTTTTTTTCAGGATTATTTTTAGATAGATCAGAGAGAATTAATAAACATCTATCAAAACTGCCTTGTCATTTTTCAATTTCAGTAGAAGGGGAAACGGTATCCGTTTGAACTGTACTTTTAGTGATTCATTTTCCTTTTTGACATGAATTTGATAGATTTCAAGTCATGCAGTACGAATCTAGGGAAAACCCGTCCAACGAAACGTTTTTGTTGATGAAAAGTTAGTGACGAAATTATTCATCACAAGGCCAGATATTAGTTGTTGTTTATTTTTATTTTTGTTGTTGGGTTTGTTTTTTTGTTTTTTTTGGGGGGGGGTTGTTGTTTTTGTTTTGGGTTTTTTTGTTGTTGTTTTTTTGTTTGTTTGTTTGTTTGTTTGTTTTTTTGGGTTTTTTTTTGTTTTTTATTCCTGTTTTTTTAATCCCGATTTTGAAAAGAATTATTCCTTTGATGATTAAGTTAAGGAATATATTTTTGCAATTTAAATTTTTGCGGATTTTTTCTATCCGCCAAATTCCGCAAAAATGGACAACCGCAGAAAATACCCATTATACGGTGTTCCAACCCTAGCCTCCATAATCCCAGTAATCTCCACCATATCAGCTTAGTAATCTCTACTATATTAACCATGAAAATATCTACTATATTAAACATAAAAATATCCACCATTAAAACATTCACTGTATTAACTCTGGAAAATGTCCACTTTATTAACCATGAAAATATCCACTACATTAACCATGAAAATATCCACCATATCAACCATGAAAATATCCACTATATTAACCATGAAAATATCCACTACATTAACCATGAAAATATCCACTACATTAACCATGAAAATATCCACCATATCAACCATGAAAATATCCACTATATTAACCATGAAAATATCCACTACATTAACCATGAAAATATCCACTACATTAACCATGAAAATATCCACTATATTAACCATGAAAATATCTACTATATTAAACATAAAAATATCTACTATATTAAACATAAAAATATCCACCATTAAAACATTCACTGTATTAACTCTGGAAAATGTCCACTTTATTAACCATGAAAATATCCACTATATTAACCATGAAAATATCCACCATATCAACCATGAAAATATCCACCATATCAACCATGAAAATATCCACTATATTAACCATGAAAATATCCACTACATTAACCATGAAAATATCCACTATATTAACCATCGAAATATCCACTACATTAACCATGAAAATATCCTCTACATTAACAATGAATATATCCACTATATTAACTATCAAAATATCCTCTACATTAACCATGAAAATATCCACTACATTAACCATGAATATATCCACTATATTAACTATCAAAATATCCTCTACATTAACCATGAATATATCCACTATATTAACCATGAATATATCCACTATATTAACCATCAAAATATCCACTATATTAACCATCAAAATATCCATTATATCAACCATGAAAATATCCACTACATTAACCATGAAAATATCAATTGTATTATTTCAACCTGGAAATTTCCACTATATCAAATTTTCGAGAGACCTGTTCCTTCCTCAGGACAAGTGAAAATTCCCATTATACATGTATTGCAATATCCATAATGTATGGCGAAAAGAGACAGTATTTTATCTACAAAATCGCATTGCTATAATGGCTAATTATAAATACTTGTTTATTTCCGTGTTGAAATTGGCCAGATTTGAATTGTTTTTCCTAATATGACCTTGATATCATTGAGGAGAATGACACGTGCACGTTATACATTGTTAGCATTAATTGTTATATAGGTGTGTCTTTCAGTGCCAATCAAATTAAAGATATCAATTCAATGGCATTGGACATTTGATGATTTACTCATGTATTCTGTCGATGCAGTTTGTATTATGTCTCCTTTGCGTTCGAGCTGTATGCTCTTTCAAATCATTCATGGTAAATGACAATTCAGACAGTGTTTAGTTTTATGTTATCATTCAGCAAAAACCAACATCAATGGATTTGCGAAGTATTTTCAGACATGAAATAAACATGTATTTATAAAAATATATATATATTATAGGTCACCTAAGTAAACTCAGGTGACCTGTTGCAAACGGTCGTTGTTTGTCGTCGTCAGTCGTGCGGTGTGCCTCATGCGTAAAAACTTTAAAATGTTTAACTTCTTAATAACTACCATACCAATTATTTTCAAATTTGATATGCAGCATTTTTGGGGACAAGGGGGACATAAATTGTATATTTCATGATTCGTGCACCCCTGGGGCCGTAGGGGCGAGGCAAAAACTGCCGAAATTGACTAACTTTTTAAAAAAAAGTCTTCTCTATAACCCGCTTATCTGTAAGAAAAATTAAATGCATAGTTTGTAGTACAGGAAAGCGTCTGCCAAAATTGTAAATATGATGATACTAGCAGTAGGGGTTTTGGCATGATCCTGAGATTTTGACTCCAGGGCGGATCCAAGCGTGGGATACAGTACTAATGTTTAAACCATTTGAATGACATCTTCTTTAATGCTACTGATATTAAATTATAACTAAATAACTAAACAAATATTTAAAAGGAACAGGTAATCCTTTACCAACATTGTTAATTTGATGATCCCAGGGGTGCGGGTTTCGGTATCAGGGTACAGCCAAAATGGTCAATGACTAAATGTAATAATAATTGAACATTGTTTACTTCTTGATAACTACCACTCCAATTCTTTTCAAATTTGGTATGAAGCATCTTTGGGACAATGTGTACATGTAAATTTCAGGATTCCTGCTCATCCGGGGAGTTAAGACGGAGTAAAAACTGCAAAAATTGTATCAGTTTTTAAAATCTTGTACTCTACAACCACATATTTTTAAAGGAAAAATTAAATTTATAGTGATATAGAATGGAAAGAACGCTACCAAATTATGAATTTCATGATCCTCTGGGTAGTGGTTCTGGCTCGAGGGCGAGGCCAAATTGGTATATATAATGTATATATAAGTGTAAAATATTTAAGTGATATTTTCTTAATGCTAATGATATTAAACTGAAACTAAATTCTAGTTTTTCACCAAAATTGTAAATTTCATGAATCCAGGGGGTAAAGGTTTTGGTGGGGCTAAAATCATTATAGTGGTTATTTTCTTTATCAATTGAAAGACTTGAAGTTTTCTGATATGTTATAAGAATAATGACATATCTAAGAAAATCAGGAAAAGATGTACCAAACTGTGAATATTGCAACCCAAGATATCATGTTAACATTACATGATACTTTTAACTAATACTCAGATGACCGCGACCTGTCGGCCTCTTGTTAAAAATTATCTGTGAATAAATACGAAATTAATTTTGAAATCGTCATTTCACAAAGAAGCCACTCTGAAAACCCATGAATGGGTATGAAAACTCGGAGAATACTTGAAAATAGAATAACAATCTGTCTAGATAATAAGAAATAATAAAATATTGTTTGTGTATCATTGGATTTGCTGGTGGTTAGGGGATCTATCAAATATCATGTAGTATGATCGATACGATGGCGCATCCAAAGGTAATGGTGGTATGCGAAGAGGAAATCAAGTTCTGACCCAGACCCTAATTCTCTACTACTCGACTTAATGGCGTTAACACCCCAGGAATAAGTTCCATAACCTACCCTTGGTATCCCTGTTGACTCCCCCCCCCTCCCGCCCAGTACTTGGAGGAGGGCATAGAATACCCAGAGTGAGAGAAACAGTCAAGCAATTCCCAAAATATCCGACTCGTGATGTTGAACTTTTATTTAACCGAAGGCTAGAGATATGTTGTACGAATGTATATAAAGAGATAATTCAAGACGGCGGGTTAGAGAACAAGGCTTCCAGAGTTATCGCGCCAAGAATGGACAACATTTATGGCGCTGTTAGAAAGAGGTAGGCATCCTTCTTTTCTGTATTATCTATCTACTAACACTTACGTATACATTACCGAAAATTATCATCCAACCCCTTTCATTATCTACTGACCATTTATTTTGGATTTCACCCTTGCTAACTTCTAAAATGATAACTATATGCAATAAGATTTAATGTGATTTACCGATTTTCTATTTCTAAATAGAGGTACACAATGATACCGGCGATTTCCAATACGAAAATGAACGTTTTGTATTTTCCACCAACAGGTATGTACAATGTATTTATGTAAATGTGAACGAACAGTCATTAATCTCTTAACTGCTATAAGGAATGCAAAATAAAGAGTTGGGTAAACACGGAACCCTGGGTATACCAGAGGTGGAATCAGGTGCCTATGGAGATTAAGCATCCCCTGTCGACCAGCCACACCCGCTGTGATCCCTATATATTGATCAGGTAAACGGAATAATTAGTAGTCAAAACCATTGTGTAAAGAACGGTCTAACAATTGGTATGAAACACGTCAGACAATATTTGATCCAATGACAGATTGTCGTGCTAAACTAGATCGGTATAACGACCATAGAATTTGCGAAATGCTGACATTATAAGAGACCGTTCAGTCCCTGTAACATCAACTTCTATAGCCTGCCTCGATTTAAAACCTGATCATACGCAGAACAATCATATCGAATTAGTTGAAAAACATAAACACCATATGCATGTGATAATAGAATATTGCTAGATAGATATGGGGAGTTGATGATGCTGAAGCTGAAATTACCGCGTTTAGCTTAACGTTGATTTGTTATTTTGCCTTTAAAATCTATGTTCAACAAAATATTTAAGTTCGAAGTTGGTGTGGAAGACTCTGTGGTGTCTTTATTTCGAGTTCATTGAGATATATCGAATCAACATATGGACGCTGTAAGCTGATTTTGGTGCGGATTACTCCGTTTGCCTGGTCAGGATATGGACCTTGCGGTGGGTATGACCGGTCGACGGGGATGATTGCTCCTCCTAGGGACCTGATCCCACCTCTGGTATACACAAGGTCCATGTCTGATCAACTCTTAATTTTGTATTTCTTCTGGAATTCATTCAAATATTTATTTCCCTAGATCTAAATTACTTGTCACTGAGTCAAATTCTGCCTGTCGTGTTTCATATCAATTGCTATACTGTCTTTACACACTGTAGTTTATATTTATGTACATATGCATGTATAGTATTACCAAAGTAGTTAGATGATGTTGGTGTTTATGTCTTCCAACTGATTCGGTACAGAAAGCATGATCTGCATATAATGAATTTTTAAAACGGAGACAGGCTACTTACAAATGTGTTCACGTTTCAAAGGTTTCAGCAACTTTGGGTTTAATGTTCGCATGTAGTATTTCATTGCTGTTATAACAGTCTTATTTGCAAATACAACCTGTCATTAATTGTCATGACGTATTTCATAGCAATTGTTCAGCCATTCTTTACACACTGATTTTGACAACGGATTATTCTGTTTACTTGATCAAGATATGGGGCTCCCGGCGAGTGTTACCGGTAAACAAGGGATGTTTACTCCTCCTAGGCATATGATCCCACTTCTGGTATGCCCAGTGGCTGGTATTTGCTCTTCTATTAATTTTGTATTTTGGTAGGGTTCGTGAGAATGATCATTGTTCGTTATCTTCATTTTTTATTAACGTTTTTATATGAATAATGTTAATGATGTTTGTGGCAGATTTGATCTATTTAATATAATTTATTAATGTCCGTGAAAAAAATAAGGTATAATTTCATTCCATATTTTATTAATGAAATCGAAATATTGTGCACACACATCTATCCACATTTCTACACTTCTGGGAGCTCTTTTCTTCCTACTTTTCAATAGTATTCCTGCAATAAAAGGTAATAGTTAAACTTACATATTTCATTATTAAAGAAGATAGACATAGACAATTCAATCCTTAAAATCAAAAGAACAATTCACATTCTCAAAACCAAAGGACAAAATATAGTTACTTTTGTGTAAGATTTCCCAGCGTATCCCCTGTAACCGTAACCACCACCGTAACCTCCATAACCTAAGTCTCCATAGAAACCTCCTCCATAGCCGCCTTTACCTCCAAAGTAAACTACTGGATAACCGCCTTTGCCCCCATAGAAACTTCCTCCATAACCTCCTTTGCCTCCGTAGAATCCTCCTCCATATCCGCCTTTGCCTCCGAAGTAAACTACTGGATAACCGCCTTTGCCCCCATAGAAATTTCCTCCATAACCCAAGCTTCCATAGGAACTTCCTCCATAACCGCCTTTGCCTCCGTAGTAAACTACTGGATAACCGCCTTTGCCCCCATAGAAACTTCCTCCATCACCCAAACTTCCATAGGAACCTCCTCCATAACCGCCTTTGCCTCCATAGTAAACTACTGGATAACCGCCTTTGCCCCCGTAGAAACTTCCTCCATAACCCAAGCTTCCATAGGAACCTCCTCCATAACCGCCTTTGCCTCCGAAGTAAACTACTGGATAACCGCCTTTGCCCCCATAGAAACTTCCTCCGTAACCTCCTTTGCCCCCGTAGAAACTTCCTCCATAACCACCTTTGCCTCCGTAGCTGGTACTGAGGGCTACAGAGAGCAGCGCGACGAAGCACAACAGCTTGAACATTCTGCTTAAAAACAACTATAATTTAGGCTAGTAAGATAGTTACTAATGAGTATGGATTCATATCTCACTGTGTGATTCCCGGAACACCTACATATAATTTTACTAGGCAATCTTAATCTTTATATTAGCATTTAATTTGTGTTTTATTGGTACGTTATAAAATATTTGCTACAAATATGCACTATTTCAGATTGAAAAAATACGTGATATAAAACCGTTAATTTCACTTAAAAGTTGTGACAAAAGCTTTGATCAAATACAAGTGCCTATGATTGAAATCTTCTGCATATTCTACTAAGCAAACTTAAAAGAAAGAATGTAACATGTCTAAAATTTCTCTTAAAGAATACACTGAACAGCATCATTCATCCGCATTTGGTTCGGCATTTGATACCAGTAACATCCCCCCCAAAAATATAAGTATATTTTGGTTGTCTAGAATCAGGCAATTTCTTCCATCGTTTGCTGATTATGCTGAAAATGTTCAATGATTCTTCTTTTTTTCATATCTCACATGAAAGATGCCAAATATGAAGAAATAAGCATTTCCTTCCATTGTTTTCCACCCCTTAACACAAACCTACATGGGTTCTTATGTGAAAGTTAAACTTAATATTCTTGTCAATTTCACTGGTCCAGATTGTAACTGTCAAATTTACTTTATATATATATATATATATATATATATATATATATATATATATATATATAATTATTATTATTAAATTTCATATACGCTTAGTTTAGCTATCTAGAGATTATACAATTTAAATGCTATATTTAACAATAACTTCAATCCCCAATTACTTAAATACTTGTTCGACCTGTAATAATAGCCCCCTACAGTACTATCTTTTGTGGAGTGTTATTGACTTTGTTTCATAAAAGTTTTTACAAAATCATTTCATTTGCATAAATAGGATGCTTTTTAACGTCTTTCCAGGCAAATACATTTGTTTCAAAAATCATTTCTAGTTTCTGTTCTGTTTTATCTAGATAAAATACGAAAGTCTATCGGGTATTAAATGTTACATCTAATTAAGTCACATCATAAAAGTGTTTAGCTACCTTTATGGATAATTTTGTTATTCTTAAAACAGGGAGTAAGAAATCACCATTAGCAATGCTTTTGTTATATAAAACCAATAGAAATGTTTTTTTTAAACAGATGGGTGTAAAACAGAGTTAAAACAGTAAACAGCTTCTGTTGACTTCGGAGTGATGCATCTTACCTTTGTTGGACCTGAGTGTCTTAGAGATGAATCCAAGTGACGAGAGATTGGTACTGTTCTACTATTTATATACAATTTCTGTTGGAAAAAAACCCCCACCTTTCAGATGTCAACATCTGTTTTCATTCTAGTAGCCATTTAAGTGATTAATTAACATAATTAGCATCATCTTTCAAAAACTGCCCGCTGGAAGGCCAATACTATCTGGAGTTTAATGATGAAAGGGAACAATTGCAGAGGCAACTTCCGATTTCTTAGAAATGTTCATAAGTAAGAAAATGCTGCAGAATCCTTTGACTGTGATGAATCTTAGATTAAAAAATGTTTTGCTCGTATAATTGGTCGGGACTCCTTTGTTATGGCAGTGGTGTTGCACTCACTGGTGTATTGTAAATCTATGAAAGCTTTCTAATTTTAGTTTTATCATCATTAACTAAGACATGATGTAGACTTCCAGAACAGAATTAATAATTGTAATGTTGAACCTCCCTAAATTTATTCAAAGTTTTGTTCTAAGGTTCATTTAAAGTTATTATCGACAGGTCAATCCTGTAACGTACATAGACTTTCGTATGTCGTTATAGAAGTTTGATGTCAAATACTGAAAATTGCTTTAAAATTGGTGGATGTTGGTTGTGATCTGATTTCAAATATTGAATTTTGCTTTGAAATTGGTTGATATTGGTTGTGTGTAGACAAAATAAAGTTGAACTCATCCATTAATCTAATGAAGAGAAAAGAGAAGAGAAAAGAGAATATATTTCAATCAAATATTTTCACTTGAAATATATTTGATATAATGTGATATCGACCGTGTTAGTTTTCATATTAGATTTTTGCTTGTATGTTTAACTGCCCATTAGAGGATTTTTCACACATCGAGACGTGACCAGCGGTATTTGAAGTGCCAAAAAAATTAGACCCGTGCTTTGCGCCCAGGGCATAAACGGACATAGTATTCAAAAGGGGAATTTTGTTTCCAAAGTTTGTTATATTCTAGGAAAAGAGTTCAGTGTTTATTGTTTGATATGATGTGTGACAGAAAATATTTGTTTTCCAAGGTCGGTTATGCATCATAGAAAATGTCTGGACATTTGTAAGACGTGTTTAAGTCATGTAAATCATAAAGTCTACGAAACTAGATAAAATTTGTGCGAAAAAAGTCATCAAACGAAAGACGTTTTTTTTAGATCTCAGATCACTTTGAATCTGAAATGTGATTAACTAAGGAATGGCCATAGAATGTCATTTGTTTTTCAGCAAGTTCAATTAAACTGAATTTTAAAATTAAATCTCTCTCTCAATCAATCTATCTATCACACACACACACACACACACACACACACACACAGATATATATATATATATATATATATATATATATATATATATATATATATTAAAGAATAAGAATATGCTTAATTATTTGGAAGTACATCGATGTCAGTTTGTGTTTGAATGTAAAATATTATTAAATATACTTTAGATTCCTTTGTGTGATATAGAAATCAGTTTCAAACTTACATAATGAAATTCTGTGATTTACTATCACTTCCAGTGTCTCCGTCTGTACTTTTATATCAAAACTGCATAGAATGTAGTCTCTTCACAGATAAAAATTAAAATCTTTCAATCAATCTTCTCTTAATTTTGTATTCTTTTGTTTAAATTACGAATTTAATTACTATTCGTTATCTTAACCTCTTTTTTCATATTTATACGTTAATTCTTCATATATGTGATTTAGAAGAGATATAGACTTGATTCCGATTTTACTCTGAAAAATACCTGCACAATGTGTTGTACCTGTAGCTGTGGAGAAAGAAACACTAGTACATCCCATTAGTATTGCTTATAAAAACGAACTTGTATTGAATAACCTAATCATATCGAAGCCTCTCAACCATACTGTTGCATTTTTGATTGCAATCAAACTGACTGACGAAGAAACTTGGTAAAAGGTGGCTGTAATTCAGGGGTAGAACATTTGCTCTTAATATGGAATTATTGAATTTGTTTCAACTTCCAACAGATAGAGACCTTCGTCGTAAATCCGTGACTTTTCTTCTCCAGTACCTGTCACTGCAGATGATCGTCGATGTTTCGGTTGAGAACTTAAAAACCTAGACCAATTCTTAATGTAGGCGTGAACACGATAAAGAAAGTAAAACGGGTACTTATCCTTTTTATGTGTGAAATGATATCATTGATGGAGCGAACTGAAATTAGGTTATTCCAATTAGGTTAGGACCGAAATAATACACGAGGAGGAAACGAGATGCAAACATTGAATTTCAAATACTTCGCTTTCCCATTCTTTCCTAAAGACATAAACAATTGCATTTATCTCTTATTTTTCCTAACTCTATAAACGATACTGTCATTACAGCAGGGTCCATCTACATATCGTTTTTGTGGCAATAAAAATATATTATTTTTATATTTGAAAATATATAGCCCTGTAAGTCAATATATGAAGGCTCATCAGACTGGCTAGATTTCTCTCAGTCATTTCCAATCCGCTGCAGTTACTCTGTACATCATTCAATCAAATGTTAGGTCAGGTCGAGCTCATTTGTATAGCGAGTATGTGAGACGATCTAACATCCGATTCTAATACGACTATATATTTTTTCATTCATTGAAAAAGGTTGTTTTTACTTAGTGAACACGGAAACAACTGTGATACAACCAGTTAGCTCGATTCTAACGCTATAACATCTTCATATTATTTTACCAGAATTTTCGTCTCTCATTTTTATATAAATTAAAATGCAACATTGTAGAAGTTATCGATAAAATATTGCAAGAAAATACATAAAGATATAGAAGTTTAATTGTTTACATTTCCCATCAGTAATACTTTCAAAAAATATTTTGAAAAATATGAATGAAATATATATTTGAATAAAAATAAAACTAAAAATCTCAAACGCACGGGTGTCTCTGTCCATTATTTAAGTTTTAATTCTTATTTCTGTTGACATTTTTTAAAATTAAAGAAATATCTTTAAAGACCAAAACCCTTTTAAATATGCAAATTCTCTCAAATTCTTGTGTATTTTGTTTCATTGTAGAACGTTCAACACCTCAACGGTATCGATTAACTTGTTGGTTGTAATACTTGCCCCGCCGTCATAAAACATACTTCAGGTCCTTCATTATACCAAATTTTGTTTAATGACGCATTAAAATACCTCGTATGAAGTATAATTTCACCATCGAAAGAAAAGGTGAAGATAACGAACAGTGATCAATCTCATAACTCCTATAAGAAAAACAATGAGTGATACAAGCTCTATTATATGAATTTTTCCAAATTGATTTTAAAAATGCAAATAAAAGTTCTGAATTGACGCACGATATGAATATCAGAAGCTCAATTAGGACCTATATAAATATTTTTTTTAATTTGAAATAGCAAATTTTAAAATTCGTTATATCGAATTTAATTCGTTATTTCAAACTTTAAAATTCGTTATAACGGATTAAATTTGTTATAACAATTTTTTTTAAACTTCGTAATAACGGGTTTCTTTTTCTTCTGCAATTCCTTAATTTTCACGAATTATATACTGATTTGATATTAACGATTTTATAATCGTTATATCGAATTCGATAAAACCATTTCTAAAATTGGTGTTTTTAAGTTTAATTCGTTAAATTAAATTTTGAAATTTGTTATAACAAATTCAAGGAATTCGTTATGACAGATTTAATCCCTTATAATGAAATTAAACATTTGAAATAACAAATTAAAAATTGCAATAACTAGTTCTGGAATTCATTATTTCAAATTAAAAAAAAAATTGATAGGTCCTCAATGGGCTTCCGTAAATATCTAATAAAGCATGCATGAAAACGCTATGCATTAATATTTTTTAAATCAGTAGTTAAAATCTTCTAAACAACATATAATTGATGGAAAAGATGTATTGTAGAAATGTATTTTAAAAAGAATTGAAATCAAATGGCCAAAATCCAAATATATTGCAATTTTTCGAATTTGAACCAAGCTCGATCGGAATCTTAAAAGAGTAGTCATATAGAACATTGTAATTAAGAAAATAATGCATATCCTTGATGAGGAATGGCTTACAAATTAAATGAATTTATAAAGGAAACTAATTTCTTGATGAAAAGTGTATAAAACTTGCAACAATAAGATTATTTAGTAAGTTCTACGAAAAGGTGTGTCCACATGAAATATCAGAATAAGAGATACTGAAGGTCACATTCTTTTACCTTTAACTGCTTTATCAAATTAAAATATATATATATATATATATATATATATATATATATATATATATATATGAAGTCACATATTTGCCATAGTGAATTTTAAAAAAAGGGAAGAACGTAAAATGCGATGTAAAATAAAAGCAATTCAATAGACTGGAATTACATGTATGCGCATAGCTAACTTTGCTGTATAATGCTGAAGAAGCTTTTTGTAATCGTTGTTGTTGGAAATTTTATGCATCTGTGAACTGATAATCATAACCTATAAATTGTTTCTGTGGTTATATATTTCACGAGTGAAGATTCAGAAAGGAAGTTGAACACATTAACTCGATCACGTGAGAAACATACAAAAAATGTACCTCTAAGATACACGACACAAACACTACTAATTCAGATACATGAAACATCTGAATAGTTATATCTATATGAAAATGAAATTTTAAAAATTTGTTGAAAATAACATATAGTAAAAACTATTATTGCAGGGAAAAAAACCCAGACGGTAGCTAAACTACGGCGACATACGATAGCTCAGTAGCAAAAATATTTCATCCTTGCAATGAACTACAACTGCAGCAATTTGCTTGAACAACTTTAACTTATATCTTGCTTCAGACTCATTTTTTTGGATAAATATTTCTTATGCTTAGAAAAGTTCCATCGTTTGAATAATTTTGTATTGACACAAATAAGTTTTTCGTTGAGACGAATTACTTCTTCGTTCGGACTGGAAAGTTTCTCGTTAGACAAACTAATTCTTTTTTCTGCAAACGAATTCACTCGTCGTTTCGAGGAAAAAGTGTCTTGTTAAGACGAATTAATTATTCAATAACGGACGAATTTATTTTTTAATCGAACGAGTTAGTGTTCCCTTCGAACTACAAATGTATTCAATCCTTCGTTCGATTCAAGAATATTTTCGTTCGAACGAAGAAATATTTGGTCGAAAGTAAAAATGAAAATAATGATCAATCAAACAAATCAATTTCATATCAGTTTGTCGCATGATCCTTGTTCGCTGCCACATCAATTTTTAAAAAATGTAAACACCATATCTACAGTGTATCAAATATTCAAAAGTTTTCATGATCTTTGTAAACAAATAAATGAAAAAAAAAATTTATATCAATTCAGGCATTATTTTAATAATATCTATATTCTTATATTCCGAAATTCTTATTTTGTAGTTAACTCTTCGTATGTGACATATGATCATAGAAAATAATGTATTAATCATTATCATTCAAAAAGTTCGTCAAGGTCTGTATTTATTTTTTATAAAGTCATTACTATACAACATTTAATAAATGAATATTTTGTTTAGTATTTTCTCTCATTTTCTATGTAAAACTCGCATACTTTTATCTGTGTTAACGCACTTTTCCCACATTTACATTGATGAAAATGATGTAAATGAATACGTCTTTATGGATACTCTTTCAGTCCCAGTCTGAGGTTGAATGACGACCTGTGAAATCAAACACCCCAACAGCTCTCTCTCTCTCTCTCTCTCTCTCTCTCTCTCTCTCTCTCTCTCTCATTTAAAAATGGCTTTACGAAATAACTAATTAGTTCCGTCACGAATATTCATCCATTGTCAAATACCGATAAGAAACATTTTCCGAAAAAGTATTTGTTTCCAAATAATTTAAACTCATTTTATGTAAATTTTATAAATACATAATAAGATATTACTAGCGTTATGAAAAGTTACCGTAGTTAGGTTACGACTACTAGAAATATATAATCTTTTTGAGGTTTTTTTTTTTGGTATGGATCTTGTCATTTTAAAAGTAAAGCCTCGTTTATCAGTTCAATGTGCTTCAATAAAAATATCATAACTTGATTAGACGTATAACATATTGTAACGTAAGGACCATCATATTTCAAGACTTGTGTAACTGAGTATTATACCTGAATATTACTATTTAAACACTAGTAACTGTGTGTTATAACTGATTATTATTGTGTTATACCTGAATATCATTTAAATACGAATATACCTATGAGTAGTGCAGTAAATTTGGGTTGGAGAATAATGACACATGTTAGAAATACAACTACAAAATCCGAAAACATTATTTTATTGATATCGCATTGTATATGCAAGACACAACTGATTCGACTGTTCGTTTCATATTTTTCCCTGATTATTTTGCGCTACATTCTAATTACTAATATATTCATAAACGACTGACGGTAACACTGCATACCACCGTGAAAGAAAGGCCACGAAAGTGCATAGTCCTGGTGTGACTGCGATGAAACATGTCATTTTTTTTTTCTTTTCACTTTTGACCTTAATTCACACCTGGTCAATTCCCTGAAACTTTCTTTGTTCTTAAAGGGGAATTTACTCGATCGCACATTTATTCTCTCCACGGATTAAAAGAAACCCCCAGAAAGTGGAAATGAATTTATATTGGTTTCTAAAAAATAAAATATGATATTCTGAATTTATTCAATAAAACATAACTTTCAATATAAACTCGACTTTTCGATATTTAAATGCACAGTTCAGCACTTCTACTCTTTCCGAGAAGATGAAACCGACTTGGGCCAGATCTTAAGGCTATTTGTTGACATCATAACAAATTGTTTGTCCACTTATTTTGAAATATGCTATATTTCTAACTCACCTGGCATTTATGTTTATGTGAGGAAAATTGCATTCACTGATCGCTTTTGTTTTGTTGAGTTAAAGATATATTACTAACGGAGATTAATATCAATGTGAAAGTTTTTGTATATAAGCATTATCATTTCAGGGCTTTCTCCACTGTTAGTTAGCATCATCACCCGAGACGATTCCCGAGGTAAGATAGATATTAATAATCTCTATGGAATTAATCATTTATGATACACTTAAATCGAAATTATTTTTTTTCTTTTAATTAGGGATAAAAATAGATAAATGATCGAAACAATTATTCTTTCCATGCAAAAATATCTATCAATGTTTTCTCAAAATTAAAGCATTTCAAATATTCTATGAAGCTTGTAGTTTAATGCTCGCTTTTTTTATTTCATAAACCCAAACCGTGAAATATTAAGTGCAGTGAATAAAACTTAGGCATAACATTACTTAAATCGAACATAAGAAGGAATTTAATACGAAATGAAAACTGATGCAAACAATCTTCATTTCTTCTTTTTTTGTATTTTTTTTTTGGGAGGGGGGTCTTTTTTTTCTCTTTTTTGTTTTTTTGTTTTTTGTTTTGTTTTGTTTTTTGGGGTTTTTTTTGTTTTGTTTTTGTTTTTGTTTTGTTGTTGTTTTGTTTTGTTTTTTTTGTTTTTGTTGTTGTTTTTTTTTTGTTTTTTTTTTTGCATTTCGAATATTTCTCTCTTTCTGCAATTTTTCATACATGTCTGTTTCTGTCAATCTAACAATTGACATGCACTTATGCTCTTTTTATCTTGCTGTATTTACAAAGTTAATCACCATGCTCGCGTTTGTGTGCATGGTCTCATTGGTCGCCTTGGCTCGCGGTGACTTTGACTTTGGTTTTGACCACGACCTTGGCTATTCTGATGACTCGTACTACGCCCCAGCATCCATCTTTCACTTCTTTTCGTCTCCATATGGTGACTACGGTAAAGGGTACGGGCCCCTCTTCAGACCCTCCATTTTCTACTCTGATGACGAATATGGAAGCGATGACTATGATTCTTATGGAAAATCTTCTAAACGTAAGGTCAGTATCTGGTAAGGTAATTCTATAAATAGAAGTTGTGGGATTATATCAATCACATTCTGAACATAATTCGGAACATTATGAAGTCATTCTAGTGATAGAAGTGGCAGCATTTTGTTAATCATCTTTTAAAAATAAGGTGAGTACATTGTGCAATTACAATTAGAAAAAAGTTGTAGAATTTTCAAAATGGTTTTACGATATCGATATCGATCCATCTATTGCCCACAAAGCAATAGATGCCATACGCATGAGCAGCATTCTTGATCATAAAAAGTCTAATACTGTATTCCATCTTATCTAAAGTTTGTGTTTCCCAGTTAGAATAGGTCCTCAGAACCCTTGCTTGTCATAAGAGGCAATTAAATAGGGCGGTCCTTCGAGTGAGGTCACAAAAACAGAGGCCCCGTGTCACAAAAGGTATGGTACGATAAAGATCCCACCCTGCTCAAAGGCCGTAAAGCGCCAAGCATGGGCCTAAATTTTGCAGCTCTTCACCGGCAATGGTAACATCTCCATATAGCTGAAAAAATCTCGAGCTGGTCGTTAAATAAAAGACAACCAACCCTGTATTTTCCACAAATATACTTCTAGTATTGCATCCAAACTTTTCAATTATAAAGAAACGTTAACAAATTGCCTAGATGTAGACCATTACAGACACCCCCCCCCTCTCCCGACAGTACATGTTCTTCTTTCATCTGTAGTCTAGCCGTACATGTTGTCACTGATGATTTAAATAAAGGTGAGAATGACCTGAAAACACTAATTTTAAAACTTCTAAAATTCCGAGACCATCCATGTTTCATTTGCGACACAACTTTATATCTGTTAGGAATTTTGAGGAAAATTATGCTAGATGACAGTCTAAATATGAATTTAATACCTTGTCAGAATGGATAAGTAGTAATGAGGAATTTCAAAATCGGTAAAATGAAAATGCACGTCATCTCTCCTTCTATGTTAGGTAAACTTGACCTGATGACAGTATTTAATTACATCATATGGAATATGTATTGGTTATAACTCAGTTTTCGTTTGTAAGGTCTGGTATTACAACTGTATTTTAAACGAACTTGGGTCTGTCACATTTAGTAATCCGGCTTCTACTCTAAAATCCTCTTGAAAGGACGAAATTCTTCAAAAGTACGTTTGCGATTTAAGCACATTCAACATTCCAGTTAACTGTATTTGAGTTATTGTTCTTGTACTGGATTCCAAAATATTACAAACACCCTTACAAAAGTACATTGCAGGATCCCGTGAGTGTTCTACTAAGCCACTGTATTCGCTCCTCGCGAAAGTCTTGACTGCTTTTAATATGAAATTCCAGATGTATTTGCTAGAAGTGGTGTAAATCAATTGTGGATTCTCAAAATGCCATAGAACCCGCCAAACCTTTTCCAAATTCAACAATATCAAAATATATGACTTATCCAACCACCAATACTCACGATAAATCAGAGACTAGACTTGACTTTTTAACACTACTGAGAGCTGCTTCATCAATAAAATGGAACACGGTAATACTCCTATCTTGTGATCAGTCATCCAAACAGAAGTTTTGCTTACACCGTTTTTGATGACTCTCATATCTGAAATGAAAATAAAAAAGATGCTGGAGTTCCTCGTTGACAATATTTAGTAGTCTTTAGAGATCATTTGCAATTCCCAAGGGCACAAATTAGTTCTCCTTAATTAGCGTACCTGTTCTTGACAACTCAATTTTATGAAAATGGGATTGCCTTAGCCTCTCCATAATCAACTTCCCATCTTTATATAGCAATATCCCATTATCATCTGCATATGATGTTTATGTTTTTCAACCAATTTGATATGCGAGAGGTTGTTCTGCCTATGATCAATTTTAACTGAAGCTGGCTACTGACATGTAACTTAATGATACAGTAGTTTCTGCAGTCTCGCTTGTGGTCAGCATATCGCAAATTATACGGCCGTTATAATGATCTTTAAAAACTGAAAACGCAACCTGTCATTAGTTCGAATTTCTTCTGACGTGTTTAGTACCAAGTGTTAGACCGTTATGTAATACTGATTTTGACTACGGGTTACCCCTTTTACCTGATCATTATGTAGGGCTCAGGACGAATTTGTCAGCAGGGGATTCTTATTTCTTCCAGTCACCTACCCCACCTCTGATTCCAGGGGTCCGTGTTTGCCCTACTCTCAATCTTGCTTTCTTTATAGTTTATTGCTCAGTTTTACTAATAATGAAAACCATGTTGTCTTTCTTTTATGGTAATGTCGCTTGATAAAATTTAGACAGTTTAAAACATCTGACAACCATATGGCTCCACTTCCCATGTAACTGTATTAGACTATACTTTGATGTTATCCGTATTTAATTGCTATCAATTGCATGTTAGCAGAATTATCAATTTCATTTTATCGCAACTGCCTTTTTAGATATTAGGAACTACACTTGATACTCTGAAAACAACCATTGATTTCCATCAATTTTGCTTTCTTTATAGGATTATGAGATTGATTGCTGTTTGTTATCTTCACCGTTTTATTAAGTTTTCATTTTAAGAATTGGCATGCATGCACGAGTATTAAATGAACAAATAATTTCTGTGGATAAGAAAAATATTGTGCTTCATTGTCGTCCAATAATAGGATATACTTTGGAATTCCGTTAATAAACTTCTGGGGAAAACTTCTTAAAATGTGACCATATCACTCTGGAAAGAAATGTATAGAGAAGTACACTTCTACTACTGTAGACAAAGAAATGCTAGTCCCGTTTTATGTTCTCTCCTTTCTCCTGTCAGTGGACGAATTTCAGACTGAGGGACGATGTTTTCTCTCTTATCTCTCATGTAACACAACTGTGTCTGGGTGAATTAAAGCAGGGCGATACCGTCAAGGGCACAAATAGTGTAGAAACAGGAAAAGGGGGCATAACTAATCCTGTATACAGTATTTCACTTTTGTTACCATTACAAAATATATATTATTTTATTGTGATACCGATGAAATACACAATTATACGACCTGTAAAATCTGCTTGCTCATTGAATGCTAATCACGATGCTGGATTTTATTATGGGGTAGCACGGTTGAAGGTAAGAGGGAATGGTTCAATTTTAATAGAACGATCTACACCAACAGCTGTTTTCGTTCATAACACCTAACGGTATTTCGTCTAGCAATAGTTTCTCCTAGCAATAGTTTCTCCAAGCAATAGTTACTATATAAGAATAATACTCCAGTCTTAGCATCAGAGACCACACCTCCATTCTTTGAAATTTTACTGAAGTCTTGTGTTCTGTTTTATTAGTGGATGCATATCTTTCAGTTTTCTTTACTTGCAGAAGGGACGCTCTTAAGATGTAGATCACTGTGTACTGAGAAAGACGCCTAGGGATGGATCGTGTATCGACTGATGGTTGTTTACTCAGGGTCATAGAATAAATATTAGTTATCTCTTGTGATGGTGTCTATTTTCTGTTCCAAAAAACATTTTTACAAGTAAGGAATACACGTTCATTCATGAAGTTAAAACGCAGAAATACAGTCGCTCGTGACACCACAATCATCAATTTCCATGCTTCTTTACTTCGGGGGAGGGGGGGGGGGGGGGGGTTAACGATCCGTAACACTTAAATCAAGGTCATCCAAACATCGGCGTCTGAAAATTATAAAATTTCGTTAAACTAACGCAACTATGTGGAAGTGAAATCAGTAAATCAGTCACTGAATTCCTGTGTAATATTCAAAGCAATTTTGAATCGTACGGTTTCGACAAACAAGCGTACTTTTTAGTCGAGATCCGTAGCAAATTATGGACATGACAGTCGGGATCACCAATCTGATAATATCTTAGTCTCGCATTATATATATATATATATATATATATATATATATATATATAGGAGGCCTCCGTGGCATTGCGCTCACCATCACAAGGCCTCTCACCTCTGGTCGGTTCGAATCCCGCTCGCGCCGATATATGTGAGAAAGTTTGCCAGTTTACTTTCGGAAGGTCGGTGGTCTCTTCCAAGATACATTATATATATATATATATATATATATATATATATATATATATTGGACAAAAAAAGTTAAGGATCATGATTTCAGAATTATTTTATTCATAACAAAACCAAATAAATTATGTTAAATATATACTTAAAATGTTCAACGACAATCGAACAATACATTTTAAACCTGTTTTTACAAATTCATCGATACGTTAAGCAACCAGAGCAACCATTGTCAGGTAACCTCCCAAAACAGTTTGAAAATCGGTATGAGCAACAATAACAAATTTCATTACAAATGATTGAATCTTTATAAAGGCAATATCAATAGGGTATATGTCCACCCTGAGCCTGTATAACGGCACGGCAACGCCTCTGCATACTTCTGATGAACCTGCGGAAAGCAATTTGTGGCAACCTTGCCCATTCCTGCTGTAAAGCTAATGTCAGCTCCTGGCGGTTTGTCGGAAGTACAGGGCGTCTGTAAACAGCTTGTTGCAACATGTCCCAGGCATGTTCTATTGGATTTAAATCCGGAGAACAACTCGGCCAATCCATACGTTCAATTGTCTCTGTAGCAAGGTAGTCTGTCACTATACGTGCCCTGTGGGGACGAGCATTATCATCCATTAACACAAAGTCGTTGCCTATAGCTCCCGCATAAGGTCTCACAATTGGATGCAGTATCTCGTCCCTGTAAATTACACCGGTAAGAATGCCATAAATCACGTGCAAGTCAGTACATCCACCAATACTGATTCCGGCCCAAATCATCACAGAGCCACCTCCAAAACGACCATGCTCTGCTACACAGCAATCAGCGTACCGCTCTCCACGCATGCGCCATACACGCCTACGACCGTCATGAAAGTCCACGCAGAACCGTGACTCGTCTGTGAAAAGAACAGGCGTCCAATGACGCAGTTGCCAGTTTATGTGATTTTGAGCCCAATTGAGTCGTGCTACACGATGTCTTCTCCTCAAAATGGGACGAACAGCAGGTCGATGAGCCCGAAGGTTAGCGGCATGCAGTCTCTGTCTGAGATTTTGTGGTGTTGTGCGCACCCCCACTTGCTGCATGAAAGTCAGTATTGAGTTGGACAGCACTCTGAAACCTGTGTCTACGAGCCATAAGTGACATATAGCGATCCTGGCGAGCGGTTGTGGACCTTGGACGACCTGATCTCGGTCTCTCAGAAACATTACCTGTCTGCCTAAAACGATTCCACAACCTTGAAATCACACTTTGGGACACATTAAAATGTCTAGAGACAGTTCTCTGGACTTGGCCAGCTTGAAGCATACCTACTGCCTGACCAGCTTCCAGAGCAGTTAAATGGCGCCTCATGGCTTTGAATGTCAATAATTGTTCACCTAAGAGTCGATTAGAGCAATAAATACCCACAATAAAATGAAAATCACAATTTTTCAATTTCAATATACACGTTGGCACACTTTGATTTTGACCCCCTTGCTTGTGTTTGGGCGAAAAAAATCGTGTACTTATGACGTCAATATGAAACCAGGTAAATCTATTGTGTTAAGGACACATTGGAGAAACTATACATGTTAAAATTTGTCAAAATAATTATTTGGTTAATAAAAATTTTTGAGGTCAAAATTATGATCCTTAACTTTTTTTGTCTAGTATATATATATATATATATATATATATATATATATATATATATATTATGACCTTGAATTTTGAAATATATTTTCTTTCAGTTGGAAATTTCCTCGCCCCCCCCCCCCCCCCCCCCCTTAGATCCGCGCTTGCATTAGCTCATTATTCATGGCTATTATTACACATTGTAATAATAATTGTAAAGATATCAAAGATATAATATTGTAAAATATTCATGACATAATCACATGTTGTAATAATATCTACATAAAGAACTACTTTTCATGTAAAAGTTGCTTTCTTCAACAGTCGCTGTTTCTGCTGCACACTCTTCATCCACTCAGGTTGAATTCCTCACCTCTTTCAGAAGAATATTAGTTGAAATTGTAATTACATCGTCGTTTCACAACTACACATTCAATTTAAATTCTAACATTTCAACATTTCAAACCGTGATGCCTCGAACTTCTAGAGGACGTGTTTCCACGCCAACAAGTTTTGAAAAATATTTCTTCTAATGAAAGTTACATGTTGTATGTAATTCACATTGTTCACTGCTTAAATTGGTTGACCTTTACGTAAATGACCTTTACCTCATTTGGAATCGTTCTGATAACGATGTCGACACGTTTTGGTAGTTTAAATATCGTTATAAAACACCCCCAGCAGATAGTATTACATCAATACCAGGAGCGAAAGTCACCATCATGGAAAAAATATCCCCACTTGTTTCAACACCCATATCTGCAGTTTGAGTTTAAGTAACTGGCGCCATGATTCGGAAGGGATATCCTTCATAACCCGCGGTGATTTAAATTTAAAGATTCTGTGTTGGGCAACATCTATACATGTAATCATAGAATTCAGTCTATATTCTGATGTTGAAAATTCCGCATATGGGCTAGCTATAGCTTCTTCTAATAACGTATTCAAAACTGTCATTGGAACAGAGCAAAGCTTTGTGCGAATATGATGTGGACCTAATGGTCTGTTGACGTAAGGTAAAAGTGAGTCAAGTGTGACATCGTGTATACTAGGTCTTTTATATGAACGATGTCCATGACTGCATATATGTCTTAGTGTGTTGGAAAAAGTCCCATTACATTCACGTCATTCCCGTATGTAGTAGACAAATTTCCCAAATGGTATACAACATCTTTGCATCAATATGGAAATGCCGTGCCTTGCGTCTTAATCCGGTGCTCTTCTCGTTGTCTGTAGTTTATTGCTCAATTTTACTAATAATGAAAACCATGTTGTCTTTCTTTTATGGTAATGTCGCTTGATAAAATTTAGACAGTTTAAAACATCTGACAACCATATGGCTCCACTTCCCATGTAACTGTATTAGACTATACTTTGATGTTATTCGTATTTAATTGCTATCAATTGCATGTTAGCAGAATTATCAATTTCATTTTATCGCAACTGCCTTTTTAGATATTAGGAACTACACTTGATACTCTGAAAACAACCATTGATTTCCATCAAATCATTCGTCGCTGCTTGCGTTATGAGTGCACGGATTGATGTTTCCACAGTAACAGGAATTATATAATTATATACTCTAAACATTAGGAGGCATATCCTTTTAGAACGGTTGAATGTCAAAAATTCTTATCTTTAAAGACAATGGACTTCATTTCCACAATAGAGATTTTCCTAATTAAAAACAAAAATAAACAAAAAAACCACCCCCCCCCCCCAAAAAAAAAACACCAAACAAACAAATAATATACATAATAATAATAATAAATAAATAATTATAAAAACATTATCACAGACTCTAATTTTCGGCGGAGGTGGGTGGTGGGTGGGGGTGTCTAGGTTAAGTAGGCTATGAAAATTCGTTATTGCATAGGAAATTCAGGGAGAATTTCCGTGTACAATATAACAGTCGAAATTTAAAAACGTCTACCAGAGACTTCTGATCCAAATGGAAGCATGATATTTAGAAGACAATAAACTTACAAGTTATAAAAGAATAATGGTCAACACCCTATAATTTTCGGGGGAGGGGGGCAATTTTTGACTAATTTTCCGAGGAAATTGTCATCAAAGAAGAATTAGATCAATTTTGTTACTTTTGGTTTCATACTTTACCTTTCGTTTAGAATTCGAAAAGTTTATTAATTACATATAAGTATTCAATCAATGTATAATTATTGCACGAGTGGTGTCAAAATATATAATATATGAACCGTCACAAATTCAATAATCCCGATATTAGAGCCTGAGACAACGGGTTTGTCATATGTAATGTTTAAATTTCTCGTTTTTTATCTAAACAATGTTAACCTTTCGAAAATAAATTTTAAAAAAACGTACTTCTAAATAAAAACGTGCATGTTTTTATTGATAAGAGAACCAAGTACATGTATTTATAGGCGAAAATGAAGATATTTCACTTTATCAAACAGTTGATGTAAATCGATCTTCAAAATAATCAGGATATCGATAATCGTCTGTTGAATAGAAAGATGATCCTGTGTGAATTTACAAATACTCTAAATGTACTCAAAATCAATGTCCCCAGGTTATTGTTGATTCATCACCGATTTTAGGAATTTTTTTCCTTACTGAACGCTGTAGCTCTGTGGTTAAAGCATTCGCTTCGTAACTGGGAGTTCGTAAGTTCGTGCCATGACCGCGTCAAGCATAAGACGTAAAAATAGGTATTGATTGCTCCTTCGCCAAACGCTCGGCATTTACGAGTGAGAATAACGGGTCTTCCGGATACGACCTTAGAAAAACGGAGCTCTCGTGTCGCGCCAGGCGTTAGCACGTTTAAGAACCCTCACTGCTACGGTCATCAGCGCTAAGCATAGGTCTATTTGCGGTAGTTAACCTACAGCTGGAAACGTCTCAGTCTGAGTGAAAAATTCTCGACGGGACGTAAAAAATAACTGAAAGGTCGAGCCATAGCTTTCCCTTTTTCTCCGGGTCGGTTGTAAACTAACAGACAATATCGACTGTTTTGACATATGCATATGCACTTCCGGTGCATGTTGATTGATTGATTGATTATATATTGTTTAACATCCCGCTCGAGAATTTTTCATTCATATGGAAACGTCACCATTGCCAGTGAAGGGCTGCAAAATTTAAGCCTATGCTCGGTGCTTATGGCCTTTGAGCAGGGAGGGATCTTTAAAGTGCCCTCGATTTTTGCGGTTTCATCCGAAGGACCGCCCCATTTAGTCGCCTCTTACGACAAATAAGGGGTACTGAGGATATATTTTAACAACCCGGATCCCCACGGGACTCGGTGCATGTTGGAGAATCCATCATATAAACTGTCTTTAGAATAAGGTTTTGATAACAGTGTAAGTTTTCTTTTATTTTGTGTACATACGTACAAAAATCTTATTTGCTTTATGCGCAGAAGCGCGAAATTTCGAATTGGGTCCGTTGTCCTTCAGAAAAATAATAAAATCCATTGTAAATCAAAAGTGAAGATAACGTACACTGATCATAATTCCTATAAAGAATACAAAATTAATAGTAAGGCAAAGAAAAACCCCTAGATGCAACAGACGATGGTCAGGTGCCTAGGAGGAGTAAGCATCCCTTGTCGACCGGTCACACCAGATGTAATCCCTACGTCTTGATCAGGCAAACTGATTGATCCTGGTAAAAATCACTGTGTAAAGAACGGCCTAACAATTGATATGAAAAAAAAATCAGATAATATTCGACGTAATGAGAGGCTGTATTTGTAAATCAGGTCGTTATAACGATGTTTGACTTTAATTGAGACTGTTGAAACCATAGGCACCTAGGTAATGAATATTGCACTATAAACTAAATGTAAACAATAAAGGAAATTAAAACCATGAATAAATATTTCTCTCCGATCTATGTTGTCTCTTTTTACATATTTTTTATATGTTTCAGGAAGCTTAACTGCATGTGTCGTTACCACAGAACGCTAATTTATCCAGGTTTCATTAGAAAAATTCTGATCTCACTGATTCTTATATTGTTTCTTTCTTTTACGTCGATTAAGGGGTTTTTCACTCTTATCAAGATACCATCAGCTTTAGGTGAAGTGCCATGAATGTTGACCTATGCTTGGCGTTCAGGGTTTATATAACAAGGCTTTCAACTCAATCTACTCTTTTCTGTGCCCCAGGACAGATATTTTTGGATTTAAGGTTATTTACACTGGTTTTCGAGCCCCCTTCACTCCCGGTATTTCTTTTTAATGATTAAAATTCTCTAACAAAGTCTGTCCATCCGTTGTATATCTTTAATATTTTTTTCTGTCGATTCCTCTCCTTCAAATTTCCAGTCACAGAAGTGCGTGAACAGCGAACCACAAATCACAAAGCCGATTGACTTTCTTCAATTCGTCAAGAGTATACTGAATATTGCTTACTCTCTCTCTCTCTCTCTCTCTCTCTCTCTCTCTCTCTCTCTCACACACACACACACACACACACACACCTGGTCAAAAACCTGCATATAAAATACTGAAATGATTAAATTTCATTTTAGTATATAAAGGTCAAAATGATGGGAAATGAAATTATTATATCAAATACTTTATTTTTCATTTTCTTCATGTCAACATCAACTATAGCCTTTACGTTGGTGGAAGATATCCTTTTCTGCAGACAAACAAATGCTCATCATCTGTGGGTGCTGTGATGGGTATTTGAGTCCCGTCAATTGGTGCCAAGGACATTTTGGAACCCTGCTACAGAATGAAATCCAAACTTTGTCCTTGCAGTCTCGGTATCGCCTAACTTAATCATATTGCTATGGAATCGACACAAGACATTGACAAAATTCCCCAGTGATCTACAACAGAGAATCTAAAATCCACTTTAATACTGAAATTATGCATTTTGAATTATATTTTTGATGGAAACCTTCAATAACCTCATAATAAGGAAATTTATTTTCATATTTGATAAGGAACTTCATCATAAGGACTGTATTTTGTAAACAGAATTGATGGAATAGCTGTAACATTTCAATTCGTTTATGAAAATAAAGCTTAACTAGAATTTCTGTAATTAGAGTTATGAATATAAAATTTACAGACTGCATAACTTGTATTAGGGATTCGTGAAATGAGATAATGTTTTTATACGTTTTCTTATATAAGGTAATAGTAATGGTCCTGTATAGTCTTAAGCTTATCAAGACGAGTAATGTTTACTAACAAAGTAATTTTTATAGAAGCATCTGTATAGAAGGGATTCGCCCCATTTCATTTGATAGTGTAGTAAAGTGTTCGGTTGTTGAAGGCTGACTTTAATCTGTTAAGCATTGATTATATAAATAGAAGCTTATAATATTTAGTAGACAAAAAATCCTGTGGGAGGGTGAACTCTGTGGAAGGTTTGCTATACGAGATCTTTTGCAAAGCTGTTAAATATATCATTTTCGATTGTATTTATCACCTGCACATGCACGACTTTGATATTCCGACTGTGAGGCCAATAACTCTCTGCTGGGTCCCCGAAGGGATCTAGCGGCCCCAAAAACTTGTAAAGTTGACGGAAGGTTCCCCGATCTTCTTGTTGGTCTATCTTAACTAACTTCCACCAGATCAATGATTTGCATTACCGATCTCCCATCCAACTGATATCTTGCAATGCTTACCGCGTCATCATAAAAATCCACTGTCTACTACTCACTGACGTAAATTTACGTCACTTCCGATGTGACGTAGATTTACGTCGTCATGTACGTTGCAACATAGAGTACGACGTTTTCGAGAAACGCAAAAATTCGCCTATGAACTAACTACGTCCCACTTACGTACTACGTAAGATTTACGTTGCTTTTGTAAAACGATGTCCAGGTGCCTAGGAGGAGAACGCATCGTCTGTTAAAAGGCTATGGCCGCCGTGCGCCCCACACAGGGCTTTCAATTGTTTTGATCAAGGTAAGCATTTTGCAAATCTATGGTCGTCATAATAACCAAATTTACTATTACAACCACTCATTAGGACGAATTTTGTCTCACGTATTTCATACCAATTATTAGGTCGTTCTTTACATACTAGTGATAATTACGAATTACTCCGGTTACCTGGTCAATGAAAAAGAGAAGATAACGAGGAGTGATATATAAAGAATACAACGAGTTGGACAAACAAGGACCCCTGGACATACCAGAGAAAGATTTGGTGCCCAGGAGAAGTAATCATCCCTTGTTGACCGTTCACATCCGCCATGAGTCCTACATTTTGAAAAAGCAAAGAGAGAAATCCGCCGTAGTCAAAATCAGTATGTATAGAACGGCCTAACAGAAGGATTGAAAGGTCAGTCAGCATTCGACCCAATTAGTGCAGGTTGTACCATTATAACGACCAAAGAATTTACGAAATTTGACTTTAAACAAGACTGTTATAACCCCATATAACTTCAGCTTATTTGTCAGTAACTTCGGTTTAAAAATATGATAGTATGCAGAACATGCCCGTGAGTATCGAATCATTTGAAAATATGTAGGTATCACGGCTCCAGGGAGTTTGACCTTTCAAGAGGGGATGCTTTCTCTTTCTAGGTGACATGACATTTTATATCTACTTCCAACTTATTCAAGCAAATGTTTACCATACACTGTTCGTTATCTTCACTTTTACATTCTGAGTGATAATACCTTTTGTTTAAGTCCTTTTGTCAGAAAAGAGCAAAGGCAAAGGTTTAAGTCCTTTTGTCAGAAAAGAGCAAAGGTATCAATACAAACAGCTTCACTCTTCAATACAGAATCAACTACTTTGGCCTCTTGTTCTTGCCTACCAGTGTCCTATTTGACTTCGAGACGACAATTCGCAACTTCATTAGTTGTTTTTTTTTTTTTGGCATCACAGCCAAGGGATTTTTTTCACTTCACACAGGTTGATTAACGATAACCTCAGTAGACAGACCTACAGATACCTTACAATGTCAGAGACGACGTGAAGGCATGCGATGAGCAGCATCCCTTCTATAGTTCCATTATCCTGTATAGAGGATGATATATGGTTTCCCATGGGGATCCAGGTTAGAATAGGTCCTCAGTACACTTTGTTTGTCGTAACAGGTGACTAAATGGGGCGATCCTTCGGGTGAGATTGCTAAAACCGAGGTCCCGTTTCACGACAGTGTGGCACATTAAAAATCCCTCCCTGCTCAAAGGCCGTATGTGTTAAGCATTTCCCTAAATTTTGCAGCCCTTCACCTGCAATGGTGACCTCTCCGTATGAGTGAAAGATTCAGAAGCGGGACGTTAAACAATATACAATCAATCAATCATACAACCCCTTCCTCCAAAGACTTCGCTAGTCTTACAAAAAACAACAGAGACCTATCCGGACTATGTAACTGAACAATGGTTAAATGGCAACAAACGTTTTAACTTTCGACACCGACCATAGTCGTAAGCCACGGCTGAAATGTACGCTTCTCTCCTTTTCACCCGTAGCTCTCTGCGTGAAAAAAATCGTTTCTCATAAATATGCATGACATAATTCGCCTAATCACTGAACTTCTGAGCAAAGGTTAGTCGGGGATTTAAACATTTATAGAATGCGAGCAAATTACTCTTGACCAGTCAGAACCCTTGTTTTCTACTTCTTTGGTAAACTAACCAAAACAGAACCCGTATGTGAACAGATATGACGATTTCGACATTTAACCGACGGACCATGGATCAATAACAGTCTGGAAGGGTGGCATGGGAAATTAAATAGGATGGTACAGCACATTCACCTAAACACTTTCACCGTCATCAGCTGTTGAAATATACCCAAAATGCGAACGAAATTCTGAGAATCTAGAGACAAGACGAAGGAACCATACAATTACCAGCCATGAAGTATAGCCGGTGGGATCGGTCACCAGGGAATGCTTACTCCTCCTAGGTATATAATCCCAACTCTTGTATGTCCACGGGTCCGTCTTTGTCCTATTCTTAATTCTATCCTACTCTTAATTTTGTATTTTTATAGGAGTTATGAGGTTGATCACTGTTCTTTATCTTCGCCTTTTTCATTGATCACTGTTCTTTATCTTCACCTTTTTATGCAAACCGTCAAGAGAAGACTACAGACGCTGAAAGTCAGATTCCAGGGCAACATCATGACGTACGTGTGCACAAACTTGAAATCAGAGGGATAGTTAACAATGCTCACGTTGAACTATGAAATCAATAAAACATTGCACACAGCATGCTAGATATGTGTTCCTCTTGTAATAAATAAAGTAGTGCTTCTGTGCATGTCGTGATATAAATACTGCAATGTGATTGATTGATTGATTATTTATTGCTTTCCGCCACACTCAACAATTTTTCAGTTATCTTGTGGCGTCCAGTTTTTATTGGTGGAGGAGAGAACCCACATACAATGTACCTGGGAAGAGACCACCGACCTTCCGCAAGTAAACTGGCAAACTTGCTCACATAACGCCGCTGCCGAGATTCGAACACGCGCCGACAGAGGTGAGAGGCTTTGTGATTTTGAGCCTGATGCTCTAACCACTCGGCCACGGAGGCCCCCTACTGCAATGTGAAATAACAGGGCTAATTATGTAGATGTATCTATTTAACTTGCTTACTGATGTATCAATACAGGTAAATAACACCTAAAATCTTACTGTGTCCGTTTAGAGGGTCTTCTAATTGCCCAGCTAACGATGACAGCGATGATGATTCAATCGATTCTGAAATCTTGTGTCTGCCTGACCGGGAGGTAGTAGGTTCGAGCCCTGCTCATGTCATGACTGCGTCAGAAATTGGTAGTGACTGCTCCTTCGCCAATTACTTGGCATTTAGAAGTAAGGGTTTTTGGATATGGTTTAACAAGTCACTGCAGGCCATAGCACGTTAAATAACTCTCGCCGCTATCGACATGTGCGCTAACCATAGGTCTAAATTTGTGGTACTTCGCCTACAGCTGGTGATGTCTCGATATGAGTGAAAACATTCTCGACGCAACGCAAAACAAGCAAAGATTTTACACGACGTATTTGTTATACATGTAGTGAAGTGGTTGATGATGTTTGAGCTTTTATTTTCATTTTGTTTTCAGTAATGACTTGAATTCATTACGAATATCTACACATAAAAAAGGTTTGCATTGTGTTTTGAATACTCATAGAGAGGTGAGGCGTTCCACAGAAAAAATTCAGACTTATCTTGAAATTCAATAGACAACAAGAATCTTGTGGCTGTTATAAATAGTGACATTAATGGGGAAGTTAAATTATCAAGAACAGTTATATTCTAGACTTCAAAGTGACTCAACATTTATTGATAAAAACAAAAGAGACAGTATTCCAGTACATTGTGAAGATGTATTTGTCATGAATTAAACATTCATGGGTTTATTTATAGAACATTTTATTAGTGATAATTTGAGACATGATATTTATTTATGGTCTATACATGTGTTTTATTCATACCAATAGGATTTTGCACGAGGCTGTGCTTATCCATACCCTTTAATATAGGTCAATATTGTTTTATTGTTTGGGGTCTAAATAAGATCTGGAACGTATCCTCATTCAAAACTATCAACTTCAATGCTATGGAATATACTACTGTAATACCTCTATTTTCATAATTCACCGATTTCTATAGAAATTGACAACTTACAGTCTTTTTCTATGAAAAACAAATTTGATATTAAAATATTACTATTTCAGTTTTACAGACTGGACGGTTGACCGTCTTTATCTGAGTCTGTTATCTCACAAAACCTTATTTGGTGAGATACCAGAGTATTTATGAGAAATCCCTATTCATAAAAGCAGATCTGGGGTTTTCAATACTCGTGTCTTACGTTGTTAGAAACTGAAATTCAGTAGATTAAGAAACGAGATGGGCAACCTCAATCAATAAAGTCTGTCTTTTTAAAACTACTCTCTTGTTTTTAAATTTGGAAAACCTTGTCTTGATGTAAAGGGGGTTATTCAATATGAATAACCCTGTGGAGATCCAGGTTGTTAGAATAGATCTGCAGTACCCCCTTGCTTGTCGTAAGAGGCGACTAAATGGGGCAGTCCTTCGGAGGAGACAGTAAAAACCGAGGCCCCGTGCCACAGTAGGTGTGGCACGTTAAATATCCCTCCCTGCTCAAGGTTCTTAAGCGCCGAGCATAGGTCTAAATTTTGCAGCCCTTCACCGGCAATGGTGACGTCTCCATATGAGTGAACGATTCTCGAGTGGGATGTTAAACAATATTTAATTAATCGATCAATATGTATAAACTTGGTTATTGTTTGAAATAGATCGGGATCGTCATTCTAACAAAGCAGACGCATTTTTTTTATCATTATTAAATGCAGTCATCTACATTAATACCCCAGGGTGGGGCAACCCATAAACTTGTATAAAACGTAATAATTACTTATAATTCACAGTTATAACGTCTTACATTTGGTAGAGCAGCAAAACTTAGCTATTCACCGAATGATATTTGGCTGACTCCGCTAAGAAAGATAATTCAAATTTAAGACTGAAATAGTTCATACAATAATTTTTACTTCAAAAACTATGTAATTCACTTCGTAATGATTTTTGCGGGACAATTTGCTATATCTGAGGAAAGATCGATTGATTGATTATTTATTGCTATCCACCACACTCAGCATTTTTTCAGTTATCTGGTGGCGTCCAGTTTTTGTTGTTGGAGGAGAGAACCCAGATACAATTTACCTGGGAAGAGACCACCGACCTTCCGCAAGTAAACTGGCAAATTTGCTCACATAACGCCGCGGTCGAGATTCGAACACGCGCCGACAGAGGTGAGAGGCTTTGTGATTTTGAGTCCGATGCTCTTTTTTTTCTCTCTCTTTTTTGAGTCCGATGCTCTAACCACTCGGCCACGGAGACCTCCTGAGGAAAGAAATTAGTAAGTTGTCCGACTTTGTTTCCGATCTCTCTGATGTATATCAATAGGATGCTGTAAGCCAATTTTTTTATTCGAGAGGTTCACGAGAGTTTCGAATATCTCTCATCATGAACCAGTCTCCGGTGTGTTTAAGATAATGTCAGTCGAGGAAAATTAGTCTCCACGAACCGCTTCATCACTGACCAATCGTGAAATAAAGTAGTCGAGAATAAAAGTTGGTATATAATATGTTCAAAATAAAGCACGTTATGCTTGACATTGATAAGTAAATCCACTGTCTTGTCCTCCAATCATTTTGTTTGATAAAAAACTTCTAAACCGGTGTTAATTCAAATGTCTATGCGCGAGAACGATAAAAAAGTAAATACATTAAAGTAATACTTCTTTAAACACCAGATACATGTGATACCTTCAATAAAGCTAGTTTTTTGCCAAAACAACAAAAGTCAATATAAGTTTCCAATAATGTCATTTATTTATTTTAAATGACGAAAAAAATATAATATAATATAAAAATTACTGGGAGGCCAATCTGAACACATAAATACAAAGCACAATCTAGGCCCAACCAAATTGAGAAAATGACATAAACAAGTGCATGTGACCTCCCAGTATAATACTGTCAAAACAGAGGCAAAAAAAGGTGTCCAAAATATGCCAGAGCAAGGTGACATACCAATAGGTATATCAGGGTATGGAACCTTGAAGACCACCATACTATCATGAGTAAAATAAAAATAAAAGAATATACCAAATGCAAATCTAAAACACTCTTTATTGTCAATCATTACTGTATTCAATCTAATATAAATACACAAAATGAAAATGTAGTAATATTTTATGAAAATAAATGCTCGTCACGAACAATTTTCAAAACCGTTATCAACTTACCTCCTCAAGTTGTTAAAGGTGGTGCGTCCAAACAGCTTCATAGTCAAGCGCATACTGACGGTCTACACACTACCCTTAAGCTTTACCTATACTAAACACTATGCTATGAAATCAATTTCGCAGTTTCATCATTCCGGGAACTCGTAAGACTTCATTTTCCCCGTGACTTTTATTCTATGAGCAAATGTGTGTTTAACATTGTGTTTTACAAACCTTTGCCTCTCCTCTGTGCGTCCGTAACAAATATTCAATTGTTTAACACGATAACTTCGTCCCTGTACCGACAAGTGCGAGTGTCATCATTCAATCCGAAATTCCCTGACGTGTCTAGCTTTCCGTGTGCTGTACATAGTTTAGAAAATGATGCGGTTTTATTGACAAAGAGAAATTAAGTTAATAATTGCATCATATCCTTTGAGATGACTACGGTCATGTAGCGTTAACAGGGCGAGGTTATAACCATACCAACGAAGTTATGTAATGTGGAGACATGGGCATCAATCACGTAATATGACAAATATTTCTTGACTATCAAGAAACTGTCCCTCATTTAAAATATCTTGAATAAGCAACTTCCAAGGGAATCCACTAATTATCATGACAGGCATATTATCTTTACTTCAGGATGATTTTAGGTAAATGGGTAAACTAATTTTACATTCCCCATTGCATGTGACATGAGAAGATTCAAGTTGAAAGACCACAAAATGATAAAGAATCAATACTATGATTAATTTCCCCTTATTGGAATCAGCTTCCCGTAGAGCTTCGAACAGCCGCCAGTCTAAACATTTTTAAATCACAACTAAAAACTCATCTTTTTAGAAAGGCCTTTCTTTAAGTGTATTAATATCAACAGGATTTATAGTGCTTTTTTTTTTTTTTTTTTTTTAATATTAAAATGTCCAATGTTAATTTGTCTTGTTTTATCATGTGATTTGCCATACCTTGTAAAGCGCTTTAGAGTTTCTTTTAAGATAAAGCGCTATATAAATGTTATTATTATTATTATTATTATTACCGTACAATCAATTTCAATACAGGAAATCAAATCCACTTTATTTCCCACAGCTGTGCGAAATCAATAAATATGAATATTTATTCAACCTGAAGATACCCAGATACGATACATATCTCAATTTAATTCTACTTTTATGTCTTCCTATTTTATTACCATTAAAATCAAGAAAAATGATGCTATTTCTTCAATAAAGGAAGGATACCGAAATGACTCCAAATGGACGTCTAATTGAAATTGCTAGTATTATGCAGATTTTAAACAGCTGTTGTTACTTTTGCCAAAATGAAGGTTATTGACAGAATTTTGTTTTTCTTTTCGTATTTTAATATTTTTTCTGTTGGAAACAATCTTCATTACTTTCACATTTTGCAATGAACGGAGTACATGCAAATTTCTATTTTATTACGCCTCTGATTACATCGGGGGGTGTCAACCGAGTTCACACCCCTCGAGCTAAGCATGAAATTTAATTTGATCCATGATCCATACGCTTTGAAACTGAGGAAAATTTATAATATTTGCTATATGTACATGTTCTAAATCAACCGACTGATTCATCTTTCACTCTCGTACCTATATGTATCTTCAATAACATGCATACACATTTGGTAAAAGAAGTAATCAATATTACATGTTCATAAGAAGAAATTCAAACACCGCGTCACTTACAAAGAGAACAGAGCAATGTTAGTTACTATCAGAAGGCTACCTGTCAGTGGCTACTAGGTTTACTTACACAACATGTTCAAAGGATTAATTTTACCTACATAACAGAAATACTACAGTTAATTATTTGTACTCAAAACCATTAAATACGATGTCATTGCATAGACCCTCTAACTATTGTCAATTAATGTATCAAAGTGTTTACATATTAAAGGTTTAATATCAAAGTAAATAATGGTTTCAAACCTCTTACTGTATCGTAGTAAATTTTTTCAAGATTTTCTTCTGAGTTTCTATCATAACTGTAAATCATTCAAAAATCATTAAAACAAGAAAGAAAAAAAAAGAAAAGAAAACAAACAAACAAAACCACAAAAACAAAAAACAAAACAATAAAAAAAAAAAAAAATACCCCAAAAAAACAACCCCCCCCCAAAAAAAAACCAAACAAAAAAAAAACAACAAAAAACAACAACAAAAAAAAAACCCCAAAAAAAAGACCAAAAAAAAACAACAAAAAAAAACCAAAAAAACAACAACAACAAAAAAACCAAAATAAAAAAAAAAAAACAAAAAACGAAAAAACAACAATAAATATCACTTTGACTCATCAAAGTTAAATAAGACATCGAAATACTAATTCAAATACTCTAAATTAATTCTAAGTTCTCGTCATATTAATTCAGAAAGTTTCAGAGTTCTATAATACTTACCATACATAACTTTATCCTAATTGCTTATACTATTTTGTTAGGGATAGAAAACATAACACATTAATTTAGTACATTAAACTCATTCCATATGATATGAAGTGAAAATATGAAAGCGTACCAAAATACTTAACATAATTTCATCAAATTTATTTTAGCACGAAAATTCCGAGTCCATTCAAATTCTGGTTCCATATACATGTAAGAGTTTTCAACTTGCATAGCAATGGTTCCTCGAAATGGCAGAGGAATAGTTTCTTATACGATAGACTTCAAGCTAATTGTAACAGAGACAATCATTTTGATTCTGGTCTTGGAAAATTAAAATACGCATATTGTTTTTATTATTGACGAATTGTGATAAGAAAGAGGATTATTAAAGATTTTAAAACTTCTATCACTGAGATAAATGTTCAAATCATTTATTCTGTAGAAGATAAAGACAAGAAATGTTGAGACAATCTGTTTATAATGAAAAGTTAATGTACAAATTCAATTATAGAATAAACGTGAATTTTTTTTTCTACGGAAAGGTCAAAGCGGACGTGTTTTATCTAAAGAAACACAGAAAACACGAAAGAGCGCACTGTGTATTATACTAATTATTTTCAAATTAATAGTTGCAGGATTTTTCTTAATAAAATACATAATTAATTTGACAAAACCATCGTTTTTTCATGTTTCAAAATTTTGAACGTGCACGTATGAAACACAACACATGTCACTTTGAACTGTGTTTTCGCCCGACTACATTCCACTGTGATTTTTACACGGAAGTGATGAAGTGCAATTTCACCTGACAACAACATCAAAAATGACCAATAAAGCATTAAATTACGTGTATGAAAAGGTATATAAAGAGCCAAATTTCAGACCAAATGCATACTCCCTTGGTAATCAGCTTGGGTAAAGGTAAGAATTGAATATTCTATTTCCAAGTGACGTTCTACTTTTATTTGGACTTTCTTTGCCTCTTTTTTTTTCTTTCTCTTTCTTAAAAGAAAAATCATATCAGTAATGTGTTTTGCATAGACAATCCAATGCAATTTATCCTGTTTACAAAATATACTATTGATTTCTGAAATTCCAATTAAGAACGCACATCTAAAACCTGAAGAAAAATATATGATTTACTCTCCATGGCAAACGAAAATATAACTTGCTATTCAGCATTTCACAAAATCTTCATTTTGTTTTATTATTTTTGCTATTGGACAAACCAAGCTATAAGATATTGTTAAACTTGACGAAATGGTACATAAAAATACAAGAAATACCTAACTGCTCTAAACTTGTATATTTCTATTCAGAAAATAAAAATGTCACTAAAATGGCCCTTTCCTCTCAAATACTGATCTTAAACTTTTTTTAACCAGAGAACCATGATGCTGGGTTTGATCTCCGTTTGCGCACTCCTTGCTTTAGCAGCAGGAAAACCCGGAGGATATGGTTACTATCCTAAGGGTGGCTCTGGAGGAAGTGGAATAGCTATTCTTCAAAGCGGAGGAGGCGGTGGAGGATCCGGAATTTTCCTAGGATCAAGCGGGGGAAGTGCTGCTAGTGCTGGGGCAGCTGCAGGTGGTGCTGGAGCAGCTGCTGCCGCCGCCGCCGCCGCTGCTGCTGCATCAGACAGCGGATCTGGATTTTTCCTAGGAGGCGGTGGTGGTGCTGCTAGTGCCGGGGCAGCCGCGGTCGGTAGTGCATTTGATGGTGCTCGCTATGGTGGCTACTATCCTTACCATCGCTTCCATTATGGTCCCGTTGGTGGATTCGGGGGTGCTGGCGTTGCCGCTGGTGCTGCAGCAGGAGGAATAGGGTCAATCGGAGGAGGTGCTGCTGCAGCCGGTGCAGCAGCAGGTGCCTCTGGATTTGGTGGATCAGCTGCTGCAGCTGCTGCCGCAGCCGCCGCTGCTAGTGAAGCAGGAGCAGCAGCTGGTGCAGGTGCGTCCGCGGGAGGATTTGGTGGATTCACCTACCCTGCTCCATGGTATCCTAGTCCAGCACCCTTTTATCCACCAGCACCTATTTACCCAGTCTACCCTTCACCACACTATTATCCATCAGGACCGTATTATCCTAAAGGCGGGTTCATAGGATTCAATGGTGCTGGAGCTGGTGCTGCTGCAGGTGCCGCAGCAGGATCTACAGGATTTGGTGGATCAAGTGCTGCAGCAGCAGCCGCTGCCGCTGCCGCAGCTTCAAGGGATTTCGGATTTGGTGGATCAAGTGCTGCAGCCGCAGCCGCTGCCGCAGCTTCAAGGGATTTCGGATTTGGTGGATCAAGTGCTGCAGCCGCAGCCGCTGCCGCTGCCGCAGCTTCAAGGGATTTCGGATTTGGTGGATCAAGTGCTGCAGCCGCAGCCGCTGCCGCTGCTACCGCTTCAGGTGCTGGTGGATTTGGAGGACAGGGTTTCGGAGGTGCCTCTATAGGAATAATCGGTGGCGGATCTACAGGTGGAATTGGCGGAATCAAGGTAGTAGTTACGTTATTTGGCAGTGTTTAGAAATGAAATTGTTCAAAAGGTTCTAATTACAAGTACATGCATTATCTAATAGTATTCTTGTATTAATCATGATTGTGGCATTTGTATTTTCAGAGAAAAGTGTATTAAACTGTGATGGAATCTTCTAATCAAGATAGACAGCCTTGGGAGAGATACTGTGTTCGTGTAATTGTATAAATAAATTTGTATTCATTTATCCTTATGTTTTCGTTCATTAAGGTTTTTACGCCCATTCGAGAATTTTCACTCATACGGACACTTCGGCAGATATAGGTGAAGTGCAACAGATTTAGTCCTGTGGATGGTAACAATGACGATTCTTTATCGTGCTAAAACTTGGCACGACAGGGGACCTCTGTTTTTGAGGTTTCATCTGAAAGATCCGCAATTTCACAATAGAATACTGAGTGTATGACAAAGGAGCAGATACTACCTGTTTTCATGTTTTGAGTTTGGCGCGCCCAAGGTACTACCCACATCCTCCCGGTCACGAAGCAAAAGCTCCAACCATAGAACCACAATGACTTATGATACATGCATGAAATAGTAATTCACGTTATAACCCTTTATCATAACCGTTTACTTGATCAAGATGTAGGGCTCACGGTGGGTGTCACCGGTCAACAGGGGCTGTTTACTCCTACTAGGCACCTGATCCAACTTCTGGTATGTTCAGGGGTCCGTGTTTGCCCTGCTCTTAAATTTGAATTCTTTATGGGATTTATGAGATTAACCACTGTTCGTAATCTTCACTTTTCATTTAACCACGCAAAGTGAAACATTGATGAAAGGACTAAAATGAGAATGGTTTACATTTTGTTTCCCAATGTTCAAGCATCATAAAGTTAAATGTAACTATGGTTTGTGATGTGATCTTTGTGTATGAAATAGCCGTCAATAAAACCGCACTACTTGATTACATGAAAAGGTCAAGATAACTAACAATATTCAATCCCGTGATTCCAATAGAAAATACAAATCAGAGAGATGGACAAACACGGATCCCTGGACATACCAGAGGTGGGATCAATTGCACAGGAGAAGTAAGCATCCCCTGTCGACCGGTAACACCCAGCCGTGACATCCCGATCAGGTAAACGGAGTAATCCGTAGTCAGAATCAGTGTGCCAAGAACGGCATAACAATTGGTATGAAATACGTCAGACAGCATTTGACTTAATGGAAAGTTGTATTGACAAATTAGATCGTTATAACAACAATAAAATTACAGTGACATCAACGTCCTTGTCAGTAGCCTGCCTCGATTTAAAAAAAAACGGATCATATGCAAAACAAGCCCTTGCGTATTAAATCACTCGGGAGATATAAACACCATATGCAGGTGATGTTGGAACATTGCCACATAAATTTAGATGAGGGAAATAGACGATGGACAAATTGAAATTACCCCGTTTGTCATAAAGTTGAGTTGTTAGTTTGCCGCCAGCATCTATTTTCAGTAAAATCTACGTACAAAGCAGATGTGGAAGACTCTGTGGTGCCTTTTATTTCTAGTTCACTGAAATATATCGCATCGACTTATGAATGGAAATAATCATTGTTGATGGATAAAACGTCGTAGATATATCTAAATGTCGAATTGAAGGCCACAGAAAGAGGTTTTTCTATTCATGTACAAGTTTTTGAATGAATTCTGCTTCAAAAGAATATGAAAAGTGGTCCGCTAACAAAGGACCACAATTTGTGTCCATGGCAATTTCAACACACCTGGCCACCAAAGACTACGAAGATATTGTCAATGAAGAACTCTAGCATCTTTTTAATATCAACTTCAGAGTACTTTTGCGTGGAGTCAGAGCGGTATTCAACAAAATAATTTTTGGAATGACCGATCACTAGGTATGAATATTTCCTTTTAACATTTTTGTTGACGAAGCAACAATGCATTTTTTACGTGTGACTGTTGAGACGAGCGATGACCCTTAACATTTTAGAAATTTAACCTGCATAATCATTTATTATGGGAAATATAACACACTTGATTTAAACAGTATATTGTGACATCACACAAACCAAGTGATACTATCCATATTCCTCTGCGTCTTCACACATGGAGACACTACCAGATACCACATAGCACATACTAGTTTGAGATCATATAAAATTTATGTCCGCGATTACAACGCGGCCTAATAACATGTACACAGCGTATTAGGTGCGCACTTACCTTCAGAGGTCTCATGTAATAAAAAGCATAGTGTTTCACATGTGAATTGAATTTGCGAGTACAAATTGGGAGCATATGAAAAAGAAAGAAAATTGTAATAAAAAATTGAAGTAAATGTAATAAATATATAACGTTTCTATTTTCACTTCAAGAAAAAACATGGATTCAGACATAATATGTGCGAAACTGGGATTAAGAATCAATTATGAATTAAAGTCGAACGGAACAGTCTCTGCAGTTTTACATTGTGTGTCTACTACCAACTGGATAGGGAAAAAGTATCATTGTTTCTATCGTTCGATATAAATTTCATTTCATACATTAGAAATTTTCTGCCAAGTATATTTGATTTGCACGCTTAATATGGAAAGTAATGATCATTGTCTTCAATGAAGAGCATCCTTAATACTATGAAATATTTCAATTTATATTTTTTAAAGTTCAGACTCTTTCAAAATAAATCACTAAAGCTTAGTTTTAAAATTTTATGAATCTTGAACCGATATTTAAAAGGTGAAATGAACTCGAACTCTCTCTCTCTCTCTCTCTCTCTCTCTCTCTCTCTCTCTCACACACACACACACACACACACACACACAGTCGCGCGCGAAGTGCACGAATTTTTGTAAATTCCAGCAATCTAATACTTGTCAGTTGAATACGAGAACGAGAAACTGTCCTTAAGGTGGCTCATTATATTAAAATTTTATCTAGGGACGACGGATCTTATTCGTTTCTACAATAGAGATTTTATTCAAATTTTTATATAAGGTACAGTTTACCTTGAAATCAATGACAAAAGCATATGGTCATTGATTTTGATTTTGCACCCGGGGGTGGGGGGGGGGGGGGTGGGGGGGGTGGGGGTGAAAATACACTATATATACGTTATCTGCATGGATTTTTCAAGGGGGGGGGGATGTCAAAGGACGATTTTTGTCAATTTTCAAAGAAAATGTCATTAACGAAGAAATAGAAAAGTTTTTTTTGCGGTTTCATACTTTTCATTTGTACTACATAATCATATACAATTATATATAAGTATTGACTCATTGTATGATATTCCACGGGTGGTGTCAAAATATAGGATATATGAACTGTCACAGATTCTATAATCCTGATATAGACCTCGGTATTGCAGCTTGAGACAGGGGATTTATGATGTAATGTGCATTTTTTTTAAATTTTAATAATCTTGAACTTTTCTAAATAAATTAAAAATTCAATATCCAAATTGATAAAAACATGCATGTTTTGTATTGATAAGAGACCAGTTAGGCCTGCAGACACATGTACCTATCGGACAGTGCAAGATAAGATAGAACGTGTACTTTGCCGTTTTTCATTTATAACATTTTTCTGATGAACAGTGAATTCATTTTTATGAGTTTAGAGTAGCACAAATGTACATAATGTAAATGCATGACATGTGTAGGCAATAAATAGTAAATGCAATCTCACGAGTACCTGAAGAAATAAACATCATTATTATACTTCGGTGTATTTTTTCTATATCAAAATATGACAATATGCCGACTATTTTTGCCAAAATACACGTATATGTACCCCTACAGCGTGTTAGGTCATGTGCTATCTAAAGTTAGGATGTACCAACAGCATAGATTTACCGTGCATATTATGCATTGTGATGTCAAATACAAAGCCCATAGGCGTATTCAATGTCACAACTACGAACAGCTGCTATAGTTGTGATTTTGGCAAAAATATAGTTCTCCATCAATATACTGCCAACTTTTGTTCAAAATTGATGTGGGCAATAAAGCGGGGTGGTGATACCTTATTCAGCCTGTCAAAATTCAAAGCACCGCTCTCCAAGTACAAGCATGATTACCGATGGGTGTTGGGCAATTGGCATTATCATGTAAACCCCATAAACTTTGTGAAAATCGGTGGCATGTGGCATTATGCAGGGTTGCCATTATAATGGGGGTGTTAACATGGGGAGAAGTCTGTTCTTTAAGATTTTCAGGCCATGACCGGAGATGGCATTATATCGGGGGACAATGTAGCACTATAGTTGGATTTTCGTAGTGCTTTGATTTGGAAAAAAAGAAAGTATCAAAGTTCCTCGAGTTTTGTAGATTAATACGAGTTTTTGGCAATATTTTCGTGTCGTTTTACTGAAGGTTCGAAAGTCTTTTGAAAAATAATTTTACATTTTTGCTTTTGGCATTATCCTCGGTTTTGGGATGTGCATTTAGGACTGGTGCATATGTCGTAAACTGTTAATTGTTTTTAAAAGTAATACAGTAATTAATAATAAAAATATTCATGATATAAACTGTATTTAGAAGTTTTACTAACAAAATAGTGTAGATTTTCTTTTATTTCGTTGTACATACTTGTGAGAGTTTGATTTATGGCATATACACGACTTCATGCGCAGAAACTCAAAGTTTCGAATTTGGTCCGTCGTCCTTAAAGGGGCACGATTTCATCTTCCATTTTTAATGTTTATATTGCATAGGTTAAGTATACAAATAAAAGTTTCGTTTAAAGATGATTTTGTTTTTATTTACAAGTTTATTCTGAACACAGTTAAACAGTTTTTAGTCTTTGTCATATCTTCTTTTGTGTTAAACATGATTATTTTCTATTAAGCAGTCTATATGTAAGACATGACTCGAGCCTTGTTTCCATAACAAAGAAATGTAAGTGTTATACCTCACCTGTAACTCAACCACTGATATTCAAATTTTGATTGATCATTAGAAATACCTTAGTCAAAAATTGTAACTTATTACATTATTACTCCATTAAAGTATGTGTATCACAATAAATAAATAAATTTATAATTTGAACTTGTTAAAATAAATATTTCAGCATTAACAACGTCTCTACTGTGTCTTTGTACTTATATATATTTTTTATGCACCTAAAAGATTCACGGCTACTCCTAAATAAAGCGTGTTAAGAAAGTTCGTTCTGTTTGTAAATTTGAAAAATTAAATAGAAAAACGACATGTTTTTGTTTCAAATTTTTACTGGTAACTCTATAGACTTTTTTTCATTATATCAGCAGTTATCCTTCCCTATGTGCACTCTCTTGTGTTACTATAGTGTCATGTAAACAAAGTGTCTATTACGTCATGAAATAAATATGCCGAGTTCAGTGAAAAAGCAGACGTCCTGTAAAGTGTTGATACAATTAATGAACGAGCTCAAGCTTTGGCTTTATTAGATGCAGGATTAAGTGTGAAGGATGTGGCCAAGCAGCTATGTAAAAGTGAGCGATGGGTAACAAAGTGGAGGCGAAGGCGAGAGCAAAATAAACAACTATCCGATCAACCGAGATCCGGCCGGTGTAACGACGAAAAGTGACCCCCGTAGAATAATGACCGGGGGGTCAAATTTCTACGTAGAAAAATGACCCCCCGGTCATTATTCTACGGCAAGTAGGGTCATTTTTCGACTGTAGAAAACCCTTCCAGTCCGTTTATTCTACGACACCACACAAGTTGAAAAATGACTCCCATAGAAATATGACCCTCTACTTTTTCACTATATTATACAATAATATCTTATGAAATGAGATGTAATACTCAATATTCGTTCATCCCAGGGTTGGATAGGGTCGGTGAAGATAACTGTGTCTCCTGTTTTTTGGGTTTTTTAAAAATATCCTTAAATGTCGTGGAAGCAAATTTAACACCACTTCTTATATGGGCCCCATAAAATATGATTTAATAATTCCTATTTCTTTGTGATTGGCCGAGATTCACCAATGTAGAAAAATGTTACTTCTATATTTATCTGCACATGACTTTCAATGTGTACGGGGTTGGGAAGGAGGAGGTGCGAGCTAATAAATTTTTTTAGCTGTCATTTTCCCCTGATAACGCCCCCCCCCCCCCCCCCCAATCTATCCCATGAAAGAGCCTGGCATTGGTGTCCTCAATGGGACAAGGGGACATTTAATCTCATTCGTCTGCAAGTCTGTCTGTTTAAATTTGTCACAAAAACTTTAACCTTTGTCGTAACCTTTGAATGAGATAGGGCTTTCGTATTTCACAAGTATATTACCTGCTACAAGATCTTACCAAATATACTATGATTTTTAAAAAAGAAAGAGATATGGCTATCATTTTATATATGTATAATCCTTTCTAAAACTACGTTTTCTGACCCTGTGACCTAGACCTTGAAGGTTGACCTACTTTTCAAAAATGGTATATTTCTGTATATTTCTAGATTGGGAAAAGATAGGGGTTTCGTATTTGCATTCCTGAAACAAGACGTTCTCGAGCATGCTATGGTTTTTTACCCCTTGACCTTCATGTTTGACCTAATCTGCCAAAAAATCGCTGGAAATTACTTTTGAATGACATAATTATATGATAGGGTGTTTATATTTGACACAACATGCCATAAATAATGGTCTCCCATCCACTGACACCGGAAGCGGAGATCACAATTCTTTGATTTCATTTCAAAGCAACTAAAGTACATTAAAGAATTCCAAATTGATATATATTTTTATATATTTATTTATTACAACTACAACTATAAAAAGAGCACAGAAACTTGCCACTAACTTTAATGTATTTTCAACGTTTACTAAGGGGTATCATATTTCGATTTTTTTGCAACAAACTTGTCTTCCAAATCCTCCCATTCACACAATAAATTGAACACATTTGGATCTATTTCCTCGCTTAAATTTTCTAAACCTTTTACTTGATGGGGAAAATCTTTGAACTTCAATACGTATACGTCTTCTGGTCTTTCTAATTCTCTGACAATATTGGAGTCGGTTTCATTGTTTACCAGTGCAGCTTCAAGCATTCTTTTTGAAATATACTGGTGGTATTTCTTTGGCACGAAGTTTTTGATGTAGATGTAAGGTGTTCTGCTGTAAATATCCTCTGTTACATCCAATACAGGTTCGTAATGGTTTCCAATATTCATAATAAAAATGCATTTCGAATTGGATTCGTTTTTTCCCTCGTGTAGGGGAGGGTACGGCAACCAGACGTAATTGTCGTTGTTTTTGTCATTCATCCCGTGCTTGCAGTAAACAAAGATCGTTGTATTGCAAATTGTAGCGAATGTACGGATTTCTGTATCAGTACCCCAGGAACCTTCATGTTCCATCCGCGAACGTTTCAAATATTTTGGATCCGCTTCCATGGTTTGCAATAGATATTTATTCTCCTTCATAAAGCCAACAACTTTATTTCGTACATCATTGTGATATGATTGAACTCCAAATAAAACGTAACTAAATGTTCTAAACAAGCAATTTCCATCTCCTCTCATAGACACCGTCACTGTTGGAATGGAATTCGCATTTACGTGCCGTCTACGTCCCGTTTTGAGAACATTCTTAACCTGGTGGCCAAACATTGCAGCGTTAATGTCTTGCCACTCATTATCCACTGGATAAAAAAGAATGCGAGATCTCGATTCAGATTTATTGGTAATTTCAACTTCTGGAATCTTGCGTTTTTTCGGTGGAAGCGGTATACCACGGCTTTTAGTTAATGGAGTGTCTTCCTCTTTGGGTGAATTCCTTTTTTTGTCAGCTTTTTTCTGCGTTTCATCTGGTTTTCCATGTGTTTCATCTCGTTTTCCATGTGTTTCATCTGGTTTTCCGTGTGTTTCGCCTGGTTTTCCATGTGTTTCGCCTGGTTTTCCATGTGTTTCATCTGGTTTTCCATGTGTTTCATCTGGTTTTCCATGTGATTCTTCAGGCTTTCTTCTCATTTCATCATCTTTCGATTCCTTGTAAATTTTCAACCTATTTCCATTTACTGGGCATTTCAGTCCCTGTAAAGTGTATGTTCCCTTCTTGTTAATACCTTCAACTATGTAAGGACCGCTCCATAATTTGTCTAGTTTTCCCCCTTTCCGGGTTAACTTTCGGGTATTGTGGAGCAAAACTCTATCTCCAACTTGAAAAGTTTTATTTTTTATGTTCTTATCATGATGCTTCTTTTGTTTCTTTTGTGAGTCCTTTATGTTTTCCGCTGCCTCTTCTCTTTCACAAGAAAGCTTTATGAAAGCGTCGGAGCGCTGTTTCAAGAAATCTTCAAGCTTGTCATTTTCTGGGATCGGCGAAGTGGGTAAATCAAATTCAATGGGTAACTTGGCTTCGCGACCATACACCAGAAAGAATGGTGTTTTCTTCGTTGTCTCATGTTGCGCAGTTCTATAGGCAAAAAGCATAAATGGAAGTTTCGTATCCCAGTCATTTTGTAGTTCATTAACACAAGAAGATAGCATAGAACATAGGGTTCGATTGTAGCGCTCCGTATGCCCTCCTGTTTGTGGGTGATAGGGGGACGCAATCCGATGTTCAATTCCATAATCTGAACAAACAGCATCGTTTAGCTCATTGCAGAACTCTCTGCCTTGGTCGGTTATAATGACTTCTGGTACTCCGTGATCCGCAATGAACTTGTATAAACTGTTAACGATTGTTGAAGCCTTCTTATCTGCTATAGCTTCTACCTCCACCCATTTCGTCAAATATTCCGTGAAGACAAGTAGGTACTTATTACCTAAAATGAAAGAGATAAACGTAACTACGTTTTGTATCTTCATGTATGTTCCTAAATAGCCATATAGCTTCTTTATGTTTGAAATATTTTGTGAAAATTGGTCTGTAATACTGCTTAAAATCACATGTTTTGTAAGTAAAATGTATTGAGGGTGATAACAAGCATTCACCTCCGATGATTTTAATTTTAACGGACAACTTCAATTCGTAAAAAATTAACGCGTAAAAATTAAATCACTCCTTTTTGATCAAAATTCGTAAAAAATTACAGCAGTAAAAATTACCCGTTATACGGTAATATATTTATAAATATATTTATAAATGAAATATCCAATTATCTGTTTTATATATACATGTACATAGGTTAAAAATATCTATGTCTTAAAACACACACAAATAATTATATACCCCCAGTATATAAATGTTATATGGAAAACTATTATAATAATAACAATGAATTTTGGATCACATATTATATAGTACCCCAGCAGAAAAAAACGGAGTAATATATTTCTTTTAGATATTTGTCAACGATTTATGGGGTTTTTTTGGTGGGTTTTTTTTTTGTGAGAGACAGTTGTGCGGGGTTAACGTTGCTAATAAATCAGACCTACATGTCAGTTAGATTCTAACAAAATGAAATCAAAGGCACAAGCTGCTCTCACTTTGTTGAAATTTTGAGGTCATTAGTTATTTTGCTGAATCTCATTACATTGTTTCTCGTTTCGTGTTTTACACATACCCATTTTTTCATATATAGAATGCAACCATATTGCATGTTTAAAAAATCCAGTCAAGTGGTCTAATACATCAGGAAAATACATAATAATCTGTTTCTTTCCAATTCGATAACTCTGTTTAATTACTGTTACTTTCCCTACATTAGCTAACCGTTATAAAAACACGTTAGAATACTAGTAGGTTTTAAGGACCCTCTCTACACCAGTGCAAAATATTTTTTGGACATTGAGAAAAATACATTTTATAAAAGTGTTAGTATTAACTATTAAGCTTATTGATATAATTTTCACTATATGGCGCGTGGCATTTACCCCAGGAAAAAAACAATCAAACACTACGCAGTAGTAGTATTAGTGAATACAAATGACTTTTAATTACTTCCATAGAAAACAAGCTAATTCCGAGAATTTGTGTCCCCCGCTTAGGGAAAAAGTAAACCATGCGCAGTTCGGGGGTGGGGTCGGATCCCCTTGACTGAATTTGTAGAATTATTAAATGTATACATGTATACTGAAGCAAATAAAATATGCCAATATGGATAATTTATAAAGATTTGATTGCTTATTCTTTATTATGTGCATAGAAGATTCTTTTGATATGGAATATTTATTAAAATTATTATGATGATTTTATGAGTTTGTACAAGTCAGACCTCATATATTTTTTCATTTCACATGCCGAATACTATCATTTAGTAAAAAAAAAAAAAAAAAAAAAAGCATTTCGAAAAAAAAAAATTGGATCGTCTGAGATGCAAACCCTCTCACGTACGATGCGAGAGACATACCACTAGAGCACGGAACTGCTTTATACTGACGCAAATTATATGCAAAGATGAAGTTACATACATGTATATTTTCACGTTCGATATTGTCAAAATTTTACACAATGCATGGTGTCTAATTTAACCTTTATTAAACATTTCTAATAAATGTAATAAGAATATAAAGTCCACCAAGAACCTGTTTTGAACGTAATAACTCTCCTCATACCCCCGTGCTAAAAAAGCGACACATAATACAATAAATACTAATAAATCAAACGGACGGGGCACTTTGAGAGGGGTAAGAGAGGACCTAGGGAGTTTATGTATACAATTACATTGCAAAAGCTCAAAATCTTTTTGAAATATCGCCCGGAAAGGATAGTGTTTCATACAGAGAGAATGTATCAATTTACGACCTTGAACCTTGACCTTTTGACCTCAGAATCAATAGGGGTCTTCCTTAGGCCACAGGGAGTTGTTATGTAATATTTCATTGCGAAAGCGCAAAGGGTTCTTGAGATATCGTGTGGAAACGAAAGCGTTACAGACAGAATGACGGACGACGGACGGACGGACAGACGGACAGACCAAATTAATATCCCCCACTTTTCAAGTGGGGGACAAAAAATAGATGAAAATAACATGTTTATTCACTTTATCTAGGCCTTTTAAAATGTTAGGAATATTTCAAGTGATTAAAAATTGAGTAGTAAACTGTGAATTTCTATTAAAAATTATCTAAAGGCAGATCACTTTAACTGCATAAAGATGCCATAGAAGATGTATTAATTTTTACATTTTTAGAATTCTAGCTCATAAATTTGATTCATCGTTAAGTTTATGAGTTTCGATTATTTACATTAATTCCAGTATTATGGTTTCACGTGTGTCGATGGAACATTTATTTATTTCAGAGTTTGAACCTGTTTAACAAATATTTAACTAGTATATATTTCATTCGAATGTTCACTTTTCGAGTAGTTTAGAAGTGGCACCCACATACTTACCCTCTCATTAAAGCACATGAGCTGCAGATTGCGAAAATAAAATACAGGAATAGGAGGCCAGTCGCATATTGATTTAATTTTAATAATTATTAATTCAATAAACTCAAGCAATTATTAAATAATAAAAAAATGTTTTATTTCATTTAATAAAAAGACATTAATTTTTTAATTACATTCGAGCGTAAACTTATTTAATGAAAACACCTCAATACATTTTTTGCAATTTTATCTATGCATGCTGTGAACTATTCTTTATAAAAATGTATAGAATTCTTTATGAACTACCTCTGCTAGTTTGCTGCAATGGTCCAACTATATCCATTCCTATTTTCACAAATGGCTTTAACTTTACTGGTATGGGTCTCAATGGCTGCTTTGCTTTCTTCAAGGTAGATTTCCTTTGGCACCGATCACACCTCTCTACGTAATTCTTAACGTCATCATACGACGATGCCCAGTGATATCTTTCTCGAATTTTCTTCCATCTACGAAATATATTCATTTGGAAAAATTTAAGTAATAAATGCGGGGGAGAAGCAAATGTTTAATCTGAAATTTCTGATTACAACTCAACTTTTGTGTGTGTGTGTGTGTGTGTGTGTGTGTGTGTGTGTGTGTGTGTGTGTATAAGCACTAAAAACCAACAACACTAGAAATCCTGAAGGATTTCTGTGCAAGAATTTTTTTTGGTTTTGTCTCTTACATGTATCAGTGAACAATTCAAAATGTGAGATTTCAAAGTAAGTCTTAGACGTTGGAGCAATGTCACAAAATTTCGGATGCATGGGCGTCGGAAGCAAATTGAATGTGGGGGGGGGGGGGGGGGGGGGGGGGCTAAACCAACAAAAAGGTAAATCCAAATTATCAATGCCTATATAATGTCTATTTTTGCCAAAAAACAATGGATCAGTTCAGACATGCAACAGTTCATTCTATGACCGGGCAACAGTTTTGACTAAGCCCCCCCCCCCCCCCCCCCCCCCCCCCTCCTCCGGTTTTGACGGATGACAATAAAAGACAGTTATCTTCCGAGGGACAATTCCCAAGTCAAGCATCAAGACTGCACTCCTCCTCGCTTCTGATAATCTTATAAGACACAATTACGTATTAAAATACACGATTTCCTTGTTTATCATTTTCCTATTTCGATATTTGATATCATTAGATTGACCCTATACGGAATATAAAAGTATTTCCAAGCTTTTGTCTGATGAAAATTTTCACAAGCTTTGGAAATTGGCGGGGGGGGGGGGGGATTACACCATCTATTTATCAGGTGCCTTTAAAACAAGTACAAGTGCATGCACATGTCTTATTAGTTGTATCAAATATTATTTCAAAGCTAAATACAACCAATTACATCGTAGACCATCAGAAAATTGGTGCATGCCCGGCCTCCTCTCTCTCTCTCTCTCTCTCTCTCTCTCTCTCTCTCTCTCTCTCTCTCTCTCTCTCAAAACATCCGTATTATGTTTATACGAAATTTCAGACATTTTAATTCTTTAAACTCGGAATCAGACCGATGCAAAATATAAAACGCGATTTTATATTTTCTCACTAAAATAATTGAATTGATATACATTATCTTTAGAAAAAATGACCGGGGTATCTTTGAAATCGATGTTAAACTTGTCACAATTGATTTTAAGAAATGTATGAAATATATTCACATAAATAAATAAACTTACGTTTTATTAATGCCTAGGTGCCCACCACTCGCTGTTGTATGGGTATTGCTGATAATTTTTGGAACCTCCTCTTCTTTTGCAACTCTTAATAACCGTTTTTTATGATGGTAATGTAGAATCCCATTGAATAGAACAAATTTGCTACATTTTCGTCGAGAGTTGCGCTTTAAATTTTTTGGCAAAAATTTAGGATATTGTTTCTTTTCCACGAAAAGCGATATTTCCGTATATTCTTTCGAGTCCATGGTGTGAAGCAAAATGACGAACAGAATTGTTGCCTTTGAAACTTCAAAGAACCGCAAAATGACGAACAGAATTGTTGTTTTTGAAACTTCAAAGAACCCCGCCTATTTGATGGCATCATTTTATCCTAAACAAAGTGATTGATGTTTTAAGCCTATAATATTTTTCCCATGGGAGCAAAGTTTTGAAATCAGACTGTGTTGTCACAATCACTAACAGAGGCAGCTGGTAAACGATCAAAAATAGCCAAAATAAATAAAACGCTAGAATTTGAAAGGAATTTGTGAATTGAAAATATTCTTACCAAAACCAGCCTTTTGCATCAAAAAATGACATAGGGTTATTATTCTACGGGGTCATTTTTCTACAATCCACACGGAGAAAAATGACCCCAAAGCCATATTTTCTACGAAAAAAGGGGTCATTTCTCTATGTAGAATATTGACCAGGGGTAAAATTTCTACGTAGAAAAATGACCCCCGGTCATTATTCTACGGGGGTCATTTTTCGTCGTTACACCGTCCTTCGAAAATAGTGGGGGTAGTGAAGAGAAAAGTGGGAAAACATAAAATACAAACGAGGAAAATCAACAAGGAAATGCAGCAAGGAACTTAAGAACTCGGGCTTTAATGTGAGTCATGTAACTGTTTTTAATTGTTTGCGAAAAGTTAAAAAATGGAAGGCATTTAAAAGACCGAGAAATCAACTATTGACGAAAACACAGAGGCAAAAGAGATTGAAATTTGCTCGTGATCACAAGCTGAAGACTGGGAAAACTACATCTTTAGTGATGACTCTACGAAATATTTGTTTCATGTTCCGAACCGACAGGACGATGTTGTATGGGGGTCCCAGTCAGATGAGGTTCCAAATGTAAGCTGCTTCAAGTCGAGCTCTAAAGTCATGATATGGGGTGCGATGGGAGTACACATTGTTCCAGCCGGCAAAACTATTAATGCTGGTTATTATGTGAACAACATCCTTCAAAAAGAACTAAAACCTGCTCTAAATCGACAGAAAAATAGTGGTAGGATCGACGAACGAAAGTTACTTCAATATCCAGGACACGCCACATTTGTTCAAGATGGAGCGACCCCTCACACTGCCCTGCTAACACAGAATTGGTGTGAAAATAATCTACCAAACTTTATTACCAAAGTAGAATGGCCAGGGCAATTCCCCAGACCTAAATTGCATCGAAAATATATGGAGTATTCTGGACAGCGAGGCCTACAAGGATCCGCGCCCAACGACAATGTGCCAATTACGACGCCGACTTCACCGTGCATGGAGGGAGATACCTCAGAAACATTTGATTTCTTTGATTCATTCAATGCCAAATAGAATTAAAAATGTATTGAAAAACAAAGGTGGACTGTCTGGTTATTAAAAACATATAAACTTGTATATGAGTTGTTTATAAATAATTTTAGGCATGCTTTAAATCATGGAACGAACTTTCTTAACACCCTTTATATCGATGACTCTTTAAATAATGGTTAAAACTCCATCAGAATTGGTACATTTGTAATTCAAGATAAAGGAATGCGAAGCGTATTATAAAAAGCGGGTTATAATTGTATAATATGACCCAGAAATAAAATTATTCCTTATAACTTAATGCAAAAAACACGAACATACTAATTTTTGTTTAACTAACCTGTACATAAATACTGAGAAGTACAAATCATTAGAGCCGCGCAATGATCAATTAACAACAACAACGGTGTCTAGCTGTGAAGGCAGCCAACTTAGTTTATGAAAATTATAAAGTACTTGTTGAAGGTGAATTTTACAACGAACTTTATAACAGAAAATATGTGTAGGCTATGCATGCAATATATATTTTGCTGCCCTTTAAAGATCGATTTTAAAGTCGCTTTGGCAGATTGAAAAAATACGGGAAATTGCACTGTTGACGGCCTACCCAAAGCAAGTCTTCAGATATCAGAAACTGCAATAATTTGCGGCTTTTAAAGTTATATTTTCTATTTCACGAAAACTTGCATGCAACATTGTCGCTAATATTAAATCCGACACAAAAAAGTGGCTAATCGCGATACACATGTCATATGAGGTTACGTCATCTGATAGAATGTGACATGTGTGTGTGTGTGTGTGTGCATGTGTGTGTGTTATTTCTTTTTATTTTATTTTTTTGCTTTATAGTGGAGAGGCAGATCAAGCAATGAAGCAACCCCCCCCCCCTTCCCCCAGTGAGAAATCTATTTCAAAATGAACTGGGTATTATTTATAAATTATTAGTAAATCATTACTTCGAACATCACATGTAGAGAACATATAATTGATGTTTTGCAACAGTGATTTGTGTACTAAGTAGATTCTATACGTTCTGCTTGAGAACGAGAAAACAATCCGTGTACTAAACCAAAGAGTCGTGTTGCACACGTTGACTTTATATCCAGTAAACAGTGCTGCAAAAAATAACCTGCGTCCATCAATTTGAATCTGACCATTCAGAGATTAGAACACATTAAGAATTAAATTGTAAAGAAATAACTATGTTGCCAGTTGAATAAAGTTAAAATACGGTTTCTATGTATTACGATCAAAGTCTTTATTTTCGATATTTTTCGAAAAATTCTAAGTTATTAATGAAACTAATGAAATAAAGGCCATAGTTTGTGGAATATTATTAACATATTGATTAATAGTTTTTAAAATCTCAATTAAGTATTGACTAGTATATTTTTCCTGTTATGATGTCATAGATGGTTGGTTGTATTACCCGCGTTTAGAAAATTTGGTAGCGAAGTTGTCGGTGTTATGACAAACGAAAATGTACTACTATTGACTCCTTACAGTCCAGTCATAAATTAGATCATTAAAGTGGGATTGTAAACATGTCACTTTTTTCCTCAAATCATTCTAATTCACATTTCCATGCCCCGCCCACTCATAGCAACAAGTGGCACGCGACTTCAACCTCAACAAATGGCGAGCGATAACACGACGATGAGCGATCTACAACTTGCAACCGATACCGGACAATTTCTCGTTGTAATATTACGATAAAGATATATTTTCTTCGAAATCCAAAGAACGTGGACGTACCTATTTCAAAGAGGCAGGAGATCTGGATATTCTTTTGTGGGTCCATTACCTCCAAAAATGTGCTGCAAACAACAGAAGTGCAAAGCTGTAAATTTACAGTCAGAATTTAAAAAAAAAAAAAAGAAAGAAGGAAAGAATGTTACACATTATGAGCATAATGATAATAAACTAAATACTATGATATTACTGAGGCAGTATAGTTAAAGTATGTGCATGGGGGATATTTAACAGCCAGACTCTTTACCCCGATAGATTGGGAAATGTCAGATTTGTGCCCATTCCCAAATCAAAAAGCAATTTCTACGAATTAGTACAACTGTTTACTACGGGTGAAAACTTATGGATGAACACACACACACACACACACACACACACACACAGAGAGAGAGAGAGAGAGAGAGAGAGAGAGAGAGAGAGAGAGAGAGAGAGAGAGCTGAATTCACAAAATATCACTCGTCGCACGTACGTCTGCTTTAAGGTAAGAATAATATTATTTTGCACACACTTAATATATGTAGAATTATGTCCAAAAACATATGTGGACATTATACTGCCTCAGTAATATCATATATGTAAAAGTGAAAGTCAGCATTTAATACATTACGTTGATGTACGTCACATTAATGTTTGACGGAGGTTATGGCGGACAATCATTCAACCAATCAGATTAGCTATAGCCACGTAACAACTGCCGTTGCTAATGACATCATGGAAAAGTGAATAATGATGTAAAATAACATATGACGTGATAATGAATAACATGACGTTTACATTCTGATGATGTATTACGACGATCGAGAGACCTTAAATTTATGGATAAAATCATCAAGATACATGTCTTTGGGGGAAAAAAAAGATATATCTGACAAATATATTTTTAAAAGAAATTGAAATGAAATGACCAAATTTCAGAATTTTAAGCACTTTTCATCAAGAAATTAGTTTCCTTTATGAATTCATGTAGGACCTAATTTGTAAACCATTTACATTAAAGGAATGTAGTTTTCTGATAACAATGTTTTCTATGACTGCTTTTGTATAATTTGGGTCGGGCTTGGTTCAAATTTGAAAAACCGGAATATTTCTGAATTTTGATAGTTTCATTTCAATTTCTTCCTAAAATACATTTGTATGATGTATCTTTTCCCTCATAAACATGGTTTTTTGTTTGTTTGTTTGTTTGCTTTTTTGAAGATTTTAGCCGTTGATTTAAAAAAATATTAATAAATAACGTTTTCAATTTTCATATTTTTTTATTAAAAAAACTAAAACGATTATCTGGGTCTTTTAGACATGTTTTATTAGAGATTTATATTATTCATAAATTCATAGCGAAATTTGGACTCTAAATTCTATTATTTGCGAAACAAAACACCATATGTATTATTCCGGAAAAAATCACAAAAAAATCATATCAAATAATTGAGAGCTTGTATCACTCTTTCGAAGTTGAAATCATACTTCAAGCGAGGTGTTTTAACGAGCCATTAAATACAGTTTTGGTATAATGAGCCACCTTAACCAAACATACAATTTTTAATTATGGACATTCGTTCACAACAGCCTTGTATATTTCTCATTGACATGTCATTAATCGTATCGACTACGAGTGTTTATTAGTTTATGTGCCAGCACAGCATCAAAATTCCTTTCACTTATAGAGTTCTACCGTTTGATTATCGCCTTCCTCTATTGTCTAATAGCTGACAACATGACAAGAGTGCCATGACTTTCCTTTCCAACTGAAAGCACTGAAACTTTACAGAAAAATAAGTTGTTTCCTTCCGTGAATTGTTTAGGCACATACGGTCACCTAGGAATAAAATTTTACCACACTTTATTTGTGCAAAATGTTTGTCATACCATTTACCTTCAAATAAGACCTTTTTCAGTAGCACAGTGTATACCCAAAGTCAAACCTTTGATGTTTTAGACATTCTATGGCTGTAGTGCGTAGATTGCAATGACTACAGATTGAAGAAATATATAAATTTACTCTACCTGTAGTTCTGTAAAGGCTGCTGTACGTAGACTATAACGGCAACAAATTGAAGAAATATGAAAATTAACTCGATCTGTCGTTACAAGAAAGTTATGTAATATCCCTTTCAGTCTGATTCTCAGACTCCTGGCCCGCGGGTCACGATGGAAGGCAACTGGATTGTAAATTACATGAATATGCTTTTAATTTGTGCTACCATTGTTTTTCAGAAGGCCGTTACTTTTTTATATCATCGCTTTATATAACTTCAAAACCCTGATGTGACCACATGCTGTCCCAAGATATCATAACTGAATAAATCTGAATCATTATACCGTGTATTTAACAGAAGAATACTGATGTCTTTAAAACTGTAAGTAATCAAATTTAAGACTCAAACGTATTAAAAGAATGCAATGTAAAACTAGCACTTATGAATGCGCAAATCATCACAAACTTCAGTTGATGACAAGTAAAATGGATACTAGATTGTGTACCTTTATGTGGACACACGTTTTTGTATTTTGTTTTTTAGTTCGCGTTCCGTACTGTTGGGTCTGATCGAATTACAATTTTACAGAGTTCTGTTGGGCAAGACAATGAAATGGTTAACGCAAGCAATCACTGCAAGACGGATTTGATATTTAACCCCTTAAGACATCAGGATAGACTGATTCCATTAGTGATATCTCATCAGAAGATGCTACACAGGTAGATTTGTCAAAATCAGGTCATATAAAACGCAAAACCGAAAGTAGAAATCCAACTAGTGACCAAAAAATAAAAACAAAACAAAAACAAAATAAAAAACAAAACAAAAAAAAAAAAAAAAAGCAACAAAAACGAACAAAAACAACCCCCCCCCCCAAAAAAAAAACCCGACTGCAGCCATTTAGTGCTTTAAAAACAAGCAGAATAAAGTTTCTAGGATTTGTTTCGGAAGCTACATTTAATACCAATAATATATAATTACACTGTGTTTTAAGTCTTTACACTTTGTTAATTATGAAATGAGAGTTGTGTTCAATTGACAAGATTATCGTTGAATTCTTGGAAATGGACAAAACAAAATTGGAAAACGTCTTCAGTAATCACTAATTCAATTGCTCGAGTGATATTTCTTAAGTCTACTAGACTAAGTATGATTGATTGATTAAATATTGTTTAACGTCCCGCTCGAGAATCTTTCACTCATATGGAGACATCACCATTGCCGGTGAAGGGCTGCAAATATAGGCCTATGCTCGGCGCTCATGGCCTTTGAGCAGGGAGAGATCTTTTGTTACGACAAGCAAAGGGTACTGAGGATCTATTCTAACAACCCGGATCCCCGCGGGGAAGACTATGTATGAAAACGTGAAGATCAATTTCATAATCCTATAAAGAATACAAATTTAGAGTAACGCAAACACGGACTCTTGGAAATACTAGAGGTGGGATCTGGTGCTCAGGAGGGTAAACACTAGCTAGAACCCTAAACAAGTAAGCGAGACAGGTGTTGAGTAAGAATTGCGTGATTATAACGAATCTGAAATGGTGGGCATCACTTATCACGGTCAAACAATATGTAATACACATAAAACACTCAAATGTGAATGATTTAATAAAAACATAATGGTTCCGTGTGGGAGTAAAATCCACATCCTCTAAAATGATAGTATCCAACAACGAAAAATACCCTTTACTTGGCAGTTGGTGATACTAGTGTCATAAAAATATCTTCTACTTCAAATTGATACCAAACGGTTCGTCATGATAGATATTATAGTGTTTGATTGTTTGTTTGTTTTACGTCCCGTCGAAAATTTTTTAATCATAACGAGACGTCACTAACTGCAGTACCATCAAGTTAGACCTATGTTTAGCGCTCAGGGCTACAACAGTGAGAATTCTTTAATTTGCCAACGCTGCCGTGAAATGGGTCAATAGCAGAACGATCCGTGATTGTCACTTCTAAATGAAAAGGGTTTGGCGAAGGAGCAATTACTTCCTGTATTGGCGGCCATGGCACTAGCGGGACTCGAACTCACGACCTCTCGGTTACAAAGCGAACGCTCTATCACTGAGCTAATGCGACCGGTGATTTCATGGGCAAATCATGCATCATTATGCACTAACAAAATTACAAGACAAGAAAAATATCCCTTTGCATAAGTAAGACGCGCAGTTTCCTCTTACAAAGAAGTTAAGAAGTATTCGTTCGTTTGTGTATCTGTGTCTTTGGTTTTTTCAGCCTTATTGAACTTTCCGCCTGCGAATCATAACATGTATGAACACCTTAGTTATAGGTGAAAGGTCAAGGTCATAGATAGGGAAATTCCAAAAGACTATATATGATAGCAACCTTTGTGAGCCCCCCCCCCCCCCCTAAACCCTCCCCCCCCCAAAAAAAACCCCTACAATTCTTTAGAACTTTAATACTGAATTGTTTTTCATTTCATGAAAGAGATCATGTTCAATACAGTTTCATATAATTTGTCCCTGATATTTACAATCATTGGGAATACATAGCGCCATAATTATATGACGCAATTTCTCAAATTAACTAAAATTTAGTTAAAGTTTTGATTTTTGTGAACTTTTGTCTTTCAGAATAGTTTAATTCTAAAACATCATCGCGAATGCAGATCTTAGTGGGCAAATAGAGTTCTTATCATCCATAGTTCTTTCTTGTATACACATTTAAGAGACATTTTTCATCCCATTCTTATCAGATTTTCCTAAATGTTTATTGCATATTTTAGTTCTAACAGACTTTGAAGATGAAAATAAAAACGTCACTAGAATGAAAATGATGATTTTTTTTGTGTACAATTTTTATTCACATCTTTTATCAAAATTGTATCAGACTTGCCAGAATGGCACCGTTTTTAAAGTTTTTTGTTCTAACTGATTTTCTAGGTAGAAATAAAAGCAAGGTCAACGTCATCGGAGAATAAATTCCGAAATTTCTTGTGTTGACGATTTTAAGTTTTTAACTACATTTTCATCCAAACATTATCAGACATGCAGAATGGTACTATATTTATTTAAAGAGGCACTACAGCTCATTTTCCAAATTTTAATCGAGTGTTTTTTTTAAAACACGTATCAATAGAATAATAAAAAGCATAACAATTATGTCACGTGTTTTGATAAAAATAGCACTTATATTTAAAGCCCTACGTGTGTGTCTCGTGACTTGAGGGTCATAGTAAATGTTAGTTTGCGTATGAGTTGTATCTCGTTCTATTTTAACCCTTTTCTCGCATAATCTCTCACAATTCTGAGTTTAGCCATTGTATGCTTCCTCGCACTGGATTGTTACTCTCTGTGCGCATGCGTCCGAAGACCGAAAGAGGAAATCTCAATGTTGTTAAAAATAGGCCTTCAAAAGCTATTAATTTTTGCATTTAAATGAGAATCTTAAATTTTAGGAATGTGTTATTTTTGCAAAGTTGATACATTTAACTATGCAAGAACTATGAAAGAAAATTAAAGGAAGCTCTGGGAAAATGGTCATTTTACGAATTTTGAGCAAAATGATCTGTAGTGTCTCTTTAAGAATTTTTTTTTCATTTTGTTGAAAATACATGAGGACATGAACTGCGACGCTTCCGGCCGCATGAAGCTCGCTGGTGTAGGCCGTTGCAGTTCATACCCTTATGTATTTTCAAATAGGAAATTATTTTTTTTTTATATTTGCATTCTATTTTCATTTCTGTCGAGATATTCCCAGTCGTTAAATATATTTATCAAGATTCATATCCACATTGTTCACATTCATAAAAAAAAAAGAAATAAGTATCATTTCAGTTGGTAAAGACACCGAAGTAAAATACATTGGAAATGTAATGTATATATTGTATTCACATTCGTTTCCAACTTTATGTACAAATGATCAGGGGCACTGAAAGAAGAACGACACAATTTTACAAAATTTGATTGACATGTTTAACGTAAATGATCAAGCATACAAGAATGAAACTATGCATACCGATCTAAGTTCGTCTTCTTTTTTTAAAGTTAAAGAAGAATTAGTTTTGTTAACATGCAGCTTTTACTTCATTTCAAAATCAACAGATTTACAAGGCTGTCGTCTTTATTTCTCCTGGTTTAGATAAAAGAGGACCCTGGAATGAACGTTCAAATTCCATTTCTTGTTTCAATATCATTGTTTATATACATACATCATACTTACTCAGATTTATTAGTTCTTTGAAACATCATAGATTTTGTCATTATAAACAATTTCAGTTTGAACTCACTGGGTGTGACGCACAAAATATATTATTTTGTACTATTTACTCCATCTACATTGTATATAAAATGGGAACTTTAAAATTTGATGGAATTCAATTCATCTCATTTAACATATGTTTTGATACTCTTAGTTTTGTGATATCTTTTATGATTAGTTTTTAATCATTTTAGACATAAAAACATACATGTATAAATATAAAAATGTACATATAATGATTTTAGTAAATAACATTTTTTTTTTTATTTCTATATATTCTACAACAAACACATATTTGTCATGACCCTGTAGAACACCCTAATCTATATTTTGTATTAATTATTTAAAAATAACTACATTTTCTCATGACTTTACAATTTAAATTAACGTGCAGCCAATGCGTAGAACTCGCACTAAACGTCAGTCTGATTAATACCTTTAAACCTAAATTTCATATCATTTTAATTTACGGCCTATAAACGTCATTTTCTTCCCGTTATCGGTCAATTTATTGTCAAAAATAGCCTTGATGTTTTATTTATAGCTTAATTCCTCTTACAAACGATATCCTTATTAGAACTAACCAAGATGCTTCGCTTCTATAAAATGGAGATGTTGGGGTTTTTTTTTGGGGGGGGGGGGGGGGGGGGGGGGGCTTTATCTTAACCCACATCTCATTGCTATTACAGGTTATCAGGATTCAAAACATATACTGATATCATGCAGCCGAAGAATCTGCATTGTTAGTACGCTTCATATTACATCCAGTACCCCCCCCCCCCCCCAAACACACACACAGATATATATAATATATATATATATATATATATATATATATATATATATATATATATGATTGATTGTTTATTGTTTTCCGCAACACTCAACAATTTTTCAGCTATCTGGTGACATCTAGTTTGTATTGGAGGAGAGAACCCAGATACAATGTACCCTGGAGGAGACCACCGACCTATCTATCTATTTATCTATCTACGAATCTATCTATCTACCTATCTACCTATATATATATATATATATATATATATGTGTGTGTGTGTGTGTGTGTGTGTGTGCGTGTGTGTGTATGTGTGTGTTCGTGTGTGTTGTGTGTGTCTGTGAGTGTGCATGTATGTATGTATGTATGTATGTATGTATGTGTGTGTGTTGTGTGTGTTTGTGTGCGTGAGTGTATGTGTATGTATGTATGTGTATGTGTGTGTGTGTTCGTGTGTGTTGTGTGTGTATGTATATATGTATGTATGTGTGTGTTCGTGTGTGCTCTGTGTGTATGTATGTATGTCTGTGTTCGTGTGTGTGTGTGTGTGTGTGTGTGTGTGTGTGTGTGTGTGTGTGTGTGTGTGTGTGTGCGTGCGTGTGTGTGTATGTGTGTGTTCGTGTGTGTTGTGTGTGTCTTTGAGTGTGTATGTATGTATGTATGTATCTGTGTGTGTTGTGTGTGTTTGTGTGTGTTGTGTTTGTATGTATATATGTATGTATGTGTGTGTTCGTGTGTGCTCTGTGTGTATGTATGTGTATGTATGTCTGTGTTCGTGTGTGTGTGTGTGTGTGTGTGTGTGTGTGTGTGTGTGTGTGTGTGTGTGTGTGTGTGTGTGTGTGTGTGTGTGTGTGTGTGAGGTTAATGCATTCGTTGACATTGGAGAATATTGACATCCAGTGGGATACAAAAACATCGGAGTTTAATAAGAGATTGATATTTTTAATTATCTATTTTACTTTTCACCATCTGGAAGACAAGCCCCTGTGCGCCTAACGCTTTCAGACATTCATAAGGATCCAATTCTTCAAATTATACCATGCAAGTTTATATAAGTATATTCATATCTGATCAATTTCTAAATTGATACAATTTGTTATCTCCTGTAGAAACATTAGTACAAATATCAAGAACTAATTTATAGGACATGTTTCAGTATTATGATAATCAAAGTTTGGGAAGGGGGGGGGGGGGGTCCACAAAGGGTTTCAGGGTCGACACACATGCATGTATGTGCGGAAATCTAAAATCTCATTCAAAGAACTACGGAACACAACACGTGATCTGACCGATTCATCGGTTAACGTTTCATTTATAATTAATTTTCTCACTTAGTTTGACAGTCGTACAATTCATTCAGTAATTGGTTCAGAGCATGAATGCTCATCTTGAAATGATTATGTAGTCAACCAATCGCAATGATATGCATCTAAATTACTTGTAAATGAGTAATGCATTAATGCATTTAACATTACAGCATACAGACTGAACCTTGTAGGATAACGATGATAACAGGTTTTGGCACAGGATTAATCTTTTTGGTGCTTTACTGAAAGTAAATTGAATTGAAAAGGTGCACGCGACCTTTTCATTGAAAAAAATGTTTATTTGTTTTACGTCCCATCGAGATTTTTTCACTCATAATGAGACGTCACCAAGTATAAGTACCACAAATTTAGACGTATGCTTAGCGCTCAGGGCCGTAGCAGTGAGGGTTCTTTAATATGTCAACTCCAGCCGCGACACGTGACCTCTGTTTTTAAGGTCATATCCGAAAGACCAGTGATTCTTGGGATTAAGGTTAAACCTAACCCTAACCCTGCCGAGCGTTTGGCGAAGGAGTAATTTCATCTTAGGAAACCTTTGGTTCCTATACACTGGGTAACTACACTAATGTCCTTTCTTACTGGAATGCATAATGATTCAGCCAGTCACATCCATCACCTAAAAACTGACTAATACGCAGACGCATGCAGAGTATCATTATATGACCGACATGTTGCGATCACACTTACCCTCGTAGAGGACAGTGTTGGTTGGGTAGAGTTCAAATGTCACAATACTTCATATAAGAGTTGAAACTCTCTTTCTCCGTTCGATTGCAACTTGGGTAGCCCAAGTTCGTATTCAGGTAGCTACCGAGGTCACCCTCATGTCTGAAGCGGACATGACACGAACGGCGCTTGAACGCACGATCTCACCGCGACCGGTGAATACTGTCTTTGGCGAAAAGGAATTGAGTGTATATTATTTAACGTCCCTCTCGACAATTTTTCACTCATATGGAGACTTCACCATTGCCAGTGAAGGGCTGCAAAGTTTAGGCCAATGCTCGGCACTTGTGGCCTTTGAAGGACCGCCCCATATAGTCGCTTCTTACGACAAGCAAGGGGTAATGAGGATCTATTCTAACCCGGACCCGCACGGGATGCGAAAGTGAATTAGCACACATTTCTTTATGTGTATGTTAGAAGGAAGCATTTGTTGTGGCATATCAATCTATCATTATTTCCACCTCACAAAATAGATAAACAATTTCTTACTTTTATCTTTGATAATTATTGTCAACTTTGATATACATATGAAAAGTTACCGGTTTCAATTCTTGGTAATAAAGACTTGATCTAAAAATACAACGGATGTGAATAGAATAATTAAATGTTGCTAAGTATTGGGTCTATATAAAAGGAAAGAAGTAATTTATTTGCGTTCCAGATCATTTAACGGACGAGTCTTCATTCCGTAAGTAAATTCAGCTTTTATAACTTTTTAAATGATATTTTTTTTAAAATAATATGAAAAATATCTTGATTAGTGTCTACTGAGGTGAAATATTCTATAACTGATAAAAGCAGGCTTTAACTTTTCGAGAAAAAAATCTCACTTATTTTGTTTTTCATGCAAATTACTTGCGTCTATTGAAATTTCAATGTGCGCCAAAATCAATTTTCGTAAATTAGGGTTCTTTCTTCTTCCTATGAAAATACTTTTAAAATTTGTGCTTCGTCATTTACAAGTTCTTTATTTCTTTTTGCTTTAAGTACTAGTCAATACAATTAGCAACGAATCTGAGGTTTCCACGTGAAAATTGTAATTATTAGACAAACAATATAGAAAATAGCCAATGCAAATATTATACACAACTTTCTTTGGTCAATATTTTCGGGTCAATGATAGATACAAAATCCTATCCAGTCATGAAAATGTTATCGTAAAGACCAAACATGTTTAAATACAAAATATTCTCTTTGAGGGCGTGGGTGCAACCTAAACTACACATTATCAAAATTCCAATTTTATTCAGAGAGTGCGTAACACTTCGTGATATGGAGAAAAACAACTAGATCTTGTTCTATCCTTTTCTGCTAATTCTCTCGTGAAAAAAATATACTGAAAAAAAGACAGTCACATATCATTGTGATGTTGGAAACAAATCGAATTATAAAACCCATTATTTTCGGTTGTTTGGATGTTTGTATATTGTTTAACGTCCCGCTCTCGAGATTTTCACTCTTATGGAGACGTCACCATTGCCGATGAAGGGTGCAAACTTTAGACCTATGCTCGGCGCTGACGGCTTTGAGCAAAGAGAGATCTTTATCGTGGCCCGGTTTTTGCGATCTCAACCGAAGGACCGCCCCATTTACTCTTACGTCTAGAAATGGTTACCATTGTGTGTGTGTGTGTTTGTGTGCGCGCCTTTTAAGTTGTACAAATTTCACATTGTATTACATTTTTTTTTCGATACTCTATTCTGAAATTATCAAATTTCTTACTATTACGCATTAAACATTCAAATTTAAAATGAAATTCAATTTCCCATTCATTTATTAATCGATATGCACATTATTCAATCATGCAATGAACCAATTAATCAAAATCTTACCGGAAAGATGTGAAATACTGCAGTCCTCATTAATCAATGATTTCATTATTTTCATTAATAATCTTGTATTTCGTATCCTGTAAGTATTTCATAGAACAACTTAAGCGGAGGATCTATCTATATTGAAATGTTGTTTTATATTAATCTCTTAATTACTGTAACACAGAAACCACTGGTCTTGGCACATAATGGACAAACAAATCGACAAGAAATCCGCTACATTGTTTCTATCACCCCGACTTCAAAAAAGCAACACGTGCGTCGATATTTGTTGGGACGATATTTCTTAAAGGAGTTATATTATTTTAGTAACATACAGCGTACCTATATAACAGCCGATGAGTGCACCAAACAGCATAACTGAGTCACTTTTTTTTCTGTTAGTTATTCCATGCTGTACGACAAGTAATGCAAACTTTTGTCGAACGGTTTTCATTTTGGTTTGCCTCTCACACAAAGAGAATTACTGAAATTCAATAATGCAGTCTTTGTTCAAAGTGTAATGACAACACATTGTAAATTGAATTAAGAAGAGACGATATATACGAAAATATTGGATTAAAAGATGATTTATGGAGTTATACTTTTACAGCTCCCAAATTCCCCCCTAAATATGTTTGTATTTTTTAGGTGAAGCATGTATGCATGCACTCTGCTTCCAATCATCTGCCTGTTCTTAATTGTGGCAGACGTAAGTATAATAATTATAATAATTTTCAAGTTGTAAGTTCATTTGAGACGAAAACTCAAGTGCGTTTTTCTGATCAAAGATTGCTCATCATATCCTCCTGAATAGTTGCCATTTTTAACCAAACTTGCCAGAGTGTTTTTTAGTACGAACGACAGCATTGCTATCCAACGTAACATAGCTGTGAAATAGTGGAAATGTCGTAGAGTATTTAAATGAACCACTTGGTGGTTTTCATTTATACTCAAATATCCATTTAATTATGACCCCAGGGCGGGACAACAACAAGGGTTTTACAAAGGAATGTGTACGGAAATGTTGAAGTTTAAATAAAGTCTTGTACAAGAAAATATATGAAAAATATATAATAATCGTCTTCTCAATCTGTCAAATTAACACGGGAGTATCTTCATCTGTCAAATTAACACGGAAGTATCTTCATCTGTCAAATTAAAATGGAATTATCTTCATCTGTCAAATTAACACGGGAGTATCTTCATCTGTCAAATTAACACGGAAGTATCTTCATCTGTCAAATTAACACGGAAGTATCTTCACCTGTCAAATTAACACGGAAGTATCTTCATCTGTCAAATTAAAATGGAATTATCTTCATCTGTCAAATTAACATGGGAGTATCTTCATCTGTCAAATTAACACGGGAGTATCTTCATCTGTCAAATTAACACGGGAGTATCTTCATCTGTCAAATTAACACGGAAGTATCTTCATCTGTCAAATTAACACGGAAGTATCTTCATCTGTCAAATTAAAATGGAATTATCTTCTTCTGTCAAATTAACACGGGAGTATCTTCATCTGTCAAATTAAAATGGAATTATCTTCATCTGTCAAATTAACACAGCAGTATCTTCAACTGCCAAATTAAAATGGAATTATCTTCATCTGTCAAATTAACACGACAGTATCTTCAACTGCCAAATTAAAATGGAATTATCTTCTTCTGTCAAATTAACACTGAAGTATCTTCATCCGTCAAATTAACACGGAATTATCTTCTTCTGTCAAATTAACACGGGCGTATCTTCATTGGTATCAATTTATGTTCTTTTGAATTGACCCAAACTCAAAGGACAATTCAATGCATTGTCAGTTCGTCTAAACCAATTCGGTCCACCGCAGATACCAAATAGTTTTATTAGTGTTACAAGTATACATCGATGTAGTTCACTTTTTAAACACTGATCTCAATATGGATTGAATTGTCCGTGCCGAATCACCAATGTGTCGAATTATCTAGCGTGGACCAAAAATTCGATTCTCAAAATTGTCATCAAGCGAAATAGTCTGACAGTCCACGCAACTGGGATTTCCAATTTTAGCCTAGTGATATATATGCGTTTGGGAACAAATTGTAAAATCTTTAAAATTGTTCGTCTACAGCTGCGGATGGTAGTGATTATCATTAATTGCTATGTAATCATGCTCATACAGTGTGATATAGGTTCGTGATTACTTTAAAAAACTTTAAACCCTTTTCGGGCAAGGACTTTGCAACAGTCGAAGTTTCGAAACGAATATATAGAAAGGTTTTCCAAAAAAAAAATCCTGTCAAAATCCACATAGGTAGGATTTTTTAAATTACAAATTCAATATGCAATCATCCTAATTACTGTAAAGTTGACTCTACAGCCACGCAGAGCAATGCTACAGCAGAAGTTTAATATTTTGAACAATTATAGCGCGCCATGTTCCTATGTTTGTATGAAGTGACTCCAGTAACATAGTAGCCCGTTAGCTTCTTTCTCCTCTTCTTTTCACTGCTTTACGTGTTGAATACTGTTCAAACACCCACATGAATTGGTAGTAGTTTCAATATACACCATGTTTTTTTAAACAATACATAGATATGTCTTAACGCATGGCAAAAACCAGATGCTGCTACGTGCTACTTTAGCATTGTACTTGGTTAACGTTCTGGATGTTTGAAGTCCTACACAGATGGACATTAAAAACTGAAGAAAAAATATTCAACTTCATAATTAGATTTGTTATGTCATATTTAGGTTCTTTAAATCATTAGTAATGTTTTATTTATTTTATTAAATGAAGGGTATCCCGGTGAACATTCTAGGAGTTGGAACGTCCTTGCCGTGGAAGGAGGGAGTGTTACACGATTATAAAGCAGGTAAGGCAGGCAGGTACACACACACACACACACACACACACACACACACACACACACACACACACACACACACACACACACACACACACACACACACACATACACACACACACATACATCACAGACACACACCACAGACACACACACATACACACGCATACACACACACACATAATCACACATACACATATATACACACATACACACACACATCACAGACACACATCACACACACACACACATATATATATATATACACACACATACATACACACATCACACACACACATAATCACACATATACACACGCATACACACACATACACACACACACACACACACAAATACACACACATCACAGACACACACATCACACACACATACACACACACACACGTACACACACACATACACACACACACACATCACAGACACACACAGACACACACACACACACACACACACACACACACACACACACATATATATATATATATATATATATATATATATATATATATATATATATATTGCATACATAGGGATCTGGATTGGAATAGGTCCTCAGTACCTCTTGCTTGTCGTAAAACGTGATTAGATGGGGCGGTCTTTTGAATGAGACCACAAAACCAAGGTCCCGTGTCACAGCAGGTGTGGCACGATAAAGACCCCTTCCTGCTCAAAGGCCGTAAGCGCTGAGCATAGGTTTAAATTTTGCAGCCCTTCACAGGCAATGGTGACGTTTTCATATGAGTGAAAGAGCGGAACATTACTCAATTTACAACCAACTAAACATTGTACATAGTATACATATATGTCAGAGATCTTTGGAGTGATAAAGGAAAAAGCCGGTGACGTATTGCCGGCGATCTTCGTACATCGTTAATCAACGTCCGTAAACAATTTAACATTTTTAAATTCTTGAAAACTACAAGGCCATCTGACCATTTTTGGTGTGAAGCTTCTTTAGGAATGTAAATTATGACATTTATTATCTCAGCTCCCCCAGGACCTCATAAATGGGGCCAAAAAATATTCATATTTTCAAAAAACTTCTCACCTCCCACATATGTATGACAAAAACTAAATGCATATTGAAGGTAGTCATGATGTCTAAGAGAACGTCGACCTAAGTTGTGGAAGTCATCGCATGTGGGTCAAAGGTTTAGGCCTTAGAATGGGGCCATTATATCCATATACAGTAAAATGGTATTAAACCTTAGAAAAAGTCCATTTCTTCACTTCCACAGTGGTGGAAGGTAAGCTGAATGCATGGTTATGATGTCCATGAACCTTAATCTACATGTGATTAAATTGAAATGCATTGTCCCTGGTCGGGTCAGGGGTTAAGACTTGGGGCAGGCCCAATTTGGCTATATTGTGAAAATGTATTAAATATTAGAAAATGTTTTTCTCTACACTCGCAGCAGAAATCACATTTAACTTTAAGTATTGTGACAATTTCTTTTCTTCATAATGATTCTGACAATATGGCCTCAATGGTCAGGTCAGTTGACACTTTGACGAAGGGATGGGGGGGGGGGGGGTAACTTGGTCATGTTATAGCAAATGTGTTTTAGAAAATCTACTTTGATTTACTGTGCATTTTAGGCTCGCAGCAAAGTTTAGAAAGATGATAAAGCTGTCTACTTAAATTGGAAATTTCATTACTTCTGGGGCAGGGGTACTAATTTCAGGGGGAGGGGAAGCCAAAATAGTCAAGGGTATATAATGCTAAAATGCATAAGAAATCTTCCTTTGTTCTTCTGATGTTTAATGAAAAATGAATACACATTCAGAGGAGAGGATACAGCTGTCTACCAATATTACAGATATGATTCATTAGAAGGGGGATGGCAAATGAATAGGGGCTGATTTAGATGCTTCAAACTTCATCTTCCCTTCTGTTGTTATTGAATGGGAATTGTATATTTGGAAAGATCATAAATCTGTGCATAAATAGCTCCAGTATAAATGTAAATATAAGACTCCTTGACAGGTCTATGTTTGAACTATGGTACTCAGGTGACCGTTAAGGCCTGTGGGCCTCTTGTTTAAATTAAATTAGATTGATTGATTTGATTCAAGGGGGTGGGGTGCAACATGACCGGTATTATCAGTAATTTTGAGATTTTTCTCCTACAGATGAACCGTACATGCCGAATGGTAACCACAACATTTTACCACAGTATGATAACAGCTACCGCACAAAACATTTCTATGGAAACCAGAATTATCAGCCAGCATCAACGGACTATGTCAAAGGTCACTACCAATCTCAACACTATGATACTAAAGCCTATCAGTCCACAGAGAATTACTTTTATAAAAAGTACCTGAACAAGCCCTATGGTGACCCCAACTTACATATACCTCGCCACAATACTTATAAACAGATTGGAGGTCAGAAGGTGAAAAATGGCATAGAATACAATAGACATTCGACTTATGCCAACTATGCTGCTCATGGTCTAAATGGAAAATCGGTCACGAGATTTGGGACACCCCAGAAGAAGAAATTCTACTGGCCATATTACCCCTACAGTGCCAGTGACTATGGGAATCCTTTATATGTCCGTGGTAATGAATATAAACAGGACACTCAAGAACACTACCACGGGAGCACTCAGTATCATGATAACAGGAAATCTAATGGCAATATGCATTATGGGAAATCACAAGGACACAGCTACATAGGCTGAACGCTTTCAGCAAGACAGGAAGTCGAACACAGCGAAAAAGTCTTTATGAGTGCATTTCATATTTTTTTTTTTTTTTTACCAATTTCTTCTTTGAATATAGCCATCACCCGGTAACATAAATCTAACTCTTTCTATCTCTGCCTTCGTATTGAAAATCCGCCTCTGTTCTTTATGATGTATATACATTTTGTAATATATAAACACATTTGGTATTTATAATAAACGCCCCAATCTGTTTATATTGTTATGAAGGTAAAACAAACACTCTACGACTAATGTTTATGCGAAAATAACTGGATTCTATAGCCCGTTGTAGTCATGTGAAAATATGTTCAAGTACCTGTCTCTCTAATGCAACACTATTCAAAGAGAAATGTATTTATATTCCTTAATTTGTTTATGTGTAAGGAGCTGCGATTTGTTTCTGATACAGCAGGGGAATAAAACAAAACGCTATGAATATTTGAAAATGTCATTTGCTTAGTAAACGACGGAAAACTGTATACAAACAGGGTGGGGGGGTGACTCGAAAAAAATCCTCAAGATAAACTAATTAAACAATCTGACCCACATGAATTATATCAGTATATTCCAATAGTATCTGTGGACGAATAATAAGTGAGCAAGTCTATTCCGGAATTATTTGGTTCATCTGTGTAGTTACAGATTTGTATATACTGAAAAACGCGCGAAAGGAGAACAGAAGACAGACCTATCTATGTAGGGAGAGATCATGTAAACACAAGTGTTCAGTATCGCACTATCCGATGCCATGCAGTTTGCAGGTTCCTAGAAACTACCACTTGGTCACAAATGATTTATTTTGAAATATCATTTTTGAAATAAATCATTTAACACATAGCATAGACACATTGATGGCCATGTTGAATTCCAGTTTACCTAATACACCAATGAGTGAACTGACATCTATATCATAAGTAGCGAACATGATCTTCCATACAATACACGATATAGCTGAAACCTCGTGTCAAGAATCTGGGGTTCATCTGCTCGGTGAAGTTTTGTTCATCAGTATTAGAATTTTAGACAAGATACACGATAACATAATACAAAACTATAAATTTCGAAAAAATTTAAAACATTTGAACACGAAGCGTTACATGTATACACTATCACGCAAATAGAAATGTTTACTTAACAAAGACCCTGCACAGTGAATACGGCTTGAAAACCAGACGTTATTCTAAAACACGCCTTGCTAAAACAAAGTTGCAGGACCGCCTTTGTTGATATATTTACACAGGTCTACAGTATTGTTTCTCATTTCCCATTGTGTTTCCGGAACTTAACAGATGTTGCAATGAATTCTGGGAGTAAGATGATATTTGCTGCTCTCCTACTAATGCAGGTAAGGATTTTCTCCTTTAACTGAATATTCCTCGTAGGAATAATAGGAAATCGTCTCCGAGAACGTGCTCGGTCAATGTAAAAGTATTGCAATAAGCAGAAGTACAGGATGAGATTGTCTCAACTACACTTCTGTATATGACTTCTATGACTTTGTATCCTAAACGTTTTATTCTCTCTGACTATGAAATAACTTGATACAACTCGTGAAAGCACGAGTAGTGTTGAAATAACAGAAAAAATATCAATGGTTCAATTGAGTTATTGTCTTAATGTAGTACCAATAGATTGACTGACTGTGCTTCACACATATTTGATGATCTATGAGCCATATCTTCTGACAATATACATAGACACTTCCGATGTCCTATATCAAATATTGCTGCAGGATATCTTATAGGGCAGGGCCTATAATTAAATGTCATTATGTATATGAAAACGCTAATTCTTGTATGAAGCTGATAATTCCGTTAGCATGTACCGTAACGTAATGCGACAGATGTGCTATGGAGGTAAGTAAAGGTGAGTGATGATCACCGTTTTAACGATACATTGCTTCCTGGTAACAATATTCACGATAATGATGACATTAGCGATAGCACCAATCAGTAATAGGTGATGCGAATCTTTTCTCGCCATAATGTGTACAGTCTCCTGACAAATGCATTTTGGGATCACACAATGCTCATACGTAAAAGACACAAGAAATCACATGAAATAACCAGAACCAATCAAATATCCATTTAAATTTTCCATTTTACATTTTAACCAGAGGTAGGATCATTCCTATGATAGGCGTGATGTGATACCAGTTGCATTCAATTTTTTTTTTGATGGTGCTCATGGATTCGAACACATGTTTAGAAAATGCGCTGGATCTTTATTTCAAACCGTCTAGATGGTACCAGGACATTTAAATTAATGAGAATATTAATTATTGAATACACAATAAGTTATGAAGAAATGAGTTGTTTATATCGACAAACGTAAAACTGTCCGCAACAAAAACTTAGTGTCAATTAGATTTGTATGTAATTACTTCATAATTTTCACACTCTGAAACGATCAGAGGATGCATTATTATGTTACTATGGAAGATTTAGAAATAAAACGAACTAAAAACTTTACATCTTAACCAGTCTCATTTTCTGGTATATCCATGCTGACTTTTAGGCGCTATTTTCAATTATTATATGAGATAGATACAAAGGAATAAATATGACTTCAGCATTGAGATACAAACGTTGCGCAAACTACTTTTAAAATATATAGTATTGCTGGAGTGCATGCATGAATGGTAATGTAAAGAAGTGTAAGGGATTGTGCCGTATAAGATATTGATTTATAAAGGAAAATTTCATATATTTTAAATATCAAATAATCATATAATTTGTGCCAGGACACACCTGTACCATTATATACCTTAAAACAGTACGAAAATGGCCGACCAGGTACAAGTAAATCTTTAACCAAAGTCCTTTTTCTATAATTGCCAATGCTTTCTTCTCGCAAACCCCTTGACTGTTGCATTTCTGTGATTTTTCGCAACAAGTGTAGGAGTGGAAGGGACTATATTCACAACACTGTTCATCGGAAGGACACGGGTGTGATTCGCAGGTCAAAGGTTGGGGTGGTGGGAAATATGGATCATAGTTGCAGAAAATCCCAGAACACTTAGTGCCTGGGAGAATACTAGCAACAAACAAGTCCAAAGCAGATGTTTGCTGCATTGGTGCTCCATACGTGAATGGACCATTCCAGTCAGGTGAAAATACAGGACCTGATATCTTGTAATATGGAGGACCATCTTGAAATGTGATGTTACATTTAGAGATGGGGTCCTTATTACACATGTTGTATTTCACAATAGCTTGAACTTGGAAATCCATCCATTTCTTGTATTTGTCACGGACAGACGTGTCATTCACTGTATCCATGAAATATCGTAGATTTCGAACAAAAATCCCTTTGAACATTTTGGCATCATCATTGCAATTTGGATCACAATTCTTTTCTGTGAATATTCCGTTAGAATTACTATTATATTCAATTGCTGCAGTGGCCATTTTGTCCGCTAAGATAAGGTATGATTCGTTCTGGGTGATCTTATACATTTCTGAAAGAGCACCAATCATGACTCCTGTTTCGTAGGTATATCCTACATTGTCTGAAGGTTGGCAAGATGATATATCAATGTCATCACTTAAAAGATTGGTAGAACTGTTGATTAGATTATTCCCGAATAGGTAGTTTTCAATCTTTTTATATTTACTTCTGAAAGTTGTATCATTAGTTAGTCGGTAAAGTTTAGCCGACAGATGGTACATTTGAACGTCCGTAATGGTTTGTTTGGCATTGAAATTGTTGTCAAACCACATTCCTCCTTTGCACGTGCCAGAGGAGTCCCATCCCGTTTTCCAGCTCCAATTTAGAATATCAATTGCGGTCTGGAGAAACTCCTGAAGTCCGAATAGTTCATATATCCTACTATAGCTAAGACCGTACCATCCCATGTCATCGAAAGATGGATACGGACCATAGGCTTCCATTAAGGAGTACAAATCTCTTTGAGAACCTTTTACCACCGTCATATATCTTTTATGTTGAGCATACTTCATGAAATTAGTAATGGGCTCCAGTACGGCACCATTCTGCCAAAACCCTGTATACCCGTTCCAAGTCTGCAACATTAAAATTCTCTGGACACTGTTTCACTTTGATTATGTTAAGTTTATCATGAACAGTGTTATAAGTTACATTACTTCCTTTAGCAGGTATATGTAACTGAGAATCATTATCATCGTTCCTTGACAACTTTTCAATTACAATGTACATTTAAACTAAGTTCGTTGGTATTTTTTGGTAAAGATATCACTAGTACATACTTGGTAGGTAAAGAGACCAGCTATGGGTGACGGGAACCAGTTAGATTGATGAGCAAACTCCGTGACACAAGCCATGTAAGCACTGACGTCATAACCAAACATCTTCATAGAACAGGTGCTGTTCCCATTGCTAACCACGGGGTTTGTGTTATTGTCATCGCTCAAAGCAGGTTGTATGATAACTATGAGAAAAAAGATATACACATATAGAAAGAGAAACATCTTTCAACGATACATGTATGTACATCTATTGATAAACATTGTATCAGTCCCAGTTATCAATTACAATGTATCATAATGTTCAAATATGAGCACCTGACCTTGACAATGCTCTGTGATAACAGTCAACTTAGTAGATGTACAACATTGTTCGTGAAAATATACCAGTAGGAAACATCTAATATTATAATGTTATAAGTAAGACAATTTAGAAGGATTCATTTAAGCCATAATTTCTTGTAAACAGAAATCGGTATTGGCTTCTTTATACGTTTAAATAGGTAGTTTGTTCCGATTTGTATAAGTCTAAATAATGTCAAACTGAATTTACACAATATGCCTGTCGAAAAGAAATCCTATCAGATGTGGATTCTCAAAAACTTTTGGAAAATCTAAAGTCTCAGGATTTTTCTAAAATTGACAGCATCAAAACGTATGCTTGGTTTTCTTGTAGTTAATATTTACGTAGTGTTTGGAGATCAAGTCTTCCAACAATCCATTGGCATTCCCATGGGAACTAATTGTACTCCCTTATTGTCACACTTATTTTTATATTCATATGAAGCGGAATTTTTTACAGGATAAAAACATAAACCTTGTCGTGTCCTTTAACCATACATATAGTTATATCGATGACGTCTTATTTATCAACAATCATAATTTTCATAATTATGTCCATTTGGTTTATCCCGAGGAACTTGAAATAATGGACACTACGGAATCTGACGTGTCTGCATCATATTTGGATATTTTACTTAATATTGACTCTAATGGCAGACTGACTACTACATTATATGGCAAGTGTGATGGATTCAACTTTGCAATCATCAACTTTCCCTATCTATGTAGTAATATACCACTTTCGCCTGCTTATGGTGTGTATATCTCCCAGTTGATTCGATACGCGAGAGCATGCCATGCGTATGAGAATTTTTTAAAGTGAGGTCAACTACTGACAAAAAAAAGCTGATGTTGCAGGGTTATAACTAATCTCGTTTGAAGTCATCAATTCGCAAATTTTACGCTATAATGACCTTGTTTGCAATTACAAAGTGTCTCTGGGACATGTGTTGGATGATTTGTTTCATACCCTTTGTTAGACTGTCATGTTTCATACTAACTTTGAGTACGGGTAATCCTATATACCTAATTTCGACTAAGGGTTCATGGCGGATGTGACCGGTCAGCAGGGGATGCTTACTCCTCCATGGTACCTGATCCTACCTTCGCATTGGTTCGTGCTGCCCTACACTCGAACTTCTCTTTGGGATTGATGATTACGATTAACACATTGTTAACTTCCCCATTCGATACCTTAGAAAATGGTCACAATATCAAAATGATAAAGCCTGCTAAATCTGACTGTATCTATTTGATGTCTTACTAACCAGTAAAAAATTATATAATCACTTGCATATAATGTTTGCCTCTCAAATGATTCGATACTGGCCAGAAAGTTCTGCGTACGATAGATTTGTAAATCGAGGCAAGGTATACTGAAGGACTTTAAAAACGCAACACACTTTTAAAAAAAAAAAATATTCATTGAAAACATTACATATAAAACTTTTATTGCACAATTTACCCACCATACATCGTATTGATCTTTAAAACCCATCTCTCGATTTACCTGGGTTCATTGTTTGCGCGTTGTGAATAGCATCGCGCGAAATTTTGAGGGCTTTTTTTCAAACACGTGGACAGGTTATAGAGGAGTTTTTCGCGATATCACAACTTTGTTGGTGAATGCATAGACACCACTAACAGAAACAATTTAAAAACCAATACTATGCCGCGCTTAAGCAATGAAATACGCAATCAGGCACTTGGTATGCTGCAAGCAGGCGTCAGTGTGAGGTTGCAAGGCGTTTTAATGTCCATCCACGGCGAGAGAAATCACTGGACGTCGTGGAAGGACTATTCATCTTGGAACCGTTACCAGAATTTTGAAGCTCCATGAGATCCGCTGCAGAAGATCTTATAAGGGGCTACAGCTTAAACCGCATCATCGACGGTACAGATTGCAATGGACAAGGCAGCATTTGACTCAACGTCAAAATTGGTCACATGTTGTGTTCTCAGATGAGTCCCGATTTAACGTTAGAAACGCAGACGGCAGATGTCGAGTTTACCGTAGTTTACATGAACATTTTTCAGACAATTGTGTCCTCGAGCGCGACAGGTTTGGAGGGGGGGGGGGGGCGTCATGGTCTGGGGTGCGGTTAACCACAATTTGCGGTCATAACTGCTCGTTTGAAATGGAACCCTTACTGCTAGGAGGTATGTGGAAGAAATTCTGCGGCCTATTTTAGCACCATTAATGCAGCAGTATAGGCAAGGGAATGAGTTAATTTTCCAACAGGACAATGCGCGCGCACATACGGCAAGATTGACACAAAACATTTCTCAAACGAACGCCATAGCCGTCCTTGATTGTCCCGCTATGTCCCCAGATTTGAATCCAATCGAGCTTTGTGGGACGAGCTGGGGAGATGTGTATGCAGTCGCCAGCCTCAGCTTCAGATTCCGCAAGAATTAGAGAGAGTCTTGTTGGATGAATTGCAGAATATTCTTCAGGGGACTATCCGAAATGTTTGTCAATCAATGTCACGTCGCCTTCGCGCCCTAATCACTGCTAATGGAAGTCATACCCGGTACTAGTGAACAAAACCACATTTTTGACACACCCCTCATTGATATTCACTTCAACTGTAGTCTCTTTGTGAATAAAATGATGTTCAAAATGAAAGAATAGTGTTTCGTTAACATGGTTTATAAAATACCACAATGAATTTGTTTATTAGATATATGAACAAATTTATATTATATAAAATTATCAAGTGTTGCGTTTTTAAAGTCCGTCAGTATATTAACAAATGAATTGATGTTAAGGGGTTCCATCAGTCTCGCTTAAAGTCATGATTTCTAAAATATATGGTCGTTATAATGATGTAATTTGCACATACAGCCTGTCATTAGGTTGAATGTTGGTTGATGTGTTTCATACTAATTATTCATTTCTTTACATATCAATTTTGACTATGTATTACTCCCTTCACCTGACCAAGGGATAAGGCTGAGGGCGCATGTGACCGTTGAACAAAAAATTGTGATACCGGAGGACCGTGTTTGCTATACCTTCAATTTTGTACTCTTGATAGTATTTATGAAATTGATCACTGTTCGTAATCTCACAATTTCATCAGTATAAATAGATCTCCATATATTTACTTGACACTCTTTTCACATCAATAACTGATAACCTCATGGTTTACTCGTAATCTAATGAAAGAAACGACACAATAAATAGAGAATGATATATGAATAATTAACATATAAATGCAAATCCTACACACAAATATAATATACATAACATAATCCTACACACAAATATAATATACATAACATAATCCTACACACAAATATAATATACATAACATAATCCTACACACAAATATAATATACATAACATAATCCTACACACCAATATAATATACATAACATAATCCTACACACAAATATAATATACATAACATAATCCTACACACAAATATAATATACATAACATAATCCTACACACAAATATAATATACATAACATAATCCTACACACAAATATAATATACATAACATAATCCTACACACAAATATAATATACATAACATAATCCTACACACAAATATAATATACATAACATAATCCTACACACAAATATAATATACATAACATAATCCTACACACAAATATAATATACATAACATAATCCTACACACAAATATAATATACATAACATAATCCTACACACAAATATAATATACATAACATAATCCTACACACAAATATAATATACATAACATAATCCTACACACAAATATAATATACATAACATAATCCTACACACAAATATAATATACATAACATAATCCTACACACAAATATAATATACATAACATAATCCTACACACAAATATAATATACATAACATAATCCTACACACAAATATAATATACATAACATAATCCTACACACAAATATAATATACATAACATAATCCTACACACAAATATAATATACATAACATAATCCTACACACAAATATAATATACCTACTAATAGGTTTGAACTTGAACATATGCTTGTCCATTACCAATAAATCCTCGGCGAATTTTTCACAATTAATATCCTAAAGATAAAAAGCAAGAGGCAACATTATGGAACGCACACTTCGTTTTGATGAGCACATGTGCGGACGAACAATTGGATTAACAGTTCAAAAGTGTTAAACAAGTCGTTCCACTTCAACTTTTTCTTTGTGTTTTATAAAATACAAAAGAAATAGTACATTATATCGTTTACAATCATTTAATTGCATTCTAAGATATGATACATATATAATAATGCTATGTTTGGCTTAGTCACAAGGTGGTGCGTTTTAACATTTGCAGTCAGGGTTAGGGTTATGCAGTCATCTGTCAAAGGTGTCGCAGTCCACTTTCTGACGAAATTCTCCAAGTATACAAACAAACACTCTACCATACTATGCCCTAAAATGATGACTACAAGCCCACGACTATACATCTCACTGTGAACCTTTTGCCTCTATATTAAACGTCTATGAAATTGGCAGTGAGTTCCATAGCTGCTCAATTCTGTCGAATCCTGGCATAATTCGTTTACAGTTTGTTGACATCTTTTTAATTCGATTTATTGAGATTTTTACGTTTATAATAAACTGCGTTTCTTCTGAAATCGAGAATCATTATTGAATTCTATTTAAGATATTTGGTAGGTGCATATACATTACGTGTCTGCTTGTATTGTTACTATATCGGTATGCTTGCATGTACCTCATTGCTTAATATGTCAGAAAGGGGGGGGGGGGGCAGTTAGATTGAAGTTTGTAGCACTGCGTGCCACAAGGTATTTATGTTTTTGTTTGTTTTTGTTTGTTTGTTTGTTTATAGCCGCCTGAGCAATTTTTCAGCTATCCGGCGGCTGTCACCATTACCGGTGACAGGGCTGCAAATTTAGGCCCATGCTCGGCACTGAGGGCCTTTGAGCAGGGAGGGATCTTTATCGTGCCACACCTACTGCGACACGGGAGCTCGGTTTATACGGTCTCATCCGAAAGACCGGCACCCACGTCCCACAGTGGGATTCGAACCCCCGACTCAAGGATCATCAGATCTTTGAGCCCGACGCTCTAACCACTGCGCCACGCGGGCGGCAGGTATTTATGTCTTTATAGAACAATTGCATCTCTCTCTCTCTCTCTCTCTCTCTCTCTCTCTCTCTCTCTCTCTCTCTCTCTCTCTCTCTCATGCAGGTTTATACAATGGTGGAAATTAACTTCTCTATAAACACATTGATTCTCCAGACCATTATTACCTGCCCATAAGGGTGAGAATTCTGGAAAAAAAAATTACCATCATGTCAACAACTTCACGTTCCCCTTTCTTAGACAACTAGAAGATTACTGTATTAAAACTCTAGGCACTGCATTTCCATGTGGGTACAATGATAATGTATACAATGTAGGAAATTTGACTTGGGAAATAAGTTTTATGTGATGGGACTTTTTCCAAATGCACAAAACGTAGGCGAACTCATGGACATAGTTCGTATAAAAGACCAAGTATGCACGATGTCACACATACGTCAACAAAACATTAAGTCTACATATTCCTATAAAACATTACTCTGTTCCATTGATAATTTTGAACACGTTATTGGAAGAAGCTAATGCTAGTTCATACTTGGAGTTTTCCACACCAGAATACAGACTGAATTCTATGATCATGGATGTTGCCCATCACAAGCGCTTTAAACCACATTTATGAATGATATTCATCCCGAACCATGTTACCAGTTCCTTAAACTCAAATTTAAATTAAACCCAAAAAAATAGATACCGTCAACATAAGCAACACTCTTCGTCACAAAAATGTTCAGTCTTGTATTTCAGCATATTTCAAGTTCAAGTCTACACCTCGTATTTCCTATAAATATACCACCACTATTGCGATCATTTTTTTAATTAACAACAAACGTTGTCGTGCCTAGATATAGATCTTCTCATTTTAATCTTTGTCTTCTTATTCTTTGTCTTCTTCAACTGTAATCCATGTCATTACTGGTGGTGTTGATATAGTTGAAAATGAGGACCTGAAATCGCTTATTTTAAAAGGTCCTAAATGCAGATAACCTCGGTCTTTCAATTGGTGACAGGACTTCATCTCTATTATGAATTCTGCCGAAAATTATGCCAGACGATGGGCTACATCTGAGAACGAAGAACTGGATACCTCGTCAAAATGAATAAAAAATAAATGTATTAGAGAAATATCAAAATCCTGTATTAGAAACATCAAATCAAAGTGTGTGTCATCTATCTTTCTGTGTTTTATAAACCAGAAGTGATAAAGGAATTAGATAGGTTACATGAGGAATATGTTTTGGTTCCAGCTCATAAAACCTGTCTTTCTTGGTAAGGTTCGTTATTACAACTGTATTTTAAACAATTTGGCATTAATTCCACAATTCCTCATTTAGTAATCGCAGTTATACTCCAACTGACCTTTCAAATGAAGAAATTCTTCAAAGTACATCTCAATATCTTTGTAGTTTTTGGTGATCGGGAATCCCCATGAACACGAATTGTGCTACTTTGCTAGCTGACCTCTTTCATATTCATGATTTCTTCAAATACTTCTACATGAAAAGTAAAATCTCTAGCTTTGGCCTTCAATTCGACATTTAGATATGTTGACGACGTTTTATCTCTTAAAAATAATCATTTTCGTCGATATGTCGATTCGATATATCCCAGTCAACTCGAACAGAATCCTTCACATCTGCTTCTTACTTATATATTTCATTTAAATAAATGTTAACGGCAAACAAACAACTCATCTTTATGACAAACGGAATGATTTCAGGTTTTACTTCGTCAACTTCCCATTTTTATGTACTAATATTCCATTACCACCTACATATTGTGTTTATATCTCTCAACGATTCGATACGCAAGATCTTGTTCTTCGTATGTTCAGTTTTAAATCAAGGTAGACTACTGACAAACAAGTTGATTTTCCAGGGGTTTCAACAGTCTCATTTAAAGTCAGCATTTCGCATATAAAGATATACTTTGCCAATACAACCTATCATTGGGTGAAATGCTGTCTGACGCGTTTCATACGAAATGGTAAGCCTTTCTTGACACACTGCTTCTCACTACGGATTACTTCGTGTACTTGATCAAGTTATAGGACTCACAGTGGGTGTGACCGATTAACAGGGGATGCTTACTCCTCATAGGGGCATCTGACTTCACTCTGGTATGCCACTCTTAATTTTGCATTCTTTATACAAAGTATGAGATTGATCACTCTTTGTTATCTTCACATATTCATTCATCTCATTGCTTCCTCTGAACATTTGTAAACAGTTTGAAAACTGGATTGTCTTGTCACCAAAGTTATTCAATAACTGATCAGTCTTAAAGTCCTAAAACTTTCCTTGATAAACCTACCTGTCACAAATTATTCTTCGTAACAAATCCCTACTGAATAATGTCAAAACACATGTTTCAAGTTCAATGAAAATTTTGAGAGGTGTAACATCATGTATTTTTTAGAACTATTTTAAAAAAACTATGAGGAGAAAGATATATACAAAGAAAGTAAATTCATGTATCATCTGAGGGTTAATAATATATCAATGCAGGACCCCCTGAGGATCCGGGTTGTTAGAATAGATCCTCAGCACCCCAAGCTTGTCGTAAGAGTCGACTAAATGGGGCGGTCCTTCGGATGAGACCGCAAAATCCGAGTTCCCATGTCACAGCAGGTGTGGCACGTTAAAGATCCCTCCCTGCTCAAATGCCATAAGCGCCGAGCATAGGCCTAAATTTTGCAGCCCTTCACCGGCAATGGTGACGTCTCCATCTAAAAAATTATCGAGCGGGACGTAAAACAATATATAATCAATCAATCAAAAGGTTATATCTAATGTATGCATGACCTTGTCATTGTTTCAGGATAACAAATGTAACAAAAGTCCCACGGGCCTCTTCACTCACCTGAGTCACCTTGCGCCATATTAAAGATTTCCACTACGTATTTGCATGTAAAACTTCTGCCCCTATTGTGGCCCCACCCTACTCCGGGGGGACCATGATTTTCACAAATGTGAATCTGCACTATGTCAGAAATATGTTATGTAAATTGGAATTTTTCTGGCTTAGTGGTTCTTGAGAATATTTTAAAAATATTCCTATATCTCTGCATATAAAACTTTGATACCATATTGTGACCCAACCCTACCCATGGTGACCATGATTAAATTAAACTTGAATCTGCATATACCAGGAGTTTCAATGTAAATTGGAACTTTTCTAGCACAGTTGTTCTTGAGAACAAGATTTTTAAATGACCCCATCCTATTTTTGCATATTTGTGATTATCCCCCCTTTGAAGGGAGCATGACCCCTTTTTTCAATAAAATCGAATGTTCTTCACCAAACAATGATATATACCAAGTTGGACTGAAATTGGTCGTATGATTCTGGAGAAGATGATTTTTGAAGATTTATTCCTATATTTTCCCATGTAAGGTGGCTCCAACCAACTCCAGGCGACAATGGTTTAACAAACCTGAATCTTCACTATGTCAGGAAGCTTCATTGTAAATTGAAACTTTATTTAGTTCAGTGATTCTTGAGAAGAAGATTTTTAAATGACTCCATCCTATTCTTGCATTTTTATGATTATTTCTCTCTGAAGGGAGCATGGCCCTTCATTTGAACAATCTTGAATCCCTTCACCTAAGGATGATTTGTACCAAGTTCCATTGACATTGGTCCAGTGGTTCTCTAGAAGAAGATTTTTAAAACATTTCAAGTATTTTTTACCCACTATTTTGCTAATATCTTCCCCTTGGAGAAAATCGTTACGCTGCATTTGACCAAAATTGAATCCCCTTCACCCATGGCTGTTCTATGTCAAGTTTGATTGAATACGGACCAGTGGTTCTGGAGAAGATGAAAATGTGAAAAGTTTACGCCGACGACGACAACAACACCGACGACGGACAACGGAAATTATGGATTTAAAAAGCTCTCTTAAGCCTTCGGCTCAGGTGAGCTAAAAAGGGTAAAAATTAATATTATATACGAATTTACGATAACATGCATCAATAATGATGCAGTGTGAAAACTAAAATGAGTCTTACGTGTAGAAATAGTTGCCAGTTCCTGTCACGTGGAGGTGTTTTATGCAGCGATGATAATTCTGCAGACTCCACTTATAAACACATCGATCCTAGATTGTGTCTAATCCAAGGAAAATGTAGTGAATTCGTCAGTTACTCCATATTTAAACGAAAGGCTCATCTAAATGGTAGGTGTTGATGGAATTGAATTTTCAATTATCAGGGCACATCATTACTGAACACTTTGATAATACAGTTAACTGTAGTGCGAAGTTTGATATCTAATGTACCAAAGTTAAAACCATCGTAAGTTAAATACCATTATAGCGTAATATAGTATTTTTGTTAGGGTTACATTATCTTGGCTTCCAGCGATTTAATGGCGCGAAGACGTCCAAGTACATGAAGATTATGCATTGAGAAATGCTCCATCCAGGAACACTATCTCACTTTCAAAAGATGAAAGATTGAATATACATTGTATTTAATTACAACAATGAATTCATTTCTATATATTTAGAAATAGGTGCTGAAACAATGTGAAAATGGTAGGTAAACGTTGCCTTCAATATCTTGCATAATAATACACTGAATCAATGTTTGATTACATTCATTAGGATCTGTATTTGATCATATTATATATATATATATATATATATATATATATATATATATATATATATATATCAAATATGATTTTATATTCAAACAACAACATTCTGACTCATAAGAAAATGAAATTGGAAAGCAGTTTCATTTTGTTCATACGCGGCAACACTCAAATCTTTTAAAACTGTTGCCATGTGCACTTTCAATATCCAAATGACAAATTCAAAAAAATTTAAAACGGCAAAATTCTCTCCATGAACGTGAACAGCCACTGTGAAATATGCAAACAGATTCAGAATCTGTGCCATGCCTATCATTATATCATCTATATTCCAACTTCGCAAATTTCACTGCTCTCTAAATACATATTCCCTTTTTACTGCATTTCTGAGACTTTGCACAACAAGTATACGAAGTGTAGGGACTATATTCACAACATTGTTCATCGGAAGGACACGGGTGTGATCCGCAGGTCAAAGGTTGGGGTGGTGGGAAATATGGATCATAGTTGCAGAAAATCCCAGAACACTTAGTGCCTGGGAGAATACTAGCAACAAACAAGTCCAAAGCAGATGTTTGCTGCATTGGTGCTCCATACGTGAATGGACCATTCCAGTCAGGTGAAAATACAGGACCTGATATCTTGTAATATGGAGGACCATCTTGAAATGTGATGTTACATTTAGAGATGGGGTCCTTATTACACATGTTGTATTTCACAATAGCTTGAACTTGGAAATCCATCCATTTCTGGTATTTGTCACGGACAGACGTGTCATTCACTGTATCCATGAAATATCGTAGATTTCGAACAAAAATCCCTTTGAACATTTTGGCATCATCATTGCAATTTGGATCACAATTCTTCTCTGTGAATATTCCGCTAGAATTACTGTTATATTCAATTGCTGCAGTGGCCATTTTGTCTGCTAAGATAAGGTATGATTCGTTCTGGGTGATCTTATACATTTCTGAAAGAGCACCAATCATGACTCCTGTTTCGTAGGTATATCCTACATTGTCTGAAGGCTGGCACGATGATATATCAATACCATCACTTAAAAGATTGGTAGAACTGTTGATTAGATTATTCCCGAATAGGTAGTTTTCAATCTTTTTATATTTACTCTTGATAGTTGTATCATTAGTTAATCGGTAAAGTTTAGCCGACAGGTGGTACATTTGAACGTCCGTAATGGTTTGTTTGGCATTGATGTTGTTGTCAAACCACATCCCTCCTTTGCACGTGCCAGAGGAGTCCCATCCCGTTTTCCAGCTCCAATTTAGAATATCAATTGCGGTCTGGAGAAACTCCTGAAGTCCGAATAGTTCATATATCCTACTATAGCTGAGACCGTACCATCCCATGTCATCGAAAGATGGATACGGACCATAGGCTTCCATTAAGGAGTACAAATCTCTTTGAGAACCTTTTACCACCGTCATATATCTTTTGTGTTGAGCATACTTCATGAAATTAGCAATGGGTTCCAATACGGCGCCATTCTGCCAGAACCCGTCATACCCGTTCCAAATCTGCAAGAGGAAAGTGATTGCTCTATGTTACAAATTCGTAAAAATGTAAAATTGATCGCAGTAACCTTTTTGGGATATCACTGTGCAACCAGACGGGTTTCAGGTTGGATTCCCGATCCCTTGACTGCATAAAGCTCCTTCGTCAAACGTCCGACATTAGAGCTCCTTCATCAAACATCCGAGTTTTGAAATGACATTCCGGGTATTTCGTATATGACCCAAAACAAAAACGGTAATCCTGGTCATGACAAAGAACCCTTACTGCTACAGTCTCAAGCGTCCTTAATATGTCCAACGTTTTGTCTACAACTGATGGCGTCTCTGTAAGACGTCTCTGAAAGATTCTCGAATGGAACATAAAACAACAGATAATGTAGATGAAAAGTGAGGAAAGCCTAAAATAGATATCAAAATGGCTATTGAACGTTTCACCATCTATAAATAAAGCGTCACAGATTTAAACCTACATGCATGTTCTTCGCTGAGGGCGGTAGCAGTGAGGGTTCTTTATCGTAACTCGGAACTTCGGTTTTTAAGATCTCATTTGAAATACATAGAGTTCCCCAGTACCCTTGCTTTTCGTAAGAGGCGACTAAATGGGATGGCCTCGTGTCGCAGCAGGTGTGACACGAAAAAGATCCCTCCCTGCTAAAAGGTCGTAAGCATCGTGCACAGGCCATCACGGGCAATGGTAACGTCTCCATAAGAGCGGAAAATGCTTGAGCGGGACGTTAAACAATATACATTCAACCAACAACTTCTAAATGTGGAGCGAATTCGCAGTAACGTCTTTGGTTTGGCGGAGCTCCAACCCACGACCTACCGGTCATGAAGGGGATTCTCGAACCGAAAAGCTATCGCGACGTTAAATGTTGCAAAATACTTGCCTGGTAGCTGAACAGACCGGCTATGGGAGATGGGAACCAGTTGCATTGATGGGCGAATTCAGTGACACAAGCCATATAAGCACTGAAGTCATTACCAAACATATCCATAGAACAGGTGCTGTTCTCATTGGTAACCACAGGGTTTAAAAAGCAGCTGAGTATCACACCGAGAACAAACGTTGTTTCCAAAGTCTTCATTGTAAGATTTTACTAGTTTTGTGTATTGTATTTCCTAATACGTCAAACTAATGTATGTGTGATAACAACTCATTCAGTGTTATCGCTGAGTTATTGATAAGTGATAGAGATTGGCCTTGTCATATAACAGGGCCACATGTCCGTGTGAGGGCGAAGTCAATACTGTATCTTCATCAATAATGTTCTTAGTTAATGAAATGTCTCATTCCTTCTTACCATTTATTTCTGAATGAATGATTTTGATTTTCCACTGACATGGCAGCAATCACTGCCATTGTGTAGTGAAGGTATTTGTTAATAACTTGTCCGTTCGTTTAGTATAAATAGCACTATAAAAGATGATATTTTTTTAAAACAATGTTTTACAATAAACACTGAATACCAAATTTGGTCCCTCCCTGGAGTCAGAATCTCTGTCCCGTGAATTATAACAGTAGAGGACGTCCTGCTTTATTTCACTGTGAATTTAGATTTTCTTGCAAATACATGCATGCGGTTGTAGAATTAATTTATGGCTGTCCTAAGGCCCCAGGGGTACTTGATTCCTGAAAGTTACAATTTATGTCGCAAAGATGCTTCATACCAAGCCTGAAACAATTGGTATTGTGGTTATCAAGAAGTTAAAAATGTTCAATTTTTAACGCACGACTGACCCTGACCATTCAAACTTTCCAAGGTTACGTCGAAAGGTCAATATCTCCCATATTCTATGTAATTCAAGATACAAGAACGTATTTTGTATTAAGTCCTATATTCCTGTTCGTTTTGAGGAGGTTGTTCTAGGAATGATCATTCTCGTAAATCCTATAAAGAATACAAAATTAAGAGAAGACAAACACGGACTACTGGACACACCAGAGGTGGGATCAGGTATCTAGGAGGAATATGCTTACCATGTTGACCGACGTTGTACACCTGTTATTCTTTATTGAGACACCTCTGTCGGCGCGTGTTCGAATCTCGGCCGCGGCGTTATGTGAGCAAGTTTGCCAGTTGACTTGCGGAAGGTCGGTGTTCTCTTCCCAGGTACATTGTATCTGGGTTCTCTCCTCCACCAACAAAAACTGGACGCCATCAGATAACTGAAAAATTGTTGAGTGTGGCGGAAAGCAATAAATAATCAATCAATCAATCTTTATTGAGATCATTTAACATTCGAAGAGGTTATGGAGGTTTTTTATTACTTTGAGAGGGTGTTAATTGCCACTGTCCAGAATGTATCTTAAAAACAATGAATTTTAATTCAAACTTTACACATATAATAAAGTGTAATAATATGTGTACATATTATGTATATAATGAAACTGGGCACCTGTCGTTGGTATTGCGATTTTTTGGATATTTTCATTTTACAAGTGCTTCTTCGGTTTATGGGACTTGTGTGTTTTCTTTAAGATTTTATAAAAATGTGCAATCTCACAGAGTTTTTAAAGATGGTATAATGGAATCATAAGTCCATTTTATGTATCTGTCTGACCATCTGTCTGTAGGTATGAATTTATTCACACTAGTGCATGGACTTCTCTGATTTTTTTTACACTCATTATTACACCATGAGTAGTGATAAATATTAAGGTTCAAGAAATTTTGTGCTTTCTGTAACTTTTATTCATATGAAACATGAATGATGTTGAAAATCAGGTCTTATAACAATACTTCAAATATGTCCCTATATCGATGAGCCCTGCTGGGATATTAGTCTCATTAGGACAGTCCTTGGTATATAGCCAAATTTTGTTGAATTGTAAATTAAAGTAATTATACTTTATAAGATTTTGTTATATAAAATTACATATGTACTTCTATAGATGTGTTCTTATAAAACTACAAAAAGTGTTCTTGACAAACTACATATCGTATTCTTTCTAAAAACAAGTACGAAAATGAAGATGCACGCGATATGTAACGTTGCAATCCCTCTATAGCCTTTATATAAGTAATCATTAAATATGGTATGTACTATATGTGACATGTCAAGGACTACGGTAAATAAGACGTGAAGTGGTATCGATTATAAAAACCCTGCGACTGGAATCCCAAGAAGTATCTGTATAAATGTTCTTTAGATATCACTGAATACCTGGAGAACGCTGATACCTATCATAAAGGTCAGTTTACAAAAGTCGACTTACGGCTCTCTTAAGATGAAGAAGCTTTATCTCGGCGTAGGGTTTTAGTAGAGACTAGATGTCGGGACCGGTGTAAATATTGTCTCACCACCCCAAATGGATCTTGAGCTACATCAAGATGACCTTAAACGACCTGCTGATCTGCCGTACCGCTGTATTGTCATTAACGATAAAGTCATTCCGAATGACAGGAAAGTAATCAGTGGAGGGTCTAAATATATATAATCGTGTTCTCTGTTAATTATCAGGGGTTTTTTTTTCTCTGCACACTGTGATTCTACGTGAATCAATTTATTAAAGCATCCCATTGGGTGTTACAAACCTGAAGATTTAAGTTTAATCCTCTCGATACCAGCGACTTAAAAATAAACCGGAACGAAGGAATGAGTTATGTAAGACCTTCACAGCAAACACAATTAGCTCTGGGAACCGAGACAATTACATCCAGCGAGGAGAGGGAACAGATCCCAGAGTAAACAGACCAGCCGAATTAATGACTTCTCCCCACCAGAAAAATCGGTACTCTCGCCTCTCAGAATGTGAATGACTTTGGCTTGTATCAGAAGCCTGTAAACTGTGTCACTTTTGTTAGTATCAAAGGCGGCAGAACCGAACAGAGGAAATTCTCTGACTCCTAGTATGATGTTATAACCGTGTTTACACACATCCAAGCAGGCAATTATTGTGTGGACTGGGGATTATTACTGCCGGGGGTTCTTTGTGGTGTATTTCATTCATTGTTCGTTAACCGGTCTTTTCATTACCAATTTTTCCCTATCGTGTGTAGAGGATACCGTTCATGCGTCCCGGCCGGCCAGATCCTTGTGTGATTTGTGTATCACGAGAGGGGTACAGAACTTTAAACTGTTTAACACCTGCACAGTGCACGGGTTGAGTGCTAATTGGGGGGTTGTATGTTGATAGAAGACAGGTTTACGGGTTAGATCGACATGATGTTATAAGCATGTGGACGGGAGTACTAGGTTTCCTCCTGCTGGTAAGCTTGATAATGTTGTTCTTCATCAATATATTTCCATGTGTTAAAAAAAAAATGATCGTGACCTCTGATCTGATAAGCTTCCGGTTGAGGTATTCATCATTAACCTTAGTTTTCTTTAATTGAGGATTAACATTTATGTCTAGGCCAATATTATATGTTTTCAGTCAGTTTGTTAATGATATATAGCAAACTGTTCAAAGCTATTTTTTTTTATCAAACATCCCTTAAATTATGATAAGAAAAATCTTTTATTAGTAATTGCAATTTTAGGATATAAAACTATTTGAAAAATCTGCAGTAGTTTTCAGAGCATATAGTTTAGAATTCCAGGTTGATCTAGAACATGGCGACAATAAAGTTCATGGAATCGACCGTTATTTTCTTATAGTAAACAGGTGTAAATTTAATACAGAAAAGTAGATCAAAGCCAGCTGTCTTTCCTTAAAGATTTTGACATTTTTAAATTTTAACAATTTTAAATCTACACAAAATTCAGTTGAACAAGAAAGACCAGAGATTATGTAATTTTTGTAATCTGAGAATATGTCAAACATTTAGGTTGGTTTTGGATTTTTATTGTTCCTGGTGTTTTGTTTTTTTTTTTGTTTTTTTTTTTGACAGCTGTAAATCATGATCGTGGTTGAATGTGTAAATGCGGGCGATCGCTTACCGAACTTGTCATAATGTACATGGTCGTACGCGTGTTTAATTAAAATGTTTTTGTTGGTTTTTGAAGGTCCCCCCTCAAAAAAAAACCAAAAAAAAAACCCAAAAAAAACCCTAATACCGCATGATTCATTTTTGAAATATCTCTACTGGACTGTCAGTTGTGACACATAATTGTAGGTCATATATGATTAATGTCAAAATTGATATTTTGTTTTGAGAGGTCTCATGCATGATATATCTGTAGAGAAGATTAAAATGATTCGATTTCAACTTTAAACAGATCAAGAAAACTCTACCAATGTTCTCGTGAAACTGAATGGTTTTTATTACTGTATAATTATGCTCTAACCATATCATACCGTCATGCATTCATCTTTACTTCATAAATCAAAAAGTAACCATTTTTGATATTTCATCAGGGTAAGGAATTGAAACATCAATAATATGACAGTCATTGTCTTGTCGAAATAAAATTAACGAGGTCTCCAAAACACTAGTACTGCTAGTTTCTAGTACACTAGTACTCCTGGTTATATAACTGTAAGGAATCGCCGTACGTTTAGTTGCATGGTAGATAACTGTTTCGACTTCGCGATGAATTATCAGGGGATACCGCGATTATAAACCATCTAAAGCAAACAATTACCAGGCAATCATCTGAGTACCATTTTATAAAAAATGATACAAAAAATATTGCCCCTGCGATATCTCGCTGTCACTGCACATACATGTTTTGTGTTATGAGCACGCGATCAAATAACTAAATTCTGTATACTTAGCAATGTGGCATTTCGAAATCTACACGGTACTGATACGATTGCTTGGGGGAACATAGTGAGCGATATTTGCTATGGCAATATTTGTTGACTGTGACACGTAGACGAGGGGTTTCTGAAATTATGGAGGCCCATGTCATTCCTCTCTCATGTGACGAATATTGATTAAAATTGGCATATTTGTACAAGACATTTTTGCAGAGTGAGGTATCCGACACTGGGCGTAAAATTACTATTGAAAAAGTAACATGCATTAAATAGATCGTAGTCAGTTGAGTAAACGGGAAATTAATGGTAGGAAAAACTTGAAATGTATTCTTATGGCTTCATTCTGTGCAACCTTTGTTTAAAAAAAAATCTACATACGGAAAAATCAGCTAATGCCATAGATTGGTTAGATAGTTGTATATTGTTTAACTTCCCACTCGAAAAAAACATGGGTGCTAACCCGGATCCCCGTGGATTTACTGCCATATTGACGACGAGTAGTTAGAACAAACAAGTGACCAGGGCTGTTGTGTGCACGTGATACCCCAGTCTGTTGTGTGCACGTGATACCCCAGTGTTAGAAAGAATAAACTGGAGGCGTGTCGAATGTTGGTGTAATATCAATGTCGAGATAGTACATAAAGTAATGACTGAAAATTTTGAGTACATGTACTGGGGTCCGTTGAACCCCTGGATTGTATTTTCATAATTTGAATTGAATGGAATTATTAGTTTGAATACGAGTGATGATGTAATATTTGCATGGTATACATTCAACGTCGTCAAACAACATTGTGATCATGCCACGCGAGTTCTACGGACATTCTAATTATAGACTAACACTGAAAATTAATTTATCAGTGCTAATTAGAGACATGAAATTCCCCATATCTGTTGAAGTTTTCATACTATTGAATCTTGCTAGAAATTTGTTTACTCGATAATTTCTGAGCAACCCTCATATTGTTTTCACTTTGCTGTGACATTACTATCTATGTCGGTCAGTAATATCAAATTATAACGTGTGAATTACTTCTAGATCTGCCATCTGAAGTGTTTTGTATGGTGTATACAATGACTCTACTTAAATTTTCAAAGATACTTCATTTTTATCAAATAGCAGAGATACAGTGTGTCAGAACGTAAAATTAAAACATCCGGGTCCTTCACAAAACAGAGAAGGACATTAAAATTCAACAACCGAACAAAAATGTTTAGTCACTCAACCGAGCATATTATACCTGAGAAAGGATCGAGTTTATGTCTTTGTGATTTTCATTAGTTTAACATACTCATAAATTCCTAACTTCATTTTCCTGCATAGTTTCTAATGATATACACAGTAAAAAGACTAAGACAACGGACAATACTCAATCTAATAATTCCTATTATCTGTTATGACCTTAAAAAACGAGGTCACGTGTCGCGGTAGGCGTTGGCGCGTTAAAGAACCCCCTCATTGCTCACTGTCCTGAGCGCTAAGCATAGGTCTAAAGTGGTATTGACATCTCAGTATGAGTGAAAAGTTTTCGAAGGGACGTAAATTAAGTAAGAAATAAGTAGATAAGTAAATAAACACTATTTAGCAGTTTTACTTATTTCTTTCCTTTCATTTCTTTTTTGTGAATTGGCCAGAACTAAGATAACAACCAAAATTCAGCTTGATTGTATCGGAATCATCTGTGATATACATGTGGTATGGTATTGCGCAATGTAGCATATATGTTACAATATTTGATGATTATAGAACTACGAGATAAAAAGAAGTTCTTTATCTGTTTGATAAACATTAAAATATCAGTATGGTGCCCAGGATATAAGCGAGGATGTGTAACATGTATCTTTACACTCAGTGAGCTGCAGTGGAGGTTTACAGTAATGATATCATTACAAACCTGTGCATGTATTACGAAGATTATCGGATACAAAATCTCTCTCTCTCTTTCAAAACGATAAGGTGCACTTTATTCTTTAATTTCTCAGATTTTCAACATCTATATTCCAGCCACTCGGAAATGGAACGAGTTCAAGAAGTTCAATTACCAGTTATCGCGGTATTCTCAGTATTCCGCCACTAAAACCAAACCGATTTTCATATTGTGACGTGTTTATTGACCTAGTAATGAACATAAATTGGGCGACACTACAAGCGCGGAAAAGATTATGCTTTTGTCATCGTTTTCATATGGTGACCTGGTGCTAATCGAAAATGTCGTGGTGACAATTCTTTCACTTAAATGAACCAATCCATTTGTTACAGATTTTCCCACAGGACACCGAAGCCAGTTGGTCCAGATGGAGTGGTTGGAGCATGTGCAGCAAGTCGTGTGACGGAGGATTGTCCAATCAGAAACGCCGATGTTTCGGCAACAGCAATTGTCCAGGATCAGAAATAAGATATCGCCATTGCAATACTAGGGTATACTATAACAGCAATTTATCTAGACTTTTAAAAATAATAGATAAATAGGTTACCGATTCTGGTGTATTATATACTTTAACAGCCGTGCAGTGGCTACCTTATGAACGACAACGATAGAGTATGCAGTTTCCACAATAACTTAGGATCCGCCAGTAATTACCGGGAGTGGGTTCCGATATCGCAGCAGGTATACCCGTGCTACGTGCTGTGCAGGGATTTGTCGGGAAACACTCCGAATGAAATCAAAACGAACAAAGAGGACGGGACCAAATGCAGCTCTCAGGATAACTTTTATTGCATTAAGGGAGAATGCAAGGTACAGAATTTACTTAAAGGGAAATGTGTCATCCACTACCGAATTATGTCAGTGAACAGTAATTATGATATGTAATTAGGTATTTTATTATACTATATCTTGCATTCAGTTTATCATTTCGTGCGCTCGAAATATCATAATTGCATTTTTCTAAGTTTTATTTAGAGAACTCCGCTTATAAAGAATATAAAATCGTGAACTAGTCGAACGATGATCCTCGGAGACATCAGAGGCCCCTGATTCTACCTCTGGTGTTTTCAGAGGTCCGTGTTTAACCTACTTTCAATTTTGTATTCTTTATGGGATTTATCATATTCACTTTTCATCAAGTAACGATATGCATATATAGCAAGTAAACCCAAATAATCCTGGTTAAAACAGCTGACATAATATATGTCATGACGTACGGCCTCATCAATACATAGTGCTGTGATTTGCAAGGTGGACAAAATTTGTCGAAATTCGGACCACAGAAAATTTTTCAAAATGCCAAGAAAATTGCCAAACAGTCCCCCCCCCCCCCCCCCCCCCCCCCCCCCCCAATGCATAATGCATCTAAAATTTTCCTTTAATTTGTACTTCGTTTAACGCAGGTATTTTGAATTTGTTTGAACACATTTTTTATTGATTTTTATATTCATTTTATCGACGCTACTTTTACAATCCGAATACCCTTTAGTAAAACTATTTCTGACTGGTCCTTGAAACTTTGTCATACTGCTACTATTGGTCGAATAGCTATTGAATTATTCATGAGACTGGGGTCAATAACATGACCTCAAACTGATGCTGTGAGATCCGTCTCCAGTGAAAGGATTAGAGAAGATATTATTTTAATTAGATTGTCTTGGGATCCATGTTTGTCCTACCTTTAATTTTGTATTCTTTACTGGAATTATGATCACTGTTCGTTGTCTTCACCTTTTCATACCTCTTATAATCGACAGAATAACCTACTTCTATGAAAATGAAAACATAATACCCTATGTCGATATAAAACATGGTGCCGAAATTTGACAATATATGTTAAGGAGTCATTGTGTAGCTTGTTTGTATCATGGTATAGAGTAATCTAAACTTGGTGGTAATTTTCTGTAACCCGCCGATTTGACATATATTTGACCCATTTATATCAAATTGAAAAATCGGTGCTTCTATAGATAAATATATTATTAGTAACATTGTCACAGCATATGATTGTCTTTAATAAAATACTCTCTGTGTGTGTGTGTGTGTGTGTGTGTGTGTGTGTGGGTGGGTGGGTGGGTGGGTGGGTGGGTGGGTGTGGGTGTGAAAATAATTCAGTGTTACCTCGCTATATACAATTTCTCTTCCAATGCTCCTCAGAGACTTGGTTGTGATTGGGAGGTGTGGTCAAACAGGGTGATTGACAGCTGCGGCATCTGTGGAGGTGATGGTTCTAGCTGCGCAAGAAATGACACGCAGTCACATTTTTATTGGCTTGTGGATTGGTCACCATGTTCGGTCACATGTGGTGTAAGTAATTATCAGTCATTGTTAGAGCAGCAATCAAAATAATTTTCCCACCAAAAAGGGATAGATTGGTGAACATCATTTGTCCCAAGAATGATCTCTAGACTAACTAGTATTTTAAGTCATATAACTGTTCACACCGACTGATCATTCGTTTAAAGATTTGATACTTCATTTCAAATGAATGCAGCTGTTGTTGCACTTCTGTATTCTGACGTTAAACTGACAATGATTAAAGTCATTAGCAGGAAAATGAAGTATGTTTAATCCCTATGATAATAGAAATAAGAGTTCTATGGGCTTCGAAACGCTCACATCAATACAATATGAGTTTATAGCACTAATAAGGTTTCTGGAAAATATATGGAAATCAGAATCCGAGGTGAAAATCACAAGTTCTGGTTCCAATGTATATTAAAGTAGGTAAATGAAAAATTAATGTGTTATTGTTTAGAGTTTGAAAAAGATACCTTTAGGCGATGAAATGTCATTAAAATCAAAAGGTTTTAAAATAATCTAGTTCTCGTTTATTGGAGTAAAACGTAAATTTAAAAACATCCTTTCGTTGAAGTACGTGCAATAAAGTATACAGTTGGTGAAACGTCAGGTTCAATTGCCATAAAATCTGGAACCACCATAATTTAACAATAAATATTAAATATGAAACTTGAATCTTTTATTGCTTAATATCAAACGTTATGGCCAATGATTGATTTTTATTCCCCCTGGAATCGAAGAGTCGGGGATATCTAGTTTTTGGCCTGTCTGTCTGTCTGTCTGTCTGTCTGTCTCTCTCTCTCTCTCTCTCTCTCTCTCTCTCTCTCTCAGTGGCAAAAACTTTAACCTTGACGATATCTTTTACAGCATAAGAGGTAAAGCGTTCATATTTGGTGTGTGCATTCTTTGCAATAAGACTTTCATTAACTCAGAAAAACATTCAGAAAATTCAGAAAAAACATCTTTAACAATAAAAACAAAAACAACAACAATGATTTACTCTTCCACTCTGTGATAATCTGGGGTGAGGGGGAATTACCCTCTCAGTTATGCTATAATATCCAATGAGGGTAACTGTTTTTTTCTTTTTGAAACGGAGCTTATGTTGCGTTATTTTGGACGATTGAGGTATGTAAAACTTTGTTGACATGCTTCAGAGAGATTTTCAACAAATACTAATTAAATCAATCCATGTAGGTAATTTGTAAGGGTGACGTGGGCCATGATCTCATGAATCTGTGGTTTCATTTTCACATCATAAGAACCACTAGGCCAAAATTCCATCACACGTAGCACACCCGTGAGTGAAGGATATTTACGTGAAGGGTTCTGTTTTCATCCGCAGAGAAATAGTTCAGAAAAAGTTGAAATAGAGTGGTGTGTTTAGACAATCTTCTCAAGATTCACTGATCAGAACCAGAAAACTAAAAAACAACCTTCTCAAGATCCGCTGATCAGACCCAGAAAACTTGAAAGACAACAGTCTCAAGATCCACTGATCAGACCCAGAAAACTTGAAAGACAACAGTCTTCTTAAGATCCGCTGATCAGACCCAGAAATCTTAAAAGACAACAGTCTTAAAATCCGCTGATCAGAACCAGAAAACTAAAAAACCAACCTTCTCAAGATCCGCTGATCAGACCCAGAAAACTTGAAAGACAACAGTCTCAAGATCCGCTGATCAGACCCAGAAAACTTGAAAGACAACAGTCTTAAGATCCGCTGATCAGACCCAGAAATTTTGAAACAAAAACAAAAACAAACCCTTCTCCTCAAGATCCGCTGATCAAACCCAGAAAGCTTACAAATAAATGTACGAAAAAATCTTTTAGTAATCACGATTCACGATTGTTCACATCAAAAGCCCTGGAATCAGCTCGAGGCTACAGTAGGAGTTCAAAGTTCTACACAGGAATATTTAATTAAATTCTATGAGACTGACTACTCTCTTCGTTATCTTAGCCTTTTCATGCAAATTTTGTCAAGAGATACAAGTTTTAAGCTGTAATGTATTTTCAACTTTGTTCACAGCAAAACAGTAGTGGCTCAAAGTATTATATATATGATTAATTAAGAAAATTTTATGAAAAAATATTTTCGCAAGAACTACAGACATACAAAATATCAAATTAATATGAAAGCTTGGTTGTGTAATGCAGGTTCGAGATTGTTCATACCATGATACCTGGAGTCACAGGGGGTCTGTTCAAATCGGGGGTGCTAAAGTGTTATAAAAGATTGACATGAAACATTTTAGTAAATCATCTGAAGAGTCACAACGATGAAAATTTATATAATGTCGATTCATGTATTTCATAGCATTACTCTGGAGCCCATAGTGAGGTTATTTGATACAGTTTGCAAGCTTCACATAGGTTGAAGTGGGGGAAATTCTCTGAAATTGTTTTCAGAACCACAAAGATGTAATCTACGAAAATGAAATACATGCATCCTTCTGTTGTATAGATTCAATTTTGTTTACACCATTAACCCCAAGCACATGGCGGGCCACAATAGGGGACAAAGTCTTAAGTAGGAATATAAAGGAAATTTCGTTAAGAATCTTCTCAAAGACCACAACGGTACGTTTTATCAAATTAATATGCAACCGTCTCGTTTTAAGTCACTATTTTGCAAATTTTATGGTCGTATAACGATCCAATTTACAAATACGACCTGCCATTAGATCGAATGCTGTCTGACGTTTTTCATACCAAATGTTAGGCCATTCTTTATATACTGATTTTGACTACGAATTACTCCTAAAACTTTATCAAGATATACGGCTCACGGCGGTCTACAGGGGATGCTTACTCCTCCACGACACCCGATCCCATCTCTGATGTGTCCAGGGGTCCCTATTTGTCCTACTCTTTGTAGAAATCTGTTCGCTATCGTCACCTTTTTATGCAAACATCCTTATATAATGTAGCATTTTGACTTATTTTTGTTATGGCAACTGGATGGGGCTACAATAAGGGCTTCAATTTTTACATGTGAATATTAAGAAAAACTCTTATCAAAAGATTCTCACAATGTGTAGATTAAAGTTCATTCACGCCGTGATATCGGGACCAAGGGCGGGGTCATGACAGGAATAAAAATCAAGAAACACAAAAGGTACATTTTTTTTTTTAAATCTATATGTAAGCATACAAATAGTTTAAATTCATGAATATTCATACCATGGCCACTGAGTTCAATGTGTGGCTATAAGAGTAACATGCGACATAGTTTGTATATATAATTTTTTTGCATGGGAAAATATAACATCTCAGATGAATGATGTGGTTGGTTGTATATTGCTTCACGTCCCGCTTTAGAATTTTTATTGATATGGATACGTCACCATTGGTTGGTGAAAGTCTGCAAAATGTAAACCTATGCTCGGCTCTTATGTCTTTTGAGCAGGGAGGGATTTTGCGAAGGACCTCTCCAATTAATAGCTCTTACGACAAGCAAGGGGTAAAGGGGACCTATTCTAACCCCCACGGGCTGCTTAATATTATGCATATTCAGATGTAAACAAAATAGAGTTGATTGACATTTCCTACGTACTGTGCTCATGTTTTTAGACAGGTCACCAAGAATCTATCATAAGGTGTATAAATAAACGAAACAAAAGAAGGACAATGGAATATTACTGCGACCGAGCGAACAAACCAAACGACCTTACCCGGGAATGCTCCCTTCCAGATTGCCGGCCTCAGTAAGTCACTCCGAGGGGGAATTACTGCTTCATAGGAATGTAATCTCATAACATCTGTACGTATGGTGTACTGAATAGAGAGAGTGTTTTCATCTTGCAGTTTTTTTAAAATTTACTAATTACAACACGACAGAACTAATATTGGGCTGAAACCAAAACAACCCCCGTACCCAAGTGATAGTGGATAAAACCATTCACTGGTGATCATTGTTTAATTCTAGGTGGGAAATATCATCCTATGGGCGATGTTCTGTGGATTGTGGCGGAGGGATACAACGTCGTAATATTCGGTGTGTACAACGGTCCGGAAGAGCGAACCTGATTGCTGTGGGGTCCTACCAGTGTCCGGATCCGATACCGAGCTCTGAGAAGGCCTGCAATTTACAATTCTGTCCCGCCAGATGGCAGACTGGTAAATGGAGTCAGGTTTGATCATACCAATATTTGAAGCAATTATTAGCTCACCTCAGCTGAAAGCTCAAGTGAGCTTTTCTGATCACCCGTTGTCTGCTGTCCATCCGTTCTGTCTGTCCATTAACTTAACATTTTCGACTTCTTCTCCAGAGCCACTGGGCAAAATTCAACCACACTTTGCACAAAACATTCCTAGGTGAAGGGGGTTCAAATTTGTCAAATGAAGTACCATGATTTTCTAAGGGGAGGTAATAAGGACATAGCAAAACACACTAAAAAAAATTAAATATCTTCTCCAGAACCAAGTTCAAGTTCAATCAAACTTGGTATAAATCATCCTTGGGTGACGGAAATTCACGCCTCTTCTAATGAAGGACCATCCTTCCTTCAAAGGGGAGCTAATCGCAAAAATAAGGTGGGATCATTTGACATTCTTCTCAAGAACCACAGGACCAGAAAAGTTGAAATTTACATGAAAGTTTCCGGACATAGTACAGATTCAAATTTGTTAAAATCATGGACTCCGGGAGTAGGGTGTGGACACAATAGAAAATCAGAATTTTACATGCCAATATATGGGAAAATCTTTAAAATTCTTCTTCTCAGAACCCATTTAGCTTGATAAGTTTAGATTTACAAGGCAGCTTTCTGACATAGTGCAGATTCATGTTTTTTGAAAATCATAGCCCCCTGGGTAGGGTGGAGCCAAAATAGGGGATTAATGTTTTACATGCAAATAAAAAGGGAAAATCCTTTAAAAATCTTCTCAAGAAATAAAAAGGGAAAATCCTTTAAAAGATTAAAGTTTCACATGCATTTAGGGAAACATAGGCAAAGGTGACTCAGGTGAGAAATGTAATCCATGGGCCTCTTTTATTATATGCATCTGTGTCTTGCATACATGTAAATACGAATCCACTTAGAAGCACTACAGCTTCATCTACTACAGCTTCATCTTAAACTTTTCTGGAGTACCGTATTGATATCAACGTCCCGTACACTTGCGGTTAGGTAAATACCATTGACTTTATAAGTGCATCAATGCGAACCGAGTACAGCTAACAATATTTTGAAGATGTCTTGGTGGTACATGTATCATAGTAATAAACACTTGTTGTTCAAACCAGGTAAACGCGATTTTCAAGACGACAAGATTCGCAAAGTTCAATATGAAAGTGAATTGGTCGTATAGTTTATACGCTTTCATATCGAAAATATAGAGGCGTTGATAACAACTTCCTTTTCTATTATTGTAGTGTTCAGTATCCTGTGGCATCGGCACCCAAATTCGCAGTCTGACATGCGTAAAATATCCTACTCGTGGAATAGAGATTAGTGTGTCACATTCGGAATGTTTTAGTGTCAGACCAGAGACATCTCGTGCCTGCACAGTAAAGGCCTGTTTCAAAGAATTTTATTCAGTTCCTTCTATTGTTGTGGATAATTCGACATTCATTCAAACTCGACGAATGAAAAGAGTATACCTCAGTGTTGGTGGTAGGGCTATTTTACTGCCAAAGCAGCCAGTAAAAATTGCATGCATTGTCAAAAATATGGATAGTAGACTTATTTTCTGGACTAAAGATGATCGGCTGATACCAGTTGAGCCCTACAAAAGGATTCACGTTTCCCCAAATGGAGTTCTAAAAATTAAACGCACAGATCCAAACATTGATAAGGGAGTGTTCACATGCATGGCGGGTATTGAAAAAGCCAGCACATACATTACGTTTCAGAACAAGAAGAAAGCTTCAAAGACGGCTAAATCAATACAGAAGAACTTGAAAAAAGACAGAGCGAGTTTAGATAAACCGCAGTCGGATAAAATTCCAGGGTCGGAAGGCTCTCTTAAACGGGAAGGTAGCAACAGTTCCGAGGTGGCAGAATTCACGGTCGGTGATTGGTCAGCATGTTCAAGGACCTGTGGAAAGGGTTTACAGACACGGAAAGTAATGTGTAGTGTGTATACGGACAATTATATCAAAATTGTTCCGGCTAAACAATGCGAACAGCAAGCTAAACCCGTAAATGTTAGAAAGTGCTTGGTTCAGGAATTTTGTCCGCAGTGGGATGTAGATAAATGGGGAGAGGTAAATTTCAGTTTCTTGCATTCAACAAAAGCATTGAGGAATATGAGTATTTTACACGACTTTTAGTTACCTTAAATATTGCCTTCCATATATCGTCTGGATATATCCTCTATCTTAGTTATCAATGCACATATCTTAGTTATTAATATACACTGTACTCGTCTTGAGTCATAATTTGGGGTGTTTTTAATTATGTTTCAGTGTAGCATAAAGAACTGCAAAAGAATAGGCAAGGCGGTACAACATCGTACTGTGTTTTGTACAAATGGAAACGGAAGTTCAATACACCGTTCTAAATGCCAGAATATCCCTGTACCAACGGGGTCCCAGGAATGTGAAAATACGGAATGTGAGGTGGAATGGCAGACTTCCAGGTGGACAAAGGTTAGAATAGATTATATTAAGATCGCAATTGTGTCAGTTAGATAGTCTCTAAAAAGTTCTTGACGCTTCTATAGGTGAAAAGGTGAAGTTAATGAACAGTGATCAATTTCATAACTCCTATAAAGAATGCAAAATTAAGAGTAGGGCAAATACGGATCCCTGGACACACCAGAGGTGGGATCAAGCATTCCCTGTCGACCGGTCACATCCGCCCTGAGCCCTATATCGTTATTAGGTAAACAGAGTCATCCATCGTCAAATTCAATGTGTAAAGAACGGTTGAACCATTGTAATGAAATACGTCGGACAGCATTTGACCCAATGACAAGTTGTATTGGTAAAAGAGATCGTGATAACGACCAAAGAATTTGCGAAATACAGATTTTTAACCAGACTGTTGAAAACTCTCTTATATCAGCTTATGTTACAGAATAATTGAAATACCCCGTTCCTGTATCGTCAGTGATGAAGTTAATATATGGAGTGCGAGCTCTCCTTATATACTGTGTATGTGAATAAAAAATAGAATTGTGTTGTTGTTGACTAAATATTTACATTGTTTCAGTGCAAACCACTTTGTTCGCCTCGTGGAAAGAAGTTCCGTTTGTTTTCCTGTGTATGGAAGAGAACCCATAAATTGGCTCATACTCAGTGTAAAACACTACCACGCCCTCTGGCATGGAAACCATGCAAGTCTAAATGTAAAAGAGGTGGGTGTATACATCTTAAGTGTGTCTGATGGGAGAGAGTGACAAAAGACTTTATACATGTATATTTCATTATACCGGTCCCTTGTGTTGATGTCACAATGCCTGCTTGATATCCTTAATCTACCATATCAAGGCGTGTGGTTCTGGTGTCACTAACAGTTTTATGTTTTTTGTAAAATATTAACGGTTCTTCATAATATGATCAGCTACCTAAGCAATTCAATTTTTATTATATAAACCATACCTTTCAGACAGGGGCTCTGAAAAGCACCTTACCTTGAAAATCTATAGGGAGACATAGTAAATTAGCTGCAATGTATACCATTGCTCCGAGTTTTATAAGAAATTACATGAAGAGCCATTTGTTAACTGTAAACCAGTTTTTATTCGCAACTTTATTTCGCGATTTACCAGTGATAAACTGGTTCGCGGTGATTAATGTTTGTGATCGAGATTATCTTAAAAATACAAGAAATATTGAAAGTTTTGTAAAGCAATCTTACGATATACCGTACGTTCTTCAGTTTTATGACTTAGGGCTTAAGATTTACGAGTTCGCGGCGAGAAATATTCGCGATGATGAGGTTTTCTAAAATATTTCTCACATGCGAGCAATGGTTAATTAATAGTATTTGTCGCGTTGCAAGTACACGTTTCTTTCTATTTTCAGAATGTCGGGACCATTCCAGATATTGTTCATTGGTAGGAAAGTTAAAGATGTGCCGATATCAGACATTTGTAGACAAATGCTGTCAAACGTGTAAACATTCAAAAGTATAAATTGTTACATATTAATTTTTGGCGAAATAGAACTCAAATAAAACTTGATACATAAAACCATATTACAGCATCCTCTTGGTTTATAGACTACTGCATGTGTACAATTATATATATACTTTCTTTTCAACAAATTTTCATTGCTTTTTACACTGTGTATTCCAACAAAATACTTGTCTCCCAGTGAATGTCAGATTAGACAAGTTTCACTGTAGCCCGTAAGGTCTAGTGATTGGTTACCATTCATTTAGTGTTTTTTGTCTCATTCGTATGCGTATGTTCGGAGTAATAAATATAAGTTATAATCTTATGACTACTTGATGGACCTATTGACGAATATCTATTGGACTATATTGGTACATGTACATGGAACGTGAAGGTCATGAACGGTGACCAATCTCGTAAATCCTATAAATAATACAAAAGTAAAAATAGGGTAACCACGGACCTGTGGAAATAGAGGTGGGATCTGGCGAGAATCCCCTAGTGAGAGTTGTGGATGAAATATATTGATAATATAAACTCTACGAATCAATTCACGAAGGCCAACTGAATAGAGTCGCTGTGTCACATTCAGAGATTGTTAATTCGTTTATATATACTGGACAAAAAGTTAGGAATCGTGGGCATTTTGATTCGATAAACTTTTTGAGAGTTTGTTTAGGTGAAATATCACATATACATAAATTGAGAAAACATTTTGTGACTTGAATCCTGTTCACTGTATACTTCGTCACATTTTGCACGTGCCCATGAACCGCAGGATAAAAATGTGGTACACTTTGAGTATTTGTGTAAGACAGACAATCAGTCAGCAGGCATCACTTCGTTATTGATAAAGTGAACAGTGATTGAACGTGACTTAAGTAAAGGTATGCCACCACAAAGACTTCATTTAATGCCACCACAAAGACGTCATTTACAGGCAAATGAGCGCAATCAAGCAATCGGAATGCTTTAGGCTGTACAGACCAAGCGAGATTTTGCCATTTGGTTTGGTGTGTCCCAGAGTGTCATCTCTAGACTCTGGACACGATTTCAGGGGACTGGTACAATCAATGAGAGGCCTAAGAGTGGCAGACCGAATGCCGCAACGCAACGCCAAGACCGGAACATCGTAACATTGGCCTGGAGACAGGTTTTCAACCTGCTCCAAGACTGACTCGTCAGTTTAATGTTGCCACAGGCCTGCACATTACGTCCCATACTTTGCGAAACAGACTTCATTCTACTAATTTTAGGGCTTACAGGCAAGTAGTGCGTCCCAGATTCCTCCCACGTCACCGACAAGCACGCTTGGAATCGCACGTAAACATGTGAATTGGGTAAGACGCCGTCGGGAGCCGGTACTGTTCACAGATGAGTCCCGATTCTGCCTGGACTTCTACGATGGTCGTAGGCGTGTGTGGAGAGAGGCCAGACAGAGATACAGCCAGGCATTTGTGGCTGCACACAATCAGGTTGGGGGTGGCTCTGTGATGATTCGGGGTGGGATCTCTCTAGGGGATCGCACTGACATGGAGCCATCAGGAACAGCGCACTGACTGCTCTCCAATACAGGGATAGAATTCTTCACCCAATCGTCAGGTTGTTTGCATATGCAGGACCAAATTTCATTCTGATGGACGATAATGACCGTCCCCATCGTGGTCATGTGGTTCAGGAGTATCTCTAGAGGGAAACTATCAAGTGTATGGAAAGGCCTGCTGTCTCACCGGACCTGAATCTCAGTATCAACTTACACAGCGGCCAAACTAACCACAGAATTTGGATGACCTAGAAAACTCGCTTAGAGGGAACAATCTCCCACAACAGAACATTGTGAATCTCGTAATGAGTATGCAACGCGAAGTCGGGCTGTTCTGAGAGCAAACGGAGGTCACATCGAGTATTGATGAAACTTTGAGTCAAATTGAACATATTCTGTAAACGTTCAAGTTGTTTCATGCCAGATTTCACGTCATTCAGTGACATGTTGTTCTGTGCTCTATGACTCCAAAAAATCGATAAATAAAATGGCGATTTCTGATTAAATATTGATGAAAAATTATGTCAGCGTTTGTGTTTCATATATTCTGTCATGTCCGTACAAAGGTTTAGTTTTAATCAATCAAATAGTCTATGATCCCTAATTTATTTGAATAACCATTCCTAGATACCAATTTTAAACTTCAGCTGGAATTAAGAATCAAAATGATACAGCGAAATATTTTTTCAGTGTACTCAGTTTACTAAATGATTATCATTCGACAACTTACCCTAATCTTGGTATATACAAGATCTCTCCTTGGTGTCATTACCAGGATATATTGATTCATTATTGGTTTGTTTTACATACTGCATGTGTATATTGTCAACGATATCTTACGTAGCAGATGCAAAACATGTTTTCACGACGTTAAAACTCTTGCGCTATGTTGAAATAAGGAAGATTGAAATAAGGAAAATGGATATGGGGGTGGTCAGTTAGCAGAGTTCTATATTGATAATATCTCTAATGGCAGATGTTGGCCACAGAACTGTATACAGGGGCCTCCGTGGTCGAGTGGTTAGAGCATTGCGCTCAAAATCACAAAGCCTCTCACGTCTAGTCGGCGCGGGTTCGATTCTCGAGAAAGTTTGCCCGTTTACTTTCGGAAGGTCGGTGGTGTCTTCCCGGGTACATTGTATCTGGGTTCTCTCTTCCACCTACAAAAATTGGACTCTACCAGATGACTGAAAAATTGTTGCGTGTGGCGGAAAAGAACAATCAATCAGAACGGTACATCTCTCGGAGAAAATGGGGACCTAAAACGCTACATATTCGCCCATTATCAAAACTTTCGATTTACTGAGCTATTTTTCCTGTGTACGTTTGTTAAGAAGAAAGGAATAATTATTATTGTTAAGAAGAAAGGAATAATTATTCTGGAAAGAGAAAACTAGTGTTATGTACCTGCTTCATGACCTCACTTACACACAGTCGTCAACAAGGAGATAGCCACTTGCTTCTTAGCTTTCAAAGAAAAAAAGTGCATCAACGCAACGCGAAGTCGGGCTGTTCTGAGAGCAAACGGAGGTCACATCGAGTATTGATGAAACTTTGAGTCAAATTGAACATATTCTGTAAACGTTCAAGTTGTTTCATGCCAGATTTCACGTCATTCAGTGACATGTTGTTCTGTGCTCTATGACTCCAAAAAATCGATAAATAAAATGGCGATTTCTGATTAAATATTGATGAAAAATTATGTCAGCGTTTGTGTTTCATATATTCTGTCATGTACGTACAAAGGTTTAGTTTTAATCAATCAAATAGTCTATGATCCCTAACTTATTTGAATAACCATTCCTAGATACCAATTTTAAACTTCAACTGGAATTAAGAATCAAAATGATACAGCGAAATATTTTTTCAGTTTATTAAATGATTATCATTCGACAACTTACCCTAATCTTGGTATATACAAGATCTTTCCTTGGTGTCATTACCAGGATATATTGATTCATTACTGGTTTGTTTTACATACTTCATGTATATATTGTCAACGATATCTTACGTAGCAGATGCAAAACATGTTTTCACGACGTTAAAACTCTTGCGCTATGTTGAAATAAGGAAGATTGAAATAAGGAAAATTTGAATTTGAAATGGATATGGGGGTGGTCAGTTAGCAGAGTTCTATATTGATAATATCTCTAATGGCAGATGTTAGCCACAGAACTATATATAGGGGCCTCCGTGGTCGAGTGGTTAGAGCGTTGCGCTCAAAATCACAAAGCCTCTCACCGCTAGTCGGCGCGGGTTCGATTCTCGAGAAAGTTTGCCCGTTTACTTTCGGAAGGTCGGTGGTGTCTTCCCGGGTACATTGTATCTGGGTTCTCTCCTCCACCTACAAAAATTGGACGCTACCAGATGACTGAAAAATTGTTGCGTGTGGCGGAAAAGAACAATCAATCAGAACGGTACATCTCTCGGAGAAAATGGGGACCTAAAACGCTACATATTCGCCCATTATCAAAACTTTCGATTTATTGAGCTATTTTTCCTGTGTACGTTTGTTAAGAAGAAAGGAATAATTATTATTGTTAAGAAGAAAGGAATAATTATTCTGGAAAGAGAAAACTAGTGTTATGTACCTGCTTCATGACCTCACTTACACACAGTCGTCAACAAGGAGATAGCCACTTGCTTCTTAGCTTTCAAAGAAAAAAAGTGCATCAACGCAACGCGAAGTCGGGCTGTTCTGAGAGCAAACGGAGGTCACATCGAGTATTGATGAAACTTTGAGTCAAATTGAACATATTCTGTAAACGTTCAAGTTGTTTCATGCCAGATTTCACGTCATTCAGTGACATGTTGTTCTGTGCTCTATGACTCCAAAAAATCGATAAATAAAATGGCGATTTCTGATTAAATATTGATGAAAAATTATGTCAGCGTTTGTGTTTCATATATTCTGTCATGTACGTACAAAGGTTTAGTTTTAATCAATCAAATAGTCTATGATCCCTAACTTATTTGAATAACCATTCCTAGATACCAATTTTAAACTTCAACTGGAATTAAGAATCAAAATGATACAGCGAAATATTTTTTCAGTTTATTAAATGATTATCATTCGACAACTTACCCTAATCTTGGTATATACAAGATCTCTCCTTGGTGTCATTACCAGGATATATTGATTCATTACTGGTTTGTTTTACATACTTCATGTATATATTGTCAACGATATCTTACGTAGCAGATGCAAAACATGTTTTCACGACGTTAAAACTCTTGCGCTATGTTGAAATAAGGAAGATTGAAATAAGGAAAATTTGAATTTGAAATGGATATGGGGGTGGTCAGTTAGCAGAGTTCTATATTGATAATATCTCTAATGGCAGATGTTAGCCACAGAACTATATATAGGGGCCTCCGTGGTCGAGTGGTTAGAGCGTTGCGCTCAAAATCACAAAGCCTCTCACCGCTAGTCGGCGCGGGTTCGATTCTCGAGAAAGTTTGCCCGTTTACTTTCGGAAGGTCGGTGGTGTCTTCCCGGGTACATTGTATCTGGGTTCTCTCCTCCACCTACAAAAATTGGACGCTACCAGATGACTGAAAAATTGTTGCGTGTGGCGGAAAAGAACAATCAATCAGAACGGTACATCTCTCGGAGAAAATGGGGACCTAAAACGCTACATATTCGCCCATTATCAAAACTTTCGATTTATTGAGCTATTTTTCCTGTGTACGTTTGTTAAGAAGAAAGGAATAATTATTCTGGAAAGAGAAAACTAGTGTTATGTACCTGCTTTATGACCTCACTTACACAGAGTCGTCAACAAGGAGATAGCCACTTGCTTCTTAGCTTTCAAAGAAAACGTAAAAAGGGACAAATCTTCGCAGTCGGAAGTTATTAGTACGAGAAGCCAGAAAAAAGCTGACTGTCAATAGAAATGTAGTTGAAAAAGCTCCTATATGAACTTGATACTGCAATGCAATGTATATATATATATATATATATATATATATATATATATATATATATGCAAATCTCAAAGGGACTGGATCAAGGATTATTGCACTTCAACATCATGTAGACAATGGAGAGAATTCGAACCATAATATTCAAACGTATTACTGCCAAATGAAAAGTGTGTTTGTTATGCCGTATGTACGAGATCCCAAGTCGTACGTGCGAGATCCTAAGTCGTATGTTCGAGATATTAGTCCGAGTAAGTTGTACGTACAACATATCAGGCCGTACGTAAAAGATAACTAAATGGTACGAACAAGATGAGTCGTACGAATAATATAACTAAGTCGTACGTACGAGACAAATAAGTCGTATATACGAGATAACTAATTCGCACGTGCGAACGAGATAATGCGTAAACAAATTACGAATAAACACCGGATAGACCTCTCTCTCTCTCTCTCTCTCTCTCTCTCTCTCTCTCTCTCTCTCTCTCTCTCTGTAACACTACATGATATGTACTAGTATTTTTTTTACACAGAGAACACTTTCCCAAAACCACAGATTTGATTTTTTCTGGATTATGGATATTTTGCAAAAGATAGTTATATCTCTCGGTAAATATGAGTTTAATCTCATGTGCCCTGTTACTTTCAGTAATTGGTAATTGTCGGGTAAAAAGGAATACGAGGAGTGTGGTCCTCGGTTTTGATATCATTTAACTATTACAAAGAAATCATTCTCTTCTCTTCTGTCATGTGATCTGGAATCATGACCATCAGTACGTGTATATGTGAATTGAAAATACGAATTCAAAAGCCACCAAATGGACGACATAAGAAATGTTTGCTCACATTTCAATCATTCTGACGTTCTGTATTCTACATATATTATATTATATTATACTATTTTTATATAGCGCCTTATCTAATTATATAATTACTCTAAAGCGCTTAACATGTAAAACAAGGGCAATATAAAAACGAACATTATATAAATTGAAAGGTCACAAAAATAATAATCATCTAAAGTCGAAATGGGAGGTATTAGTAATATTTTTTTTTTTTTTGTATTATCATTTTTGTTAAAACAGAAAATAACTGGATACATTATAAATCAAAAGAATGCAAAAGACGCTCCCTTTTTTGAACAAGTGTAGTAATTAATAATCAAATGTCATCATCAATATGATCCATTTTCTTTTATAGAAATATGTCACAAACACTCAGTATACGTCTTGTTTTATCAGAACTCAATAGCTTCAGGTGGTTTCGCCCTCCAAAGGGAAACTACAAGGCAGCCCTCCGCGCCCAGACTTTTACATTGTCCCTCCCCTTCCGTTCAGAAAAGTAAGGAGATCCGCCACAATCAATCCTAATGCAAATGAATTATTTTTGCTACATGTGTATATGAGTGCAAGTTAAGTCCACGACCACGTATTTGATTTGACATTAATACACTTCCATACTTTTTGATATTATACTTGATAATAAGAGTAATAGCCATAGAATACGTTAGTCAAAATTTTAAAAGTTCTGTAAAACCTACATACTTATAGTGTGAAGTGGCGGGATTACATGGATTTTAAGACGTGGCTGAAATAGCATTCTGTGGTTATTGCGCTTCTAGAGAAACTTCATCAAACGCACTAAAATTGAAAAAAAAAGATGACATACACCTACTCATGGTTCGAATTTCCTCCATTGTTTACATCAATTTCAGTACAACATCTTGGGCTCAGCACCTATGTCAAATCTCAATTGAATTATGTGAGCACGAACATTTTTTCCTTCCTGCAAACAAAAGTATACTTTATCACAAATTTATTTACAGAACTAGTAATCTCATTTCAATATTAATGTAGTCCAAACGTAAGACCTGATAATCACGATATTCGTCTTTGATCCCCTTAACAGAGGAAAGCTAAGGGATGGAAGTACCAGAGTGCATATATGCGAAGGAGCGATATTACATGTATTTTTGCTCCTTTTCTTTTGTGCGTTTTACATCATCGTCCTCTGAACTTTACAGATTTGTTTTGTCGCCCTAGCACTTTTGCTCTTTCGCCCTCGCACTTTCGCTCCTTCGTCCTGACACTTTCGCTCCTTCGCTCTGGCACTTTGTACTGAATACTCCGTATCGTGGATATGATAGATCAACATCGAGGAATTTTCGAAAAATTTTTAAAAACCAAGAAAATATGTCCCTAAAGCACAGAAGATAAAAGACATGTGAAGAGCCCAGATTCATTTATGATCAGAAAAACACAGGCATGACGAAAGCACAAACTCAAAATACGAGTACACAGCACAAGTCTACATCAAGAAGAATTCTTACGTGTTAGGCCCTGTTGATGTTAATGAAAACAAGGAACGAAAAAGTGATTTGTCAAATGACATTCAGTGCTTGCCTCGCTTTAAATGGAGGTTCCCTCGTCCTTCTATACCGGATGTTTATATGGCATGCAGTGCTTACCTCGCTTGGAGGCTCCCTCCTCCTTCTATATCGGATGTTCGTGTCGAGTTTGATTCTTTGGTTACACCCAGCGTTATGAAAGATAAATAAATCATAAGGCCAGATTACCAAAGAGAAAATTCGACATATGTTCCATGAAAGACATCCCCTGTACTAATGGACAATTTCTGCTCAGGACTATGCATTGCGAAAAACTGGAAAGCTGTTCGTCAGACTGGGTCTTTTGTTTGCAACTCTTTGTAAATGTCACTTAGTGCAAGCACCTGATGCAGCGAGCCCGTATATTTTAGTCTCCATCGCTCCCATATCTCCGGCTTAGTTTTCGTGTGCCACATCCCTCTGTAAATAATGGAATGGGATATGTATTCAGACACATGAAAATTAATCATTGCTGAGAGCTATTTTATAGACTGTTTCTCTCCCCAATAAAAATCCGACAGGTTTGCAGCTATTATGATTCTGTTGAACGGATTCAAAATACATTATACAGGTGTATGAAAAGTACGGGAGCTTGTCGTTACAAAACTATACACAATCATATTGAAAATCGCTTACTAATATGTACACGTACTTACACTAAATACCAACCAGAGACGTTTGTAGATAGAATCATATATCGCCTCATACTTGCCTTCTCTCTCCCCCCCCCCCCCCCCCCCCCCCCCACCTCATTCCCGAAATCCCGACAGCTTTTCATGTACAAAAAATCACATATCTAAAATAGAAGAAAGAGAAAACTCGATAGACGAAAAAACGATATCTTTTTAAGTGAGTAAGAATTAACTTTTAAAATGTATGCATATAAGTTTAATCAATGCGATGTGCTCGGCACATTTGTTAATGATTTGATTAAGAAATCTCTCTCTCTCTCTCTCTCTCTCTCTCTCTCTCTCTCTCTCTCTGAAATAAATGTCTATTTCAATTCATGAAATATCTTCATGATAAAAAGGTATTTCTGAAATCAAAAATAATATTTTATACGAAGAAAGATAATTGTTATCAATAAAAAAGAGACATTCCTCTTAAGTTTCTTCTTTAACTAAAGAGAAGATATGAAGTGTATGGAGTAATTTTGTTGTCTTTTTGTACATATATAAATTCACACAATTACAAGTCTCGAATGATAAAATGAACAAACTGAAATAGATACTTTGCGAGTAATATTCAAAGATGTTTGTATTATTTAATTACAAGTGTTTTAATACATGTTATTAAAAGACTAAAATTTTTCTCTCACCTGAATTGTTAATACACACAGCTCCTTGCCTGGAAACGAAATCCTCACAGCACGCCCAGTACTGGGGGTGACCATTGCATTTCTCCACCATTGTGACATCGTGTAGTACATTCATCCGTAATTCTATCATTGTTTTGTCGTAGTGACTTGTTTGTATCGGAGAATATATATCACTTCCCTGGGGTTGACAAAACTTATCAAAAGTTAGTTAAGTATATACAGAATAATTGCAAAATAGCATTGTTTGTGGTGGAGAAAGTTAAAGCGTTTAATTTGTTCCGTTTTGCGTTTATTTGCAATCTTTATTCTTTAATCGCAAAACTTTGCATCTGTTAGCAAAGTGTTTGATCTAAATCGTAAGAAATACTGCGTTTAAACGTAAAGCCCTGTGCTTAATCGCAATACATTGTATTTTCAAAATCACTAGAGTGTGTGTTCAATGGCAATTTTTGTGTTCGTGAATATTATTCATGTATTGATTGATTGATTGTTGTTTTCCGCCACACTCAACAATTTTTCAGTTATCTGGTGACGTCCAGTTTTTGTAGGTGGAGGAGAGAACCCAGATACAATGTACCCGGGAAGAGACCACCGACCTTCCGAAAGTAAACTGGCAAACTTTTTGACATATATCGGTGCGAGCGAGAATCGAACCCGCGCTGACTAGAGGTGAGAGGCCTTATGATTTTGAAGCAATGCTCTAACCACTCGACCACGGAGGCCCCTTCATGTATTGTGCTTTATTCATTTATATCACAGAGAATATGTATATATATCTACAGAGATAGCATGTGTGATATATATATATATATATATATATATATATATATATATATATATATATATATCTGTGTGTGTGTGTGATTGATTGATTGATTGTTTGTTTGTTTTACGTCCCTTCGAAAAATTTTCATACATATTGAGACGTCACCAGCTGTAGGTTAAGTACCACAAATTTAGACCTATGCTTAGTTCCCAGGGCCGTAGCAGTGAGGGTTCTTTAACGTGCCAACGCCTACCGTGTCACCGGACCTCCATTTTTAAGGTCATATCCGAAAGACCCGTCATTCTCACTTCTAAATGCCGAGCGTTTGGTGAAGGAGCAATCACTACCTATTTTTCGTCTTAGGTTTGACTTGGCCATGGCACGAGCGGGGCTCGAACTCACGACCTCCCGGATATGAAGCGAACGCTCTAACCACTGAGCTACCGCGACCGGTCGGTGTGTGTGTGTGTGTGTGTGTGTGTGTGTGTGTGTGTGTGGATAAATAGATAAATAGATAGATTGACTGAGAGAGAGAGAGAGAGAGAGCGAAAGAGAGAGAGAGGGAGTATGTCTGTTTTAAAAATAAAATTTGCTTTCACTTTAAATACAGTGTGTGTTTATGTGTGTATGTCTGTGTTTATGTATGTATGTATATGTGTGTTTTTATATATGTGTGTGTTTATGTGTGTGTGTGTGTGTTTATGTGTGTGTATTTATGTGTGTATGTATGTGTTTGTGTTTATGTGTGTGTGTTTATGTATGTGTGTGTTTATGTGTTTGTGTATGTGTGTATATGTCTATGTGGGTATGTTTATGTGTTTCTGTGTTTATATGTGTGTGTTCATCTGTTTGTGTGTTTATATGTGTGTGTTTATGTGTGTGTATGTGTGTTTATGTGTGTGTTTATATGTATGTGTGTTTATGTTTGTGTGTTGATGCGTGTGTGTTTATGTGTGTGTATGTGTGTGTTTATGTGTGTATGTGTGAGTGTGTTTATATGTGTATGTGTTTATGTGTGTATGTATTTATGTATGTGTGTGTTTATGTGTGTGTGTATGTGTGTGCTTATATATGTGTGTGTTTATGTGTGTATGCCTGAGTTTATGTGTGTGTGTGTTTATATGTGTGTTTATGTGTGTGTCTTTTGACACCTATACTGTTCATACTTCCGATCGTAATAGAATGACTGTCATGTGCGTGAAGCAGAGGGGCTCTTATCCATTTTGTTTACAATCAATATATAACAAGGGATGGTCAAAAATAAGACATCAGTTGTAAACAAGTCCACCTTAGTTTCAAGAAACAGACGGAACCCCCGTCCCCTATATTCAAAAGCCGTTAAACATCTCCTAAAACACGTCCAATGTAGTTCAATCCTGACATATTTCATATGATGAGTTTTATTAACGAAAACAATTAAAACCGACTGTCTGCTTTGTCGAAGACGACGCACAGGAAAAAGTAACTCTTGTAATGATGATAACAACCTTCTTTCAGAAGCTCTCTGAAGTGTTTGTACATTTAAGCGATAGATGCAAAGTATTCCCGCTAAACTTGATGCACAACTGCAAAAATATATTTGTTCAATACTACCTGACAAATCTTATTTTTTGTCTGCTATCCCTTACCTTTTTCAATTGTCTAATTCCAAAATACATACTAATTAAGACTTCTTTGGATTAAAAGAAAGTTATTGTGCGGGGTTTTCTCCCTTTATAATCAGGCTGAAATAAAATATTGCCTACCAAAGGAAAAATAATCCCGTTCAGCGGAATAAAAAGGGGAAAAATCCAATGAAAGTAATTCTTTTCATTCTATTATATGAACACTCCCAAGAGTTTCCGAAAGCCGGAGAGAGTTATATGTTGCAGGAGTTATCTTTTCCGGTGCGTGGTCATCGACAAAGCAGACAAGTTAATAAATTATTTTCGTCAATAAAACTCATAAAATGAACTATGTAAGGATTGGACTACTTTAGACTTGTTTTAGGATATGTTTAACGGCTTTTAGGTATAGGGGAGGGGGGGGGGGGTCGATCTGTTCCTTGGAACTAAATTTATTTGAGCTTTGTTTACAATCGGTGTCCAATTTTCAAGTTAGCCCTTGTTAGAATGTTTATATAGATTAAAAACAAAATAGATAAGAAGCCCCTGTGCGTAGAGTATGATAGTATCTTTAATATTTCATTTATTGTGTATTTCGTATGGAATAATGTATTGTACTCTTTAAGATATAATTTACTGGAATATTTGATTGATTGTATATTTTAACGTCTCTCTCGAGAATCTTTCACTCATATGGAGACGTCATCATTGCCGATGAAGGGCTGCAAAATATAGGCATATGCTTGGTGTTCATCGTCTTTGAACAGGAAGGAACCTTTATCATGCCACACCTGCTCTGACACGGGGCCTTGGTCTTTGTGTTCTTATCCGTACGACCGCGACATTTAGTCGCCTCTTAGGACAAGGGGTACTGAGGATCTATTCTTACCCAGACTTATAGCGTGGACTAGATTTACACGCTAAAAGTTTATGTAGGGTCGGTCACACCATAGAGTGTAACTCACGCGATTTGTCCCTACTGATAAATCATAAACACTAGTCTGAAGTGAAGCGTAGCCGATTTCTATTTATCAGGTACCGCTGCAGAACTTACGTCCTTGTACATCATGCATACCCAACACATAATGAACTAATATGGCGGATAAAAAGAAATATGGTGAACATCGAGAATTCCGGTATATCTCTGAATTCATGCCAGCTCATGATATTGGAGAAATTGTATTAAAAAAACACTGCACTGTCTCTTGTTAGTTACTCTATATGCCCCAGTCAGGGCCACTGTTCACAAGTTTTACTAAATACATGTAATTCTAAATATTGGGATTTTTACGTGTGTATTACACAATGCAAGTTAACTCTATCAAGGAATTAGGGGCTCCATTCCTGGCACCCCCTCCAATAAATTCATGATGGGTTCATTATTAGTTAGGCTGTGATAAATACAGTAATCCCCACCATGCACTAACTTAAGTTTTATAAAGGTGTATTGATGAATTGGCGCGGATTCATAAAATTTCCAAAAGGGGGTGCTGTGACCTATGATGGTGTACTTTCCCGTCCCAAATTGGTGGTTACGAAATTACACAAAAGGAAGGGGTTTTTTAAATTTTTTTTTTTTTTTTTTTTTTGTTTGTTTTTTTTTTTTTGTTTTTTTTTTTGTTTTTTGGGGGGTTTTTTTTTTGTTTGTTTTTTTCTTTTTTTGTATTTTTTTTATTTTTTTTTTTATTTTTTTTTTTTTTTTTTTTGATGTTTTGTTTTTTTCTTTTTTCTTTTTTTTTAAAGGAAAATATAAAAATCTTTCCAATGCTCTATGGCTGAAACTTGATAACCCGCATCTATACTCGTCACAGAAAGTATATGCTGACGTACCATTACAAGAGTCTTGATCACATAGTTTTACGTAGATAAAACTGAAATAACATTATCTCTGTGCATGAACATCTACGTATATCGATATATTGACATTTGTCTTCGTCTTTTAAATCTGTGTATTTAAACCGACTCATTCTATTCTGGGACAATCAATCAATACATTTCTTAGTCATATGGATTTCCTCGTCCATTGGTATCTAAGGTTTCTACAAACAAATTGTCATAGATTCAATTGTATACACACATATGTGTTTAACTGCATTGTATAATTTGTCAATTATGATGTATGGATTCAGTACTTATGAACCAGATTAAGTATAACATGTTGATAATATGTATACTTAATTCGTGTATGGTATCTACGTTTTTCTGTTTGCACACTGTAATTTTTACTCGATCGTACATTTCTTTTCATATAATGATTACAGACGGTTTTAATATTATTTAGTATGCACGCTTCCTTGTGAATGACTATCAGATAAAAGGAATAAATTTGTTCAGTTTCTATTAAAAGTTATGATAAAGGTAATTAAGAACATAAAACACTGTAAAAGACTGTCATTTAGGGAAATACATGTAGACAACAATGTACATTGTAAAGAAGACTAGATTTAATGACAAAAATCATCATAAAAATAGATCAAACATTTTTACATTCATAATGTTACAAAAGTAATTCACAAAGATAAACATGGATAAAAAGAATGCAAATTCATTCACATACAAGTAGTGGCAAACAAATGAATTATGCGTCATTGATGCAATACATAGAAAATACATACACACACGTATCAGATAAATCTCAAAACATCATATACTCCAGCATTCTGAAACAGAACACAGCAGTAGATATCAGTGTACAGGTTCAAAATGATGTGCTAATCACCATGCATACACAAGTTTTCTTCCTCGAGATTGAGTCACTACACAATGAACACTGAAATAATACAGTAAAGCACCACTGGAATGTTAATGAACAAAAACGTAATTTGGCACCACGAAGTTATCAAAAGGTTTCTGACTATTCGATCCACGAGAGGGACTGTGTCTATTTTGTCTACACTAAGTTAGCATCTTTTGCCATCTTGTAAAATGTACTTTCTTCATCTTTCAGTAACTCGTCAGGAGCAGCAAATTCTTTTATTTCGCCTTTATCCAGCACCATGATCCTGAGGGAGAAAACAGAATGAAATATTACCTTTAACCACATTAACTACCATCTGTACCTAATATTACTAATGCTCTATTTAATTAAAGCCCATTATGTATAGGGCCACTTCTTGCAATGACCAACATTTAGGTCAAAGAAATATAAAATCAAACTGCATTTTCAATCGGTTATATTGCAGTAAAAATAAGTCTCCAGTAACATTATTCTTATGGTACAACATTGCTTTTACTGAACGTTGGATATAAACCTGAGTTTCAATATATCCGGAGTAGACTACAATTCCTTTTGTCTTTTTTTTGAGACTCTTTTCATCATTTTGAAAGCAAATTGTTTTGAGTTTTTGAATTGTGTGAATATGATTTCCATTTCTTTGCTATCATGCTTTATTTTCAGTTCATTGTGGAATATCATGAATTTATAAGATACCTGGAATAGTCCATGATGGTGTTGAGTCTGTGTGCTATGGTCAAAATAGTACAGTCTGCGAACTCGCGTCTGATGGTGTTCTGTATTAATTTGTCCGTCTCAAGATCAACGGCCGCTGTAGCTTCGTCCAAGACCAATACTTTTGTCTTTCGTAACAGAGCGCGCGCAAGACAAACCAACTGCCTTTGTCCAACACTGAAAATATATATGCATTTGCATTAAAGTTTATCTTCGAAAAATAAGTAACTGTAGGTACCCCCATCAGTTTGAATAGTATCAACAAGGACAGTAACTTGGTACCTCCTTACCTTAGATTTTCACCACCTTCCGTGCATTCATGTTGAAGACCATCTTCTAATGACTCTACATATTTCCTTAGATGAGCATGCTCCAAAACTTCCCACAATTCTTTATCAGTGTAGGAATTAAATGGATCCAGATTCATTCGTACTGTGCCGGAGAATAAAATGGGATCCTAAAATGTACCAATCATGATAACAGTCAATGATGTGGTGGATCAAAGGAAGGCGGATATGAAGTGCCTCAAATAGAATAGTGTTCAAGTATTTACCTGAGGAATGACTGTGAGTTTTGAACGAAGGTCATGTAGACCAATGGTAGCTATGTCGATATCATCAATAGTTATACTGCCTTCAGCTTTCTCAAGAATTCGGAATAAACCAAGAGTTAGTGAGGATTTTCCAGCACCAGTGCGGCCAACTATTCCGATCTGAAGACAAATGTACAGATTAGGATGACAGCCTTTATAAAGATGCGAATCAAAAAATTATAAACTTTACAAAGAGGTCTTATTTGCATACCTTTTCTCCAGGTAAAATCTCACAGTCAATTCCTTTCAAAACCAGGTCCTGGCCTTCGCGATATCTCAGACTAAAGTTGGAAAATTTTACGTGACCTTCCTGAGGCCATTCTGGAGCAGGTTTGGTTTCTTCGATCCTCCACGCTGCCTCCGGTTTTTTCTCAATGTATTCCTGGATGCGCTCCACAGATACGATGTTTGTATCCATTTCAGTGAATACGTGGACAATCCAATTAAGTATTCCTGTTACCTGAAAACAAAATCAGTCTGTATATCAGTATCAGAAAACACACCACAATATATGGAAGCAAATATCTGTAATCAATGCATACTATTATTATAAGTATTTCATTTCATATAGACTATCTTAGAACTGTAAATTCATTGGTTTACTCTTTAAGAAATACTAATATTACTCACACGACCGGAGTAAGTCATCACAAGTGCAACGATTCCGCTGGACAGTACATCTCTGCGACAAGAAGCCATAATGCATGCAATAAACACCAAAATATTTCCTAGAAACTGTAAACGAATGCCCAGCCATCTGAAAATATATGGATGATACAATGTTTATAAATATATTGAACAAACATTATATGATATACAGTTATCAAGTGTATCGTGTATGAAAACGTATCAAAATCGAGTCTGTTGTACCTGTAACACATGGTATTTGTAACTTCGGCTTTATTATAAGCATCCCGTCGACGATCAGATTCCATCGCAAACTCGGAAGTTTTGTTGAAGGCACGAATTGTGGTGACACCATGTATGGACTCACTGAAGTGTGAATATTGAGGTGATCTGAGAGCGCTGCATATCCGTCTAGTCTGAGTCGCTGTGGCGGTGAAAAGTCGCTGAAACGAAACATGTAAAGTTTTTTTTTTACTTTGATTGACTCAGAGTGCCAATGAAATGACGATTAAATGTATTTATATGTACGAAACATTTCACACTTCGTGGATTATACAGCATAAACTGACCCAACCCAGGTTATACTCGTATAATTTGCTCCCAGATTAATGTCGTATATATATATGCATTTACCTGTACGAAAAAGTAAACGATGCACAATGGTATCACAAAGAATACAATTTTCGGTGTTCCGAAAGAAATGATGCCGACTGTGAATATTAGATGAGGAAAGCATTGCATGAATGACTGTGTTATCCAGGGAAGTGGCCCGTCTAAGGTCCCCATGTCTTTTGAAAACCGATTGATGATCCTACCAATCGGAGTCGTATCAAAGAAATTTAATGGCGCTCTCATTACACTGGACAAAGCATTCTGGTGAAGTTTTCGTGCTGATGTAATGGCAATATAAGCTGTTACGAATTGTATGATTACGTCGAAGATAGCTGCAAAAAAAATACGGAAAAACATTGATAACACTAAACGGTCAAATTCCAAGAAAAATATTGAAATCGTAAGTTCGAAGATGACTCTCAGATAGGACTCGACTTACTTCGTATCAGACCTATGGAGCCATATACTGTTAGTCTGTATCTTTCTCTGGAGTTTGGTAGACTTGTTGATACATTTAATGAGTTATCTGTGATGTCATTGTTCCATTCGCTGAGCCAGTATTGATTGTAATGAGAGGTGGCGATTTCAGCAAAACAGAAGAAAAACGAAAACAAAAGGATCGGTCCAGCGGCCTTCAAATAGGTGGTGTAGACAGACCATTTGACCTATCAATGGCATAAGTACCTGATTAATACTCATGTCTTGGCGAAGGAATAAAGCAAATTATGAACATCTTGAAATTCAATCCACTTTTTGTTTACCTGCCCGGTTTCCACTGCTTCTTCTTCAATAAATTTGGAGTCTTTACATTTATTCTCAGCTTTAACATCTTCTTCTACCTTTGAGCTACTGAATGCTGAAAGTTGTCTTTCTAGAGGTTTGGGGATTTCCTCGGTTGTCTCCTCGTCTGAGCTGGACTCCTCTAGCAGATTGTTTCGTATGAACTCTGCAAAAGCGCCATTACGTTCCATTAACTCGGTATAGGTCCCCACTTCCGATACTTCTCCGTTAACCATGCTGATGATCTTGTCCACACTCGGAAGAAAACTTATGGCGTGTGTTACAAGGACGCGAGTCTGTTGAAAATAAAACCCAAAATGGTAATGTAAAAATCCATGCAGTAAATATAAATAAAAAAAAATATTTATCAACTCACAAAACTCATATATATATATATATATATATATATATATATATATATATATATATATATAGCTGTGTGTGTGTGTGTGTGTGTGTGTGTGTGTGTCTAGGTAATTTATCAAATCCAGGGAAGAAACTGGTATACATGTAGCATTACCTTGTTTCGAAGGAGTCCACGTTTGCCAATCACATTTTCAAATATATGTCTTCCGACGTGAGCATCCACAGCGCTGAGTGGGTCATCCAGAAGATAGATGTCTGCATTCTGGTAAACAGCACGTGCCAAACTAACTCTTTGTTTTTGACCTCCGCTAAGGTTGATTCCCTGTAAAACGCAAGTTTTCGATTAAAATAAACTTCTACCTATTTTGAAATTCATATATATATATATATATATATATATATATATATATACATATATATATACTGACTTCATTATGCTCTTTAAACAGCAGTTTGCTATACCTTTTCTCCAATTTCAGTTTCATCTCCTCCAGGAAGAATGTCAAGATCCGGTCGTAGAGCGCATGTGTCTAACACTGTATTATAATTTTTCTCACACAGTTCCTTTCCGAACAAGACATTTTCCTTTAGAGAATTGTTTTGAATCCATGCTTGCTGAGTTACATAGGCTACAGAGCCCTTTACACAGACATCCCCTGATAGTTTCTCCATTTCGCCAATAGCGGCTGCCAACAGCGATGACTTCCCGGCACCTACTGCTCCCACTATAGCCACCAAATCTCCATCAGGGATGTCCATATTGACACTGAATCATATAAAATCATTTGTAGACAAGCCCATGTCAATCGTGTTAAAATTCCGTAATAGAAATGTTAACAAAAAATCATAATTTAATGAACTGACTTACTTCTTCAAAATAGGATTTTTGTATTTATTCCAAGCAAACGATGCATTGTTCATTTCAATTGCCTTCTCTGCTTTTTCATCATGTTGAATAGCCATTTCATCAATTTCTTCGTTATTCAAAAACTTTTGAATTCTCTTCAGAGCTACGAATGTCTGTAAAATTATCGAAATTGATATAGTGTAAAAAAAAAAAAAAAGAATGTGTGCACTGGTGCCAAAAACTTCTCATGCAGTATTTGAAGTATCATAAATGTTATTGTAAGATAATATAGATGAAAGACTAAAACCTCAACAAGAGATGTGATAACATGTGGCATATGTAGAATTGACCCTTGAAGAATTCCAAGCAGTGATATTGTGTAGAATATTGTCTTCGTTGTCATGGAGTTATTCTCATCAAACCATAAGTACATAGCAAAGATCACGAACGTTATCTGCAAAAAAAATGTACAATAAAGGTATATTGTCGTCTGAGATTTTTTGTTATATATTTGTCATCAGAACTCCGAGTATTATAAGATTTTACATTGCTGACAAACCAATCTAATAATAATTTATTTCGTGACATGTAATACAGAAATATTATAATTCTCAACTGATTTTACATGGACTGATTGTAACAGTTACCAGGAATTCTGATATTCCCCATATAAAGAAAGAGAATATATCAAAATATTTCCTCTTCATTTTTCCTTGTAGTTCTTGGGATCGAATTGAACCAATTTTGTCTTCAAAGGAGGGCTCCCAAGCATACAGCTTTAATACCTGTACAATGGAGAAACAGAGACATTAAAAACACAAAAGGTAGATCATATAAATTAATAATCTTCATTTTTATAGTCGGACTTAACAACAACGAACATTAGCTATAATACTAGCTATTTACCGATGTACGGATGTTGGAGCTAGGGGGTCATTTTGTGGGAGGAAACCGGAGTACTCGGAGAAAACCCACGTGTCTGAGTGGGCAACCATCATACCCTCTCACATACAACCACTGCTGATCACAGGGATCGAGCACGGGTCGCAGCGATGAGAAACGAGTATGTTAACCACCACGCTAACCGGAGACCCCAATATCACTCACATCTCAAGGATAAAGACAGAAAGCGATATTTACCTTAATTCCATTGAAGACTTCATTTAAAACCTTCATTCTTTTATCCTCAATGTCCTTTCCCTCTTTCTGTAATAGTAACCATTTTTGGTTAAGTTGATTAAAAGAATTTAAATAAGATCATTCGAATTTTGCATTATGTTTTAGTTTGAATGTATAACAACTTACATTGATTTTGTGATGCTTCTTCGCTATGAACACATTCATAGGGATGAAAATTAATAACAGACTAAATCCAACAAGAGCAGCAAATTCCAACTCCTGGTACAGGAAATATAGAGCCACGCATGCCTGAAATGGTCCAATCCACAGGAAGTGTAATTCAAAAAGAGCACGAGTGATCTTCATGGCGTCATCAGCCATCAAATTCACCATTTCCCCCACGGTGCTGTCTTGTTTGGATCCGTGTGAAAGTTTAGTCATCTACAAAGGGACACATAAGCCAGTATTTTTCAAAGTTGTCTGATTCAGGCGTGTACTCATAAAGATTGATAGTTTTGACATGAAGTATTCCTGCTACATGTGTATGCAATGTCAGTGACGTACCTTTCTGTAGAGGGCGCCACATACAGACGTTCTGATTTTGATTCCAAGCATATGGCAAATATTATCGTCATAGTTAGCCATCAACAAATGTGCGACATCAACTGAGAATTTGACACAGGCGAACAAAATACCATGCCAGAGAAAATCGTCCCTATCCTCCGCAAAATCAATTATATATCTGTAATAAAAATGTATTGCAAGTAGCATGGTTACAAATGATCGTCTACATTCTGTTGTATTTACTTTAGAAGTCGTGTCAATTAGCTTTCGAGAAAAGCTTCTTTTTTCCAAATAAAAAGCTGCACTCACTTGAAGAGCAGGGGGCCGCTGAACTGCAGAACATGACGGAAAATTCGCTGTAGGAAATTCAGGACAATCTCGTATGAATGGACCTTAAACATAACTGAGAACAAACTGGCCTCTCCGATCTTTTCATCTGATTTGTTGTTATTAATTTCATGTTTTCTGCAATGGTAAACAATGATTATTTAGTATACGGTATAATTCTATATCAACTCTAAACATCATGGTGAAATAATCCATTACAAATACAGCAAATCAAGGTTATAGTGAACCTCTAGGGATAAAAAAAACTTGTTATAGCAAAACTTCGTTACATCAAGTTTCGTTATTTTCCCCTCAAAGGGGAATACACATCATTTAGCAATAGGAAGCATGTTCCTTATAAGCATATTTTACTGCAATGGATATTTCGAAGCAAACCTTTTTAATTTCTGTACTTCGTCACGCCATGCATTGTCAAATATTGGAACAGCTGATTCTGATGTCAACTCCGTCTGGAGTTCTAGCATATCTTCAGCCTTCAGCGGTCTTCTGTATGCTTCACGTACTAGACTGCATAACAAACAAGGAATCGTGTGAGGACATTTAAAAACAATGTTGGTGCATAAGACATTACACAGTCACTTCTTAGATAGGTACCAATCTGTGCTTACCCAGTAAACCAGGAAAACGTCAGTATGGACAGAATTGTACTTTTTTCAGCGCATCGTTTCTGCTGCAAATAAAAAGTGTGCTGATTTTCAATCTGGAAATTGTTTTATGACTACTAATATATCTGTAATATGTTATTAGAATTAGTTTTAGAAAATACCTTGTACTTTTCGTTATCATCAGGAAATTCGTCTACAAATAGCCCTGTCAGGACTAGCTGACCACTGGACAGGACAGACTGAAGAGACAGGAGACATAGTCTGCTATCCACATTGATTATGTCCTGAAATATTCATTTCAATTAGTTATTTCTTTTAATATTACTCAGATAAATCGTTACAAAAGGGATTTTATTTCTGTAACATCATCTATCTATCTATCTAGCTATATATATATATATATATATATATATATATATATATATGTGTGTGTGTGTGTGTGTGTGTGTGTGTGTGTGTGTGTGTGTGTGTGTGTTTTCATACCTGCGTGAAGAGTCGTCTGACGTGGGATTGCAGCATCAACGTAACACTGACTGACATCAGAAACCAGTAGCTAAGTAGAAACCCAGAGGAGCGGATCTTTCTTTGGCGTTCAACGAGCATGATATGATTTGCAATAATCTAGAAGAAATCAAACCAATTTGAATACATTTACTTCGTACATGTGCATAAGATCATCGTAGCAAATGTACAAGGATAGAGCAGTTTATCACTGTGACATTACCAGCGTGATTCCTGTAAGCACAGAGGAGAAGAAGACGGGTTTTCCCCAGACATCGCTGAGAGAATTCATATACACTGTTTCCGAGCACTCCAGGAAAGAGAGAAAAATCAGTACATAACACAGCCTCTGAAAAACAAAGTCTCATGTATGATTATCACTGCCATAGAATTCAAATATTTTTTAGTACAGTACACGTTTGTTTTTCCATATTTCGTGATCTACACCAGATGTATTCTCTGGATTAAAAAACAAATCATAACTTACATTTTTAGCCGAACTGAGCGCAGACTGGGGTTGATTTGGTAGTTCCTTCGGCAGTAAGAGGAGTCTTAATGGAGACAAAATCCACAGAAAGAAGCACGGGATCCAGGGTAGAATAGTTTTCTGGAAACATGGCGTCAGATCTGGAGTGGCCGTATTCCATGTTAGGTTGGAATCCTAAAAATCATTACAATGGCCATTTTGAATATAACTTGGAAGTAAATTATAAATCGGGAGTAAAACGATATTTTGGGGGGGAGTGAAATGTCTAGAGAAGTCTATCTTCTTGTGCAATTTCGCGAAATTCATGTGAGAAATAAATAATTTGAAAGTAATATTTAGTTCATAACATACCCATAGAGTGTCTCCAGAGCAATAAGATTCAATGCTATCAATCATATATTCCTTCACTTTGTCCATTGTAGCGGTATACTGAGGTTCTGTTGATCCGCGTGGCTTTTAAACAGACCCAGGTGCTAAATTTAGCCACTCTGTAATAATTGGAAACACCGTATGACGCATTCTTGAAGCTCTTTGGGTGGTCAATATTCCGAGACGTTGAAATACGCTAGTGTACATTATGTACATGGGACCAACTCGGTGCTGAAATTCCCTGACTACTCATTCTGTAAAGTGGGTTTTCTGAAATGACCAATAAATTCAAACAACTTACTTAGTATTTTTGAAAAGTATTGATTTTTATCTAAGATACCATAATCTATTCCGAATATCGATGAGTTCACAATTTTAACATTTTCACACAAGAGGACACTGAAATGTCGTTATCTAGAATAGATCTACTTGTGGTATATCATAATCTTGTCGGTATTTGAGCATAAACACTGTGCATGAACATCCTTATTTGCAGCATAATCACGAACATCCTTTTGATGGATTTGATTCAATATTTAGGAATGATAGAATTGGTCGACCTGGGGGTGGCGTTGTTGTATATATCAAAAATTCAATCCACGGTAAAAGACGCAGTGACCTAGAGATCAATGGTTCAGAATGTGTTTGGGTAGAAATTAAGGTAAAGAACACTACTATACTAATAGGAACATTTTACAGATCTCCAAATAGCCCCTCTTACACTTGGAATTTGATAGAAGAATCATTCGAACTAGCAATAGATTCTGGCATTAAAAATATCATCATATGCGGTGATTTCAATGAAAATCTCCTTAGTAACTCAAATCACAAAATGAAAACAATACTTCAAACATTAGGGCTTTATCAACTTATCAATCAACCAACTTCCTTTACTGAAAATTCAGCTACTCTTCTAGATCTTTTGATTACCAATAATCCAAATCTTTTTTCCTTTTGTAACGTTGTCAACCCATTCCTCGACGTAAATATTAGATATCACCATCCAATCGTTGGTTTGATAAAAATAAATAAACCTAATGCATCTTCATATAAAAGGAAGGTGTGGCTATACGAAAGAGGGAATTTTGATGCTCTCCGAAATGATCTTTCACAACTAAATTGGGATTCCATAGTGAATGAAGAAGAATCGATTGACACATGTGTCTCTAATCTTACCGAATCCTTACTAAGAGTTGCATCAAATTGTATACCTAACAAAATTATAACAGTGCAACCAGATTGAATCAACCGCCCATTTCTTACTATCATGTAATCAGTACACTACCCAAAGAGGTTTACTACAAAGCCAAATAAATCATCCTTTAACCCTTGATCTATTGCTATATGGAAATCAAAATTTACCGTACACTGAAAATGAAAATATATTTATAAGTGTCTAAAAATTTATAATTAATACTAAGAGATTTGCTTGACTTACAATCATTATGTGCTCACGTATCTCAATTTGTACCTATGATGAATTATTATATTGTGAACACTCATTGCATGATATATTTCATATATTTGTACCATATCCTTATTAGACCCCTCATTATTAGTATGTACCTTATTGATGTTCGTTCTTTAACAAGTCTGTAAGATTTTGTTGGTTTATTTCATATAGAATTCTTCTCTATTTTTTATGCATACATACCGAAATTTGTGTAACCCGTTCCTTACTTCTACAAATGTCCATCTCAATTATCTAAGTGCATTGATTATAGGGAGATGAATTTATATAAGCAGATTTGCTTTTTTTCAAATCCCTGTCTACATATGTACATCATAATATTGTTAGCTGATCATGTTTTCTTGAATAAATATTGTTTAAACCAACATCCTTATTTGCAGCATAATCATGAACATCCCTATCTGCAGCATAAACATGAACAACCCTATTTGCAGCATAAACACTATGCATGAACATATTTATTTGCAGCATAATCGCTATGTATGAACATCCCTATTTGAAGAATTAGCATGTCTATGAAAATATTTCAGTATAAACACTGTATGAAAATATATATGTATTTATGTCTTTTATAAAGCAGCCTTTTTGAAATATAATTTATTGTCTTTGACTTTCACACTGGTATACATAATTGAGCACCACATAGAATTATCCATATTAAGCAGACTTAATAAGCTATAGCAAATTTAATTCGATGATAAGGCACACTGAAGGAGAAGGTTGGATAAGGGTCACATATGGCCTTCATTTTCAGAAATTATCATGAACAAAAATTTGTATCATTGTCTAGTAACCTACATCATTTCTATCTCAAATTAAGTATTGATGTAACATATGACATATTCAAAGTTCACAGGAAGGTTTAAGTGTTACCGAAAATTCAGAATTTTCTAATTTTTGACCAAAAAGTGACAAATGTGAAGCATCTATTGTTTCAAAAAAATATAGAGCACACGCTTATCTCCCTCTCAAATATAGTTATTTTGTATCCCACTATCAGCTGCAATTTCGGTATAAAAATGATAAATAGATAAATGTGTATTTTGTCTTCCAAAGCAAAGTTAATGTAAAATTAAATAAGATATGTTTATGGAACACTGATGCCCCTGTATGACCAAACTCAGAGGTCAAGACCTTGAAGCAAAATCAATCGCTTCCTTAAGAAATATCTTATCAAAAGGAGTATACATGCACGGTAAAATATGAAAAACCTATCACCATCTATTAAAAAGTCAAAGATTAAAGTTTTTGCGGACAAACAGACAGACGGACAGATAAAAAAAACTATATACATCCGAATCTCATATTACACGGACATTAAAAAACAAAAAACACTTCTGAAACCTTGTTTACTCCAATCAATGGTAATCTTTTGGATTTAATCACACTTGCATTCATGATCGTGATTACATATTTCTATTAAGGTATCACTTGGAATAGTTTTACGAACTTGCCTGGTTTTAAGTCTATTTTGAAATTAAAGTGAAGTGAAATAGGAGTCACATAGGGGACGTTAGCCGTCCTTTCCTCTGATAATTATTGACCTTTTATTTCCTGACTTGCATAAAGAGTTTGGATTTGTTGGATTTTGTTGATATGATAACATTGGTCTGCTACGGTGCATACTGACATGAAATAGACAGGGATATCTAGTCATGTAGGAAATAGAAAGTGATATCGATTTTATCAATTTTCTTTGAATAGTCCTTTCTTATTGTGATTGTTTTATACCAAAAACAAACGTTCGTACTTAAAATTTAAATTTGATAAAGAGAATAAAGTGATATTTTACTACATATGCTGTTTATTCCACCGAAAAATATAGTTCCCTCAACTTTAAGTTCCTCATACCCTATTTTAATGTAAAATGTTACAAATGTAAAATGAGGCTCTGAGATCTGCATGTTTTAAAACTGAAAAAAAATACATACACGTTTATAGTGTCTTGTAATTTAATTTGCCTAATTGATGAAAAAGAATCCATCCTTTATTAGTTAAAAGGTGACAATCGCTGTACCGTTAAGTAAACGGTTTATTAATATTCTCATTTGGATGTTATCCACACTTGAGTCAAAGGGAAATTTCGAATTAATCATCTGTCTGTATTAAATGTATGACAATCTGATATTCAGATAATACATACACTTTTTAAAAGGCGATAATGTATACTTGAGTCAGAGGGAAATTCCAAACCACGGGTCAGCTTGTGTATGTGTTCAGGCGTATTCATTTTGATTTTCTTTCAGCCTTGACATTTTGTGTGTGTTTTGCTCGTTGCCATTTAAAACACTGCTGCATTTAAAGGTAATTCAACGCGTGCGGCACGGTGCCATCGATTTGTCGTCATTCAGTTCAGTAAATATTTGTATTATGTCCGAACCCTCTCCATTCCTTTAAAATGGTGGAGCCGAGGTCCCGAAAGAGGGGGCTCTAGAATACTGACTTTCTTAAAATCCACTCTTAGTTTAAATTTATTTATAATTTCTAAATCCTCTTAATATTGTGTCTACTAAGCAGGATTGTTTGTGTATCAGAGACCCTTCATACCCTAGAAACAAAGGTTTGTTCAACTATAATACCGTGTAACACAGCATATATGTATTATTATTATTATCATTTAACATGGTTAATGACAATATATGTGCTTTAGTGCCAATAAATATTTGAATTCAATTAAATAATTCACTTAGATAAAGAAAAAAAATTTCATTGATCATAAAATTAAAATTAAACACCACACACACACACATACACACACACACACACACACACACACACACACACACACATATATATATATATATATATATATATATATATATATATATATATAGTACGAGTACAGAGTATTATAATATAAAACTGCTATGGTATAAGTTTTCTAATGGTTGTTCTCAGCCTCAGTGGAACAGTGGTTAGAGATTCTCTGACTTCCATGTGAATGGTCTTAGTTTTGAATCCCATCTATACCGTGGATTTTAAATTGAAATTTTACGAAAGATTTTTAAAAAAAAAAATAAAAAGCTTTATAGGGCAAATTTGTACATAAAAATTGAAGTAGATCTCAACAGCACAAAGTCTAAAACTATTCACCCCCATTCCTTATAAATAATGGAGCGCTTCATCAATAGAATGACGTCACAGGGGGTTTAAAACTTCTTTGAAAATACGACATAATGTCATGAACAAAGTCGTCTCTGGGTCAATTTCTATAAAATGACTTTATTTAATTTCAAGAATATTTTTTTTTATAATCGTAGAACAGTGTTGCATCCAGACACTTGGAAGATTTGACAAATTAACGTTTATTTCTTTCTCTAGAAGCCTGTGATAATCTGGAATATATATTTACTCTGGGTTTGTTTTTTGTTTTTTCTTTTCTTTTCTTTAATTTTATGTTTTTAAACATCTCTGTATTTCGTAGTTTAAAATTCTTTGTAATTCATACAGATATGATTTTCAAATAAGTATTTTTTTTTTTAAATATGCGTTTCTCAATGAGAATTGAAACATATCGTTCAAATCGAAAGCTTAACTATACTGCATTATTTGCAACACGTGTAGCGAGGAATATATTGGAAAAACAGGACCAGGTTGCGTGTCCACTGCCGACAAATTTCTGATCCATGTAAAAGAAAGACCCCGTGTAGCGACCATCTGACACACGTAGTATGGACAACTATGGTGATTTTCCATTTTATAAACTTAAAAACGAATTAACGGCCAAGAGATCTACTAAAAATACTTATTTCACTAAACTGGTTTAACCTAGACTGCGCGAACTTTAATCAATGTATGTGAAATATTCTGTTTGTAAAACCTTTCAATTTATCAAATTGATATGATGTAAAACTTTATTCTACTTTGTCCAAATCACATTTCCCTTACATCATGATAGACAATAGACATATCCAAAAAAGCAATTTCTTATTTATTTATATTCACCTGAGGATGAATGTTTTTTTTTAAATCCAGAAAGCGCTTGTGATTTGAATGATCAGAGTACTTTGAACTGCATATTTTCTTACATTTTATCCAATTATATATTATGGCTTTTCAAGTAGTTGTATACACACACACACACACACACACACACACACACACACACACACACATATATGTATATATACAATTTTGATACACCAGATGTACATTTCGACAAATAATGTCTCTTCAGTGATGCTTAAGTCAAAAATGTTGGTAATCTGAAATAAGAACAAATTGGAAGAGCTGGAAAAAAACCCACAAAATACCAAATACTGGAGCCAAATCCGGTTAAGGGTCAGAGCTATATATGCATGAGGGAGATAATCCTTAACTTTGAAATGAATTTCTTAATTTTTCACGGCAAAGTTTTATTCGTATTTCATGCTAGTACCGCGCGAAGTACTTAGCAACTGGACTGGTGAAAACTCTCAGGGACTAGCAGTCCACCAGCAGAGGCACCGACCCCAGTGGTTATAATATAAAACATAAACGGTACCAATTTTGATGCACAGGATTCATATTTCTACAAATAAAGTCTCTTCAGTGATTTTCAAGTCAAATGTGTTGGAAATCCGAAATAAGAAGAAACTTCGAAGAGCTAAAAGAACCAAAAAATACCAAATACTGGTAAAGCCAAGTCCGGAGCATGAGGGAGATAATCCTTAATTTTGAAATGAATTTCTTAGTTCATACATACATACATACAAACAAACATACATACATACATACATGCAGGCATATATATATATATATATATATATATATATATATATATATATATATATATATATATATATGCATGCATACATACATACAGGCAGTTTATATATATATATATATATATATATATATATATATATATATATATATATATATATATATATATATAGTATAACAAAAATATCACAAGGCTGCTTGAGTATGTATTAGACAAGTTTCCTCAATTCTTCAGGAGTATACTCCTGAATATATATATATATATATATATATATATATATATATATATATATATATATATATATATCAAAATTCACACGTGCATTGTTTAAAGCTACACTTTGGTTATGAGGAACTTGTCATTACAATTTCTACAGATATTAGAGGCAAACACATTGGAAATGTAAATATTTTAAAATGTATTTGTTTATGAGGAACTTGTCATTACAATTTCTACAGATATTAGAGGCAAACACATTGGAAATGTAAATATTTTAAAATGTATTTGTTTATGGCGTTTGTTATTTTCGCGCTGCTTTATTCACATTCCTTGGTCACCCCTAAAATCTGGATCCTGACCCAGGGATCTCCATAATTATCGAACGTGCACTTTATATGACCCACCTTTTGTGACGAGTTTCGTAAGCTCCATTCATATTTTAAAACCTTTTACGAGACCATAAGAAGTAACAGACACACATTATAAACACATACATGCATTCCTTGGCGGAAGTAGCAAAGGAAATTCTACATGTTTAATACAAAATAAGACAGGTTTGTTTATACACGTTTATCAGAAGAAAAGAGGATATATTTAGAAGACAATATTACACATTCTTCAGATTCTCAGCCTCTTAATTCTTGAAAGTGTGACCCTCCCCCCCCCCCCCCCCTTTTTTTGCCCCTTTTTCAATTCTGAGTTTATGTGAACCGATTCTAGAGTACATACAAAATTTCTTTGTTCAAAACTTTTTTACTTTTTTTTTTTTTGGAAATAAATATTTCTCTATATTAAAAAAAAAAAAGATGAACCTTATCTTTTTTTTTTTTTTTTTTTTTTTTTTAAATGTTTCATGGAGATCTTTATCTTGACCTTGAATTTATGTTAATGTTAACATCGCACCCCATATCTATTGATCGCCAAATTAGCATAAATTGAAACGAAATAGACTACGGGATATGTCACTAACGATCATATATCATTGAGAAACGTCGCGTATTTCCTCAACAGTGCTCCGTAAATCTGTACAAAGCGTAATGTTTGTTATGGAAAGTACCTGTGATAACTTACTTTGCTTGGAATTAGAAATATAATAGTGAAGGAATCCAGTGCTGGCGTAAAGTATTGAAAATTATCAGTTGATAAATAATGACTTTTGTACGAAATTAGTACGAAACATATCTCGGACGACTAAACTTTGTATTTTCACATAAACAAAGATGGCGGATGATTGTGCACGAAAGGATGTTTGCGCAGGCACAGTTTTACAAGAAATCTCTGTCATCACTAATACAATACTTGAAATGCTTCCTATGAAGACACTTCATGCCTGCTCAAGGTAGTTATGACCTGATGCCAGGGCGAACGAAGGCAATCAAAGACGTTTCACTGTCCTACTTTCGATTTTGCGTTGTGTCCTCGTAAGCACAAAGAATTTTCACAATTAAAGTCATACTCTGTTTGTAGGGTTTGTAGATCCTGGCATGAAATAGTGCGGACTATTAAGCAGAAGAGGAGGAACCTACATTGGTTATGTGTCCGCGGAGGGGAAGAGGAAGATCTAAAAAACGACGAGATTGTGCAGAGCTTAACATTGGCATTGCAGGTACATCGTGACTGAAGGCGTGTTTAGTTAGATTACAGGTATATCATAGCTGCAGGAAGCATGTTCAATGATCACCTTGATCATTCTGAATCAGTGACTCACTGATTTGAATGTGTCGATAAATTTTTAGATCTGGTGAACTGCTCCTTGTTTTATATAGGATGAATTTAATTATGATACACATCATAATGGTATGCATTTCAATAAACATTTTCAAAATATTGTTAAAATGCAGTATGTTCAATGTTTAGGCTATGATACTCAACCAAATCAAACCAGGTGTCATGCATTGTGAACATCCAGGTGCAGAAGTATTATTGTCTTAGGCTTCATTGTGTGGGTTCAGAGTGCCCAATATTATGTTTTTAATGTGTTTTAATTTTGTAGAACTTAACCTCAGAGCCAGCCTATGTTTTAGTTTTCTACACCTCAGCATTGTATGAGGAGACTCTCCATATACCATCCAGAAATCAAAGTAGGAGACCCAGAGGGTGCCAGATGCAGTCATGCAATGTAGAAAGTTTTCTTAAATCCCTGGTGCCCAGTTCCTGCAAGTGCTACTCAGTTGCAGCAGATGGAATTATTGGTATAAATAGTCATACAATTTCTTCTCAGTCTAATTATCCAGTGAAGCAGCAGATTTGCAGCTAGTAGTCATGCATATTCTCTAAGTAATTGCAGAGTTGAAGAAAACATTTTTTCCAAACATGACTCATCTCTATAGGGAAATATTGTTGATAATCACATACATTATTCCTTCAAACACTCATTATACTTCTACATACAGAATTGTCTCCTTTTGACCATGTATGGTTTCCAATAGTCTTGAATCAAAATAGTATGTGTCTGTGTGCATCTTGAGAAGAAATTTACTTCTGTAAACTGTTGTGAAACTTAAAATCCATATTGTAGTCCCACCTTTTGGACAGAACAAAACACTAATCAAAACTTTGACAACCTTGTGGTTGAAGGGAGAAAGTGTCTTTTGTGTCCTCTATTCTCATCTTACTGTAGTTCTGCACATAACACAATGAGTGTCTTAAGTGAAGTTATTAGTTTGAAGAAAATTGATCGAATCTAGACAATGTGGTGATATGTAACAATGAATATATGCCCTTTTGGTACATTTAAAATATTCCTCAAGGTTTCCATTTCTGGCCATTTGTTCTTCTGAAAAAAATCCTTATTTTCACAATTTCTTAATTATTTCCTCTTGGAAGGAGATATGATCCTTCACTTGAACAAAGTTAATCCTTTAATTTCCCAAAGGAAGTTTTGTATGATGTTTGGTACATATTCAGTTTGGTTCATTGGCTTTTGATTATGCTAGAGAGACATACAGTCAGATGTTAGATAAACCTTGATATGACCAGAAAAGCTAATCCAAGTCTTTTTAACATTATCTGTGAGAAATCACTTTGTTGCAGCCTCAAATATGTAGCTGAACATAGTGAAAATGACAAACACAGGGGTGAAACCAAGGAATTATTCAGCAAATTTTTATTTATTGTTTAATTATTTTGTCAAGAATACATCATATATATTGTGGTTTTATTAAAAATGATGACAAAAAGGTCACTGCAGGGTAGAACTTGTACTAAACTAACCAGAATTCATATTTTTAAAATATTTCTTCACAGCACTAGATAATATTTATCAAATGTTTGTTCTTATCAATTTTCAAATTATTGTATTTAAATTGAATGTCTCGTTAATTTTTGTAATTTGTATTTTAATTTTAGGAAGTACGGGAAACATGTCAGAAGAAATTGAACATGGTCAGATGGCAGTAACTTATTTAGCTATTCCTAGGCTACCAGGCCTTGAAATTTATGACTTTTTCATTGACATGAACAAACACATTTCTGTCGTGAGTCCAGAAAACCCTGACCAATTCAACGTGGAGGAAGTGACGTCAGTGCCATTTGATCAGGAGGTCAAGGCCATACTGTTTTTCTCCGACCTTCATTTTTGTCCCCAGGAGATTCAGCTGGGATTAATGGACTACTACAATGGCTGTCCAGTGGTTGGGGGATATGTTGATCATATACAATCTCCTCTATGTGATGATGAGTGAGTGCATGTTGAAGGCATTTAAATTTCATTATTAGCTCACTTGTGCCAAAGGTTGAACCAGCAGGGGCGTAATTGAAAATAGTTATGCAAAAATATAACTTAAAATTGTTATTTTCATATCTCACCAATGGAAGTCAACTTTAAACACAATTTATTCATATTTCTTGCGTTTTTTGCGAAGGCCTCTAGTACTCCCAAGTTTCAATTTACAGGAAGTTTCATTACATCTGCAAAGATTGAGACAAGTGTTGGCAGAAAGATATAAATTTTGACATTTTAGATATAAAATCAGTGAAATATGTCTCTCAGTGGCCCACTTTCAATTGGAAATTAACCTGCTTGCAGAATTTTCACGTTAGTTGTTATAATTTTTCTGAATTCCGAAAACTTTACAGACTTTACAGAATAAATTTTCAAAATTTTGTATCTGTGCATTGATTAGAATTGTTTGCTCACAAGGTTTGAAAGTAGTGAAGAAAAGAGAAAAGTAACTAAATCCATTATACTTAAAAAAAAGAAGAAAATAGGATGAACCTTTTCCCATTTGAATACACATTTTTTAATCTTTCTTTTACACAAGTAATTCAAATTTGGGCTTAATTTTGCAATTTTTTGCCATTTTAACAATTTTACTAATCGCTCACTGGAATTTCCAAGGGAAGACAACTTTTGTAAGCACAATTTGTAACTGATTTTAGTTATATCTTCTGTAACTCAAATCAGTTACACCCTTGACTGTTGAAGTGAGCATTTCTGATTCATTTTAGTCATTCTTCTGTCTGTATAAAGGCATAATTTTATTTCACATTTTCATATCATCAAAGAACACTGGTCCAGTTTCAAGCAAAGTTGGCACAAAACATTCATGTGTAAAATTTATATTTGTTTGTTAAAGTGATGCCACTTGGAGGTTTGAAGTACATGTATTACAGAAGCATATAGAAAGAAATGTCTTAGAATTTTCTTGTCAAGAACAATATGACTACAAATTGTCAGATTAACACAAGTGGGTTTTTTTTTTTGGGGGGGGGGGGGAGGGTTAGCTCACATTAGCTGAAACTCAAGTGAGCTTTTCTAATCACATTTTGCTCATTTGTCTGTACATAAACTTTTAAGATATTTAGCTTCTTCTCAGGAACCACAGGGCTACTTTCAGCCAAACGTGAAATAAAGCATGCTTGGGTAAAGAGGACTCAAGTTTGTTCAAGTGAAATTCCACATCCCTTTTGGAGTAGAGATAATTAATAATTAGTTAAATTTTGTGGCATCATATAAAATCTTCTTGACGAGAAACCACTTGGCTAATTTCAATGAAGATTGGCACAAATCATCCGTGGATAAAGGGGATTAGAAGAGTTGTGCTAATCCAAAGGGGAGATAAGCAAGAAAATGCAAAAATAGGGTGAGAGTCATTTAAAAATATTCTTCTCAAGAACCACTAGGCCAGAAAAGTTGAATCTTATATGAAAGCTTCCTGACATAGTGTATGATCAAGTTTATTCAAAATTATAGCCCACTAAGGATAAGATGGGGCCACGATAGGGATCAAAGTTTGATATAGATAAATGATATATCTTTAAATCTTTTAAAATTTTCTCAAGACAACTGGACCATGATTACTCATGCTGATATGCAAGCATTCCCAGGTAGTGCATATCAAGTTTGTTCAAATTGTGTTCTCTGTGGGGTAGAGTGAGGCCACAGTTTTACATGGAAATATACAGGAAAAATCTTTATAGGTATTACAACAGGGCCATGAATACTCATATTGATATGCAGGTATCCCCAGGTAGTGTAGATTGAAGTTTATTCAAATCATGATCCGGCCGGGGGGGGGGGGGGGGGGGGGGGGATTAATAATATGGGCCACATTTGGGGATATATGTTTTAGATGGGAATAATAAGTTTTTAAAATCATCTTCTCAAGAAAGCAGGGCAATGATTACTTGTATTAATATGCAAGCATCCGCAGGTAGTGCAGATTCAAGTTTGTTCCAAATGTGGTCCCTGGTGGTAGGATGAGGCCACAATAGGGGTCAAATTTTTACATGGCCATGTATAGAAAACGTTTTAAAAATCTTCTTCTCAATAACAGCAGGGTCATGATTAATCACATTAATATGCAAGCATTCCCAGTAGTGTAGTTTGAAGATTGTTCAAATAATGACCCCTGGGGGTAATATGGGGCCACAATAGGGGATCAAAGTTTTATCTGGGAATATATTGGGAAGCTTTTTTAATAATCTTCTTCTCAAGACGGCAGAGTCATGATTAGTCATACTGATACGCAGCATTTTCAGGTAGTGTGAATTAAAGTTTGTTCAATACAGCGGCCCCAGAGGTGGGATAGCCATAACAGATCAAAGTCTGATATGAGAATTTACAGGAAATTAAAACAAATATGTTCAACACTAAGTCATATCAAAATGCAAATATTTGTAAGTTTTGTTAATTCAATCTTTTATGCCTTTGACTTTGGATTTTGACCAACTATTGAGGAAAGACAACCTACAAATGCAGGCAATATCATCTGAACTGTTTAAGGTAGAACTTTCATATTTTGTATATAGATTCCTCGTGGTAAGACCATACATTGAATACCATAATGTTCTATCTTGTGACATTGTATCATGGTTTGATGCTAGGTTGGGGCCACAATCATTCAAAGTAAATAAAGATACAATGCAGCAAAATTTTTTTTTAATCACAATAGCTGAACAACAGTAGGGCCGAGGTGACTTCTGTGAGCAGTGTGGCCCATGGGCCTCTTGTTTATTTAATTTTTTTTAATTCTGGGGTCAGCATGGGGCTACATTGAAGTCTTAGACAGGAAAATATTTGGAAAAATCCTAAAGAATCTTCTTTGCAAGAATACCAAGGTTACTATATACTCAGACTGATGTGAAAGCATCCTCATAAAGTGAAAAATATTAGTCATTGTACTTGTATATTCCTTTCATATTGAATTGCTTAGCTAATATAAATATCAGCAATTTTTAGCTCATGTGAGCCTAAGGCTCAAGTGAGATTTTCTAATCAAAACTTTCTGTTGACCGTTATAGGTATTGTTGCCATTGGAGTAAACTTTTCACATTTTCATCTTCTTCTCCAGAACCACTGGTATAAATTTTTCAATCAAACTTGGCTAAAAAGCATCCATGGGTGAAAGGGATTCAATTTTGTTCAAATGAAGGGTAAGGCCCTTTTCCAAGGGGAGATAATAACAAAATAGTGAAAAAATATTGACAAATTTTGAAAATCTTCTCCAGAACCAGCAGTCCAACATCAATGAAACGTGGTACAAATCATCCTTGGCTGAAGGGGATTCAAGTTTGTTCAGATGAAGGGCCATCCCCTCTTTCTAGGGGAGATAATCACAAAAATGCAAAAATAGGGTGGGGCCATTTAAAAATCATCGTCCCAAGAACCACTGGGCCAGTAGAGTTCAAATTTACATGGCAGCTTTCTTACATAGTGCAGATTCAAGTCTGTGAAAGTCCTGATCCCTGGGGGTAGGTTTGGGTCACAATAGCAGATTGAAGATTTTTATGCAAAAATATAGAGAAAAACCTTTAAAAAATCTTCCTCTCAGGAACCACAGAGTCAATTTCAATGAAACTTGGTTCAAATCATCCTTTGGTGAAGGACATTTAAATTGTTCAAATAAAAGGCCATGCCCTCTTCAAAGGGGAGATAATCACAAATTTAGTGTGGTGTCATTTGAAAATCTTCTCAAGAACCACTGGGCCAGAAAAATTCCAATTTATAATAAAGCTTCCTGACATTGTGCAGATTTAATGTTTTTTTTATAATAATGGCCGCCAGATGTAAGGTGGGACCACAACAGGGGGGATCAAAGTTTTATATGCGGAAATATAGGGAAAAATCTTTAAAAATCTTCTTCTCAAAAACCAAAAAAGCCAATAGCCAGAAAAGTTCAAATTTACATGACAGCTTTCTGACATAGTGCAGATTTAAGTTTGTCAAAATCATCCCCCCCCCCCAAGGGGTAGGGTGGGGCCATAATAGGGGATCAAAGTTTTACGTGCAAATATAGATAGTGAAAATCTTTAATATGGGCCAAGGAGACTCAGGTGAGCAATGTGGCTCATGGGACTCTTGTTGTCTATTCCATTTAGATTTGATAGCCATGCTTAGTAGTTCAGTAAGTTTATATGTCAAGCACTGATATGTATTTCGTGCATTCAAGTCTAGCAGGGGGCTTTAATTTTTTTCAGATGACTTTCTACTAAAACTGCAGTTTTAACTATTAAAGTAATTTAAAACTTTACAGATTCAATATATCATTGAACATAACTTCCATTCTCCATTCATATTAGATTTCTCTAGTGTGTTATTCCTCCTTAAAGTCACCTTACATGGTGGCCGCTGGGGTCAGCAAAAATCTGTGGCTTCAAAATCTTCTTGTGAGAAACAACAAATTCACAATTTGTCAAATTTATGTGAAAACATCCTCATGTAGTGTAGATTCAATTTTGCTCAAATCATGAATTCTGGGGCTAGGGCAGTTGGAATGGGACGTGATAATGGTGTAAAGTTTGCAGTGAAAAAGGTGGAGGAAAAAGTCTTTGGAAATCGTTATAGATAGCAAAATGATATTCAAGTATTTATGGAACAATACGGGTGCAGATCGCTATATGAAAGAAAATCTCCAAGGCCAGAGTAGACATGCAGCTGATATTCAAAGATTCCCCATTAGAATCTTTTAGAATGTTCTAATGACACCATTAGAATCTTAGAACATTTGTAATTACACAATTAAAATCTTTTACAATGTTCTAATGACACCATTAGAATATTTTAGAACATTCTAATGACAATAAATGAGTACAATTGTCAGAATGATATAAACGACTTGAGACACATGTACAGAAATGAGTACAATTGTCAGAATGATATAAACGCTTGAGACACATGTACAGAAATTAGTACAATTGTCAGAATGATATAAACGACTTGAGACACATGTACAGAAATTAGTACAATTGTCAGAATGATATAAACGACTTGAGACACATGTACAGAAATGAGTACAATTGTCAGAATGATATAAACGACTTGAGACACATGTACAGAAATGTTTAGTAGCAGGTCTTGGCCAACTTTCTTGCATTCCAAATGTGTGTCTCATTTCTGTATGTGTAAGGTGGCCTATTGTTTTTATATGTAATAAATGTCATGGGTTTTGCATCTTCAGAAGGAAGGGGAGGACAGTTTTATTGTTAAATGTTGATGCTATTACTGGACATATTTAATGTTGTAGCACATCGAAAATATAGGACTTTTGCCTCATGATGGTTGAACTAAAGGAATGAAAGATATTTAATCCAATTAATGATTATAACCTGCAATCATAGTCACCTCAAGAAAAATCTAGCTCAACGTGGCAAAATATGAAACTAATCATAGCATCAACGTGTAAATTGTACTTCATGCATTTTGATAAGGCCCTGATATTTACAGACAAAGCTAACTGAATAACTGATAAAGATAAAACAACAATGACTCTGTAATTTGGAATAAAATCTCGTGATAGATAGAGACAGAAATACACTTGCAAGAGTTACCTTTCGTGGACTATTTCGTGTTCTTTGACTATTTCGTGTTCTTTGACTATTTCTTGTTCTTTGACTATTTCTTGTTCTTTGACTATTTCGTGTTCTTTGACTATTTCTTGTTGTATTTATAGATGTTCAGAGTCGCAGATTCGCTGCATCGCCTTATGTGGACCAAATGTGCACGTGGCATCTGTCATTGTGAAGGAAGACATAAGTGAGGAAAGACAAATAGAAAAAGAACTTTTAAAACTCAAGGAATGTAACCTACCAACAGAGAAGACATTTGCTTTTATGTTTGCATGCCTTGGGAGGGGAAAATCTTACCATAATGAGAGAGAGAATGTGGAGTCTTCCATATTTAGAAAGCTATTTCCACATACACCATTGTTTGGATTCTTTGGTAATGGAGAAATTGGCATGAATTATCTTCGGCCACATGATCCCATTCAAAACTATTCCATGTCAAAGAAGTCCAAATTTGATAGACACCATCCCAAACTTTCCCATGCTTACACTTCCATATTTTTATTGGTGTCTGTCACATCAGGCTAGGTGAGAAAAATACTGTGTGTGTATTTTTTTTTTAGCTCACGTGAGCTGAAAGTTGGGCGATAATAAAAAAGGAAGACTGTACTCCATTAATGAAGGTCAAGGTCACAAATGACAAGTCTATGGTGGGGGCCGGTGATGACTGTTTCCATTTTTTATTTATTTGTTTTTAATTACAGTTACACAAAATGAATTCAGATGGATGTAAATTGGGCCACGTACAGAATTCCTCTATGTACATGAATATGTATATTAAAGCTTTCAGAATACAAGTATCACTCTTTATAAGTCAGATAAAACTGTTTTGTTAAATGCTAAGGTAAATATGAATCTTACGATGTTTGAATAATGTAGCAATATGTTGGTCATGTTAGTTTCTTCCAGTTGTTTTGCTTTGCATTACAATCGGTGTACTTGATTGATTGATTATTTATTGCTTTCCGCCACACTCAAAAATTTTCAGTTATCTGGTGGCGCCCAGTTTTTGTTGCTGGAGGAGAGAACCCAGATACAATGTACCTGGGAAGACACCACCGACCTTCCGCAAGTAAACTGGCAAACTTGCTCACATAACGCCGCGGCCGAGAGTCGAACACGCGCCGACAGATGTGAGAGGCTTTGTGATTTTGAGCCCGATGCTCTAACCACTCGGCCACGGAGGCCCCCTCGGTGTACTTGAAAAGAATTTCTCGACAAGTTTAAGCAAAATAAAAAGAGTAGTGCATGTTGCCTTGTTTTATTCAGAATATTGTAATACATTTTACACACATGACTATGATAAGATACTCATGACTGGTCAGTTTTAGTGTCCTCTAATGCTGTATTTCAATTACCATTATAGGTAACCGTATTTATTGTAATAGCTTTTTAAGGGGAAACGTCAATGAGGTAAGTGAAACACGAAACATTCGAGAAGTTTTTCCGCAAAATTCTAACCATCGCAAATACCGAACGATGAGAAAAGAATCGGCGAAATTTTAGCTCCACGAAATTAAAGCCTTCTACAGTAGTCCAGCATATGACGCCTGTGATTCTGTGTATAGTCTTCAGTACTGGCATTTGCATCTCAATAAAAAGTTTCAAGGGCGTCAGTAGTGAGCAAGTATCTAGTCCAAACACTTTTTTGTTTGTTTTGTTTTGTTTTTTGTTTTTGGGGTTTTTTTTGTTTTGTTTTGTGTGTGTGTATTCAAAATTGCTGTTTTTCATGGTATGTAAAATTATATGACCAAGCGTAGAAGTTAAAAAAAATAGGCACTTTTAGCTGAAGTATTCAAGATGCCTAACTAAGTTGGTACCTACACAAGTAATCAGCCTTTTTGCTTTAAGATAAGAATAAACAGGGAAATTATTCATATCATTCTAAAGCTTATTTTAAAGACGTTTTACTGCTTTGTAGTGAATTAAATTGCTAGGGGATGTAAGCAGATTTTAATTGCGCAGATTTGATGCATTTTTTTATTATTTTTTGCTATAAATTACACGAGTCTTTCTTTAGATGTGCTTTGCCTCTGCAGTGGTTAAATTGAGCTCACCTGACTGAATAGTTTTACGCGTAACAAGAGAACGTGAGAAATTCTGGGGTATAGAATGATTTGACGAATTTCATTTAACACTGATAATTACTATAAACACAACAGCAATGGTTGTGTGCAATATAAAGTAAATGAGACATCCCGGGAATCTGTTCACAATAAAAAGTGTTTATAAATTATGAAAAATGAAAGGTTTTATTCACTTTCCTTAAATTTCACCGACGTGACGTCTGTGACGTGTTTCAAGACTTTATAGTTTCAATATCTTCATTTCGAATTGAAAGTGGGTAAACGATTTCGGCTGATGGAAAAGGTTCTGAAAGCCCGGAATTCAATTTTTCGATAGACCCAAAAAGAAAGTTAAATATGATTATCATATCTACTTCCAGTGGATATATAGAGGATATTCAATGTTTTGTTAAAAATAGAATTTATTTCACGAGGGAGATAAGATTTTTTAAAATATATTTTCAAGAGTTCGAAGCACGAGTGAATATAAAAAAAATCCCGTCCTGCGCGTGAAATATATTCTAAATCCAACAAGATATAATTTTTTTTTTGTTTTGTTTTGTTTATCACATTTTCGTAGGTTTTTCTTTCACCACTCACTCTCTTGGCGTTTAAAACAAGATTGTGCAGAAAATATAGTACCTTCAAAAGATGCAAAAGCTATAACAATCAATATATTTACAGCAAAACAGCTTTGATTCAGTAATTTTTTTTGGGGGGGGGGGGGGGGGGCAATGATGATCGAAACATGAAAAATTTATTTAAATATAAAAAAAATCACGCGAATGAATATTCCGGCAATTCTCTAGTTCGGTTGTTGCCTTCAAATTGTGAAGATTCTCGGTGTGAAAATATAAATTTTTATTCACTGTTGAAATTTCTTTTTATAATTCAATTTGATAATGGTTTGTTTATATGCTGTGCATTATTACCACGTCTTGGAGAATCTTGTACTAGAGACAGAACAGTCCGTGGACTGTTAAAGGAGGAGGGACGAGATGGTACCAGTACCCAAGCACCCGTGTTACTTGTTTGAAAAGAAGGATACCGAATAGCTATTATTTTAAGCACTCAGTTTGATATTTGTCGTTTTATATTGTATTTTTACACACAGGTTTGTATAGGTTTCATATACATTAATGACACGCGCATATATACCGTATGCGATAATTAAATACCTTCGATTAACTATTTACTGCTCGAAAAGTTCCTAGAAACACAGCTGCACGGGCTAATATGGAGACAGGCGGACCATAACGGCCGTCAGAGCAACACAACCACACGTATCCAGGTATTGCTGATCAAACATTTCATCTGAGAACGGAGGATACAGGGGTTTTTCAGGATCAGAAATATAATCTCCATTTTCGTGCCTCCTCTAATAGCTATAGACTGTCATTAACAATTCATACACTGCACCAATGAACCTGAACCGTCTACTGTACAGATGATCTGAACATCTGTTTGACTACTTTACTAGTATAACACGTAAATAACCTGCAGTTGACTCAGGTCAAAGGTATTAGGCCACAGAAGATGGAAGAAATTAATTGTCTCGTTGTGTCGAGTTTACTATTACTTTACATTTGTTAAAAATATAATCTTAAAAAGAACATATAAAAGGGTCACTTGGAAACAAAAAAAAATACTGGCCCTCTAGAAAATAGATTTTTAAAGTTTTTTTTTCTGTTTAACATTTAAAGGTCCTGGGATTTTTTTTTTTTTAGTAAATAATGTTATTGTAGTTGGATAGTAAAGCAAATGTGGAGTAAAACAATTGTTCAGTTTGCGGTTTGTATACAGGGCTCCCTCGGTATATTGCCAACTTTTGTTCAAGAATGATCGGAGTAAACTTGGGGGCACTATTTGCGTTCCTTGGGGGTCAAGGTTAGAAAAAGGTAATCGGTATCCCTTGCTTGTCGTAAGAGGCGACTAAGTGATGCTCAAAGGCAGTATGCGCCGAGAATAGGCCTATATTTTGCAGCCCTCCATCGGCAATGGTAGTGAAAAATTCTCAAGTGGAATGTAAAACAATATACAACCAACCATCCTAATTGATATTAATCAGCGTCCGTCGTGAGTTAACAATCAAACATATTTAACTTCTTCTTGAGAACTACCATTCCAATTCTTTTCAAATTTCATATGCAGCATTTTGTGGACAATGGAGACATAAATTGGAAACTCTTGCACTCCTGGAGCATTAGGGAACAAATACTGCCACAAATTTACCAGTTTTCGAAAATCTTCTCTGCAATCGTACATCTGTAAGAAAAACTAAATGCATGGTGATGTAGAGCAGGAAGGCCTCTACTAAGAAAGTAAATTCCATGACCCCCGGGATAAAGCTCGAAGTTCTGACTCCAGGGTAGTGCCAAACTTGGTATGTAATATTTATGTGTAAAACATTCGATAAGACCTTTTTAGTGCTGTTGATACTAAAGTGAAACTAAATTGATTTTTAGAATAAGTAGGTAGTCCGTTACCAAAATTGTAAATTTCATGATCCCGGGGGTAAAGGTTTTTGATCCAGGGTGGAGCCAACATTATCAGTGATTAATGTCTTTATCATTTGAAAAACTTCTTTAAATTTACTGATACGTTAAAAAAATAAAGAAATACTTCTATGGGAAAAGCAGTAAAGAATGTACCAAACTTATGAATTTTGCAACCCCAGAGTTTTGACTCTGGATTTCGTAGCCTTTGGGGCTAGTGATACTCTTTTAACTAATACTCAGGTGACCGGTAAGGCCTGCGGGCCTCTGGTTTAGATGACCTATTGGTACTGATCTGCGTCAGTCGTGCGTTAGCAATTGAACATTTTTAACTTTGATAGCGCTCCGTCTCAGTACTTTCAATACTTTGATTCTTGAATGAAGGTGCAAATCCTGTTTATATGAGCAAATTGACTGGAAATTTTAATGCACATAAGTATGAATATTTACTTTTGCTTAAATTGTAATGGTTGTTTTCACTTTTGTGTATGTCTTCCATTGATGTCTTAAATGGGGCCTGGACACAATTTTTGATCAATTGAAATTGACAGTTTTTTGTTATAGAAATAAAGATAATTATGTTTTTAAATAAGTGATGAACACTATTTTCACACCGGAGATACTTTGTATTTACAGAAAATACGGATTCAAAATCGTGTTGTCAACACGTTTGTCATAGTCAGGAAACTATGTGGAGAGGAGAACAAGATTGGGGGGGGGGGGGGGGGTATTTCTGTCAAAAGCATTAAAAATCTCGACATATTTTAATGATAAATAAATTTAAGGAGCAAGCATTGGAACTTTTCGTTGTAAAAGCTTTCTTTCACGGAAGCCGTCAACTGACAGTTGAGTCATGTGACATGTAAAAGTTCCTTGTTTTGAAATTTTTTATTATTTTATGTTATTACTATTTTTAAGAGAGAGAGAGAGAGAGAGACAATGCTTACTTTCTTCTAGACCTCTAGTAGGCGCGGGTGCGATTCTCGCTCGCGCCGATATATGTGAGAAAGTTTGCCAGTTTACTTTCGGAAGGTCGGTGGTCTCTCCCCAGTACATTGTATATGGGTTCTCTCCTCCACCAAAACAAAACAAAAACAAAAACAAAAAACAAAAAAAAAAAAAACAAACAAAAAACTGGATGCCACCAGTTAACTGAAAAATTGTTGAGAGTGGCAGAAAACAATAAATAATCAATCCAACAATATATATAAATTTTGGTTTATAGGTTTAATGCTGTTTTAGACGAATGAAATTACGGTCATATTGTTAAACAAATAGCTAAGTTATTTTTCTTTTTTTTTTTTTGTTCCAAAATCGTGTCGTCCCATGGGGATCTGGATTAAAATAGGTCCTCAATACCCCTTGCTTGTCGTAAGAGGCGATTAAATAGGGCAGTCCTTTGAATGAGGCCGCAAAGACGGAGGCCCCGTGTCACAGCAAGTGTTGAAAATTCTTGAGCAGGACTATCGTGTCTCTGTTCCTTTAAAACAATATAAACTTGTTCTTGGAATGTAGACATTGTTTCATTCATTATAACGAACCTCTATAGCATAGGAGTTCAGAGAACTGACCGCTGAAATATGACAGACATATGGCAAAGGTTGAAAACTGGAATGAAAACAAATGAAGCCAGTATTACTCAGATCGTGTATGTTTTTCTGAGCCAAATTTAAACTGGCTTGCGGCTTGCTTTCTTCTATATATTCTTACCCAGTGTTTAACCCACTGACAGCATGTCAATATTACACTGTAATATTGTTAATAACGTTGTTGTTGTTAACAGAGAGAAATCTGATAGCCGGCCTTATCATCTCATTACTGAAAATTATATCAAAACAATCCTCATATTTCCAAGAATTACATATATATAATGCTCGAGGAGTTGATAGGGGGAAACATGCAAATTTGACTTAAAGCTGTATTAGCTGTCATTTTTGGTGTCAAAATTTTGTTGCTGTAAAATTTTGATTTACTATGACGGAAAAAATAAGGTAGATCAAGCTTGTGTCATTGATGTTAACGTAAGGAAATCTATTTAGAGGTCCTGAGTGAATCAAACTCGGGTTATTGTCTTCCCATACAAAAACTGATTTCTATACAATGCTTTATATTCAATAGAATCGAAATCTTTATTTTGATAAAATCTTAAAATTAGTTTTCATTTTATTAATTATTATGGTTAAAGTTACATGCAAAACTCATAATAGCACAGTTTTACAACAAAATACTTTTTTTTTTTAATTAGTATTATTTTAAGTGGAATCACATTAATGTCTGACAAAGTAGTGTGTTTGAAGTCTATAAAATTCATATTTCTAGAGGTACCTCTAAAATATTTTTTTTTTTAAATGTCCTGCAATTTGGCCCCATCTACCTGGTACCAAACCCCTACCTATGGGATCATGAAATTTACAATTTTGGTAAAGGGCTAACTGTTCCTTTTAAATATCCATTTGGTTTAAATTTAGTATCAATAGAATTAAAGACTATAGCCCAAATTTGGCCTCGCCCTGGAGCCAGAACCTTTACCAGGGATCATAGAATTTACATTTTGGTAGGGGCATACATTATGACCCATAAAATGGCTTTTTACATATATGTGTGCGGTTGTAGAAAAGAAGAATTTTGAAAATTAATCAAGTTTTATCAGGTTTTCTTCCTCCCCCTAAGGCCCCGGGGATGCAGGAATCCCGAAATTTACACTTTTTCGTTTGGTCATAAACATTCTTCATACGAAATTTGAAAGTGATTGAAATGGTAGCTACCAAGAAGGTATGAATAATCAATTGTTAACGAACGATAACGAACGAGGACTCGTAGGTCACCTAACGAACTAGGGTGACGTAAACATATTGAGAAATACGTATAAAGTTTTATCACGGTAGCTCTGTGGTTAGAGCTTTCGCTTCGTAACCTGGGGGTCGTGAGTTCGAGCCCCGTCTGTGCCATGACTGCGTCAACCCTAGGACGTTAACATAGGTAGTGATTGCTCTTTCGCCAAACGCTCTGCATTTAGAAGTGAGAATCACGGGTCTTTCGGGTATGACCTTAAAAACGGTGGTTCCGTGTTGCGGCAGGCGTCGCACGTTAAAGAAACCTCACTGCTACAACCCTGAACGCTAAGCATAGGTCTAAATTTGTGGTGACGCCTCAATATGAGTGAATTCCCAACGGGACGCTAAATAAACACACAGTCAAATAACTGTATTGCCCGCATACGGTTTTTTTTTTCTCCGTTACAGTCTCTGGAGCAATACATCTATATACTCCAAAATGAAAATAATATTGTTCTATAACTCTAAAGAATTTGACCCACAATATGCAAACTTTGGCCTACAAATTTGGGAAATATTAAAGAACAATTTAGAATAAATCTAAGAGGATGGTTTTTTTTTTTTGTTTTGGTTTTTTTTTTGTTTTTTGTTTTTGTTTTTTCATTCATAACATGAAACAAGTTATATTGCAATCGTTTCCTCACAACGGATGTTTAAAATACTCAAGTAAATTCCAAAACCTACCGTAGTTTGATGTTTTCCGGGAAAATTGCATTTCGCCAACTTCAGTCTTGAAATTAAAATGGGCCATATTACTCACGACTCAATTTCGTGATATGATTAAAATAAAATACAGACTAAGATTAACATTTTTAATAATAATAATAATAAAAAAAATAACCCTTAAACAGTGTGACCATGTCAAAATAATAATAATAATAATAACAGAATTCGCGATGTAAGAAGTGTTGTATATTTCATAGAAAAAGCCTGATATATTTTAGTTTGTACGTTGATTTCAAAGTCCGTTCCGATGCTATTAAAAGTACAGATTTTCTTACCCTCTGATAGTTCAATTTTATTGTCTGAAACAGATTCAATAATAATTGTTGATGATGACAAATCATGTAAGATATTAATCACGTGATGTTTCTGTTGAAATTCAATGTTTAATTAGAAGGCAACTCTAACATGAATGAGCAGTCCTTCTCAACCCCCCCCCCCCCCCCCCCCCCCCCCGCAATTCCGACATTAAACTCTGTGATATAAACTTAAACCGTACATGATAGGGTAGCTCTGTACATTATGCTTGGAGCTTTAAGGGAGTTCTCTAGAACTCCAATAATTACCATGGACTTGTAATGACACACATACTAATAAATGAGCAAGACATAGTAAATTATACTGTTGTTAGGCGGACTGGGGGGAAGTTCGAGATGTTCTCACTAAACGATTGGCAATCAGTTTTATAAGTTTTATCATTAAATGGTGCGAATGCAACGCTTAATGAAATATTAGTTTGTAAATCGAGCATTAATACTTGAAATGCACCTATAAAAAGAAGGATTTCAATTTTTGGATCATATGTTTCCATTGCATTTTCAAGTAAGGATTTGTGAATAATGCAAAACTAAAGGTAGTTTCGTACGGAAATTTTGAGGTACCGGTAAATATGGATTTTATCAATAATAAAATTAGTCTTATAAATATATATAACAATCATCTTTGGGAGGTATCTTATGTCCTTAAGAAAACAGTTTCAAATGTTCATAGACGTTACACTATTATTATTATTATTATTATTATTATTATTATTATCATTTTGGTGATCTATTTTTCTTCTTTTTTTTTTTTTCTTTTTTTTTTAGAAATCATCTCCAGAAGAGTATTTGGTACTAGTGTCTTTAATTTACTCATTGTCTGTGTGTAGTAAACATATTTAATGGAAACTTTAAATCGGGGGGGGGGGGGGGGTTCCATTGTCCACTTTACAGAACAGTTCATCACATATTTTCACCATACTAACTTTAAAATTATGCATTTTATGTGTATAAACCAAATCATAACCCACTCCAGCCAGCTGCTTTATGAAGTTTATCGGGGATTTTTGGGGATGTCATATCATTTGGTTGTGTGGTGCCCTATCACGTAATACATATACAGGTAGTTTGTGCACAACAGTGATCAATATCGTACATGTTCATCTTTATATCGTACGAATCTTTAAAATATATAAAAAAAATTATTTATTCATTATTTTTTAAATTAACATCTTTATTTGAAAATAAAGTTATTCTATTAGTGAGTGGCTCAGTAGTCGGTGTTTCATTGTACCAATCTCTAATTCGTTAATATAGTATTGCAGGTGAATGTAAATTGATATACAAATATTACAGATCAGTAAAGACATGGCTTATCCCCTAGCCCCCACAGCTAGATCTGGTGTTATATAACTATTTCGTGTGTTCTTGCTATCACCAGTGGGTTATAACAGTCATGTAGCGAGTGATTCAATTTCTCTAGAGCGTGGGTGATTGTCTTCAATTTATCCTCATGTGGGTGATCGTCTTCAATTTATCCTCATTGGTAAAAACAACACTTCATTGTGGCTCTGGGGCTTTGTTTCATAAAAAGAATACAACCATATAAAACTCCGGACGAATAAGAACGATAAATGTGATGATCCTTTTGGAATGGATAATCTGACTTAATGTAAACTAATACTGGGGAGGGGAGGAGTAAAAAGAAGTCCTAATTCTTACATTAGAAATGAACTATGTTACTCAAACACTAGTTCATATCATTTTCAAACTTGAAAATGAATACCGGTCAATCATGGAAGACTAATAATGAAATAAAAGTAGATAAAGTGCAGCTCCTTGAGGTAAACCTATGGTAATGCTTACAAACATACATGCATTTGTTACTTTCTGACATCAGTTACATGTACAGTACATATAAATTGATAAGGTTAGGGAAGGGTGAGAAAACGTGCAGGGGACTTGATAATTATGACCATTAATAAATAAATATTTTTTTAAACGAATGTGAAGACATCGTTGAATTAGAAAAAGATTTAGGATATTGTACAATTATCACGCTGTATTCTTACATTTGCTCTCCCTACACATATTATTTTCCTCTTCACATTACTTTTGCGTTTGTCAGTTAAAGCAACTCGTACCACTGTCTGATCGGATACAATGAAAACTATTCTATTTAAACCACTTGGAGAAACTAATTTTGTATAATCTATCAACGGCAATATAAATTTCACGTCAAGTGATCTATATGAAGCATTACAGTGCCTTTAATAAAACAAAATACAAAATGAAGCAGCAAGAAATAAGTCACTGTGTTACTGAATGCCCCCAGGTTCCAGATGACACAGTGAAAAGCTATGTAAATCTCTGTAACGAAGTGAAGAATTGCACAACCGTATAAATAATCTCCGCTGCCAGATTCTTTTTTGTTGAGTTTATGTGCATGAGTTTTACTAGTACAAAGTTTTACTAATATAAAAAAAAATGAAAATAAACCTTTCACCCAGTGTGCCTATCGTAAATACAGAAATAGCAACTTGCTGTGACAAGGAGAGAGGAATTTGTTTTCATTACAGGAGTGGAGCGATGTTCAACCGATGACATACGTTAATCGATCATACTGGGTTTTTTTTTTTAAATTGGCGTAAAATACTATACAATAATAGTGCACTATCATAGTTCATATTTTAGAAATTCATGATTATACGTGCTGGCAAGTCAATATTAATGATGTGAAACGCCTGATGTTAGTTATCCATAGACACTAATGACAAAACAACACAACTGTATTCCTTTCATCTGAGTTATATGTTTTTGGAAATCGGAATGTAAAATTTTTTTGATAAGGCCAAAGACAGTCTAGCACTTTAACAAGCAAGTTATAAGCATAGACATACGCGATCAGAATTGTTTAAATATGTACCCCAAATAGAAAAGTCGTCTCGGTTGAAGTTGTTTTAGTGCTGCAATGAAACGCTACCAAACCAACGGGACGGTGAAAGCCCACTTCACAGACAATGGCTTTACGCCTTCCATTGGAGTCGAAGCATTATCATGTCATGAATCTTCCGTCTTCATATAAAAAATTCATGGTGCCAATCCGATGCAGAAAAATTTTATCCTTTGAACCAGCAACCCTTAATGCAGTGAAGTGAGAATTAAAATGGATGGGATGGGTAACAAAAAAGAAATGATATAGAAAAGGTAATTTACGGTATGGTTCAATCAAACGTAGGGATCGACCGCCATTTTTGCCTTTGGTAACCTAGCTTTATGAAATATTAAATGAAATCATACAGCTAGATAACCAAAGACAAAACTAGCACCGCCATCTTGTCACGTGATTCCTAATTGCCATCACGCCGCCATCTTTACGCCATATGGCCTCGAGTGATGTGTGATCTTAGTCTCAGGTTCAGAGGGATTTTAGTCTCTTGTTCCATATCTCTGACTGCACTTATGGTTCCTGAAATGAGAAAATCACGGTGATACAAAAAAATTTTCACGTTAAAAAAAAATACGTTTGATACTTACATTAGGCTTATGAATACTACAAATTCCACATGCAGACGTTGTCGATTTATCAAAAGTAGAATCTATGTGTCAAGAATTGCTCAAATGTTACACATGGTTCAAATTATTCCCATGATTCATACATGATCAGTCATGGAGAGTGAAATTCAATTTAGTTTGAATATTTCTATGTTTGCAAGTAAGCGAAATGAGGCTTGAACTGTGTTGCGTACCTAAACATTTGTAATCTTCTCTGGTACAATGGAGTTTAAAAAGATTAGGTTGATTAATTCATTAACTAACAAATTGCTTTTACTTTGACGCACTGAGGATTAATATTTGAACTTTCAACTGCAATGGTATATGAAAATATCTGCACACGTAGAAAATATAATCACATTATAATTTAAAGTCTACTCTCAAATCTTTGAGCTACAATAACCTCAACGGGATTGTTACCTTCTAGCAATATTGTTGGAAGATGGCAAAACCCTCTGATCTGGATTGAAAAATGAACGTTAACAAGCTTTTCAAACAAATTTTAACTGATCATATCCTCTTTTTGATTAAATGACGAACATTTCTGATCGAGTCTCAGAAGTCGAACTAAACACCGACTCAGCCTCCGGTAACTTAGCTTTATGATCTTGCAAACTCAATCACAGAGCCAAGCAACCAAAGGCAGAACAAGGCGAATTTCAACACAGGCCAAATTCTGTGTGAGTAGGTTCAAAGAACTTTGAATTCACATCTGTCCCGATGCATAGGTTAGTATAGTTTGGTTATCTATATTGTTATTTTTAGCATTTAAAATGCATCTTAAATGTCATGCGAAGGGGACATAGATATATATTAACATTGTCAAAAAATGGAAAGAGAAATAAACTTTGTTAAAATTTGCAACACTATATGAAATTAGGAAACTGACGTTACACTGAGAATATATCATTGTTAATAAAGTACATGGAAATTCTAAATGTTCCTATATAATAAAACCTCTATCACTAGAAAATCAGCTTACCACATTAGAAGATACAGAGTAGTGCGAGCCCATATCAAACAAGACGAAAGGCTCCATAAACCATCTAATATTAACCGCATACAAAGGAAAAAGTAAAAAAGAAAAAATGAAATGTGTTGAATCATGTGTTTAAAGTCAGAAAAGACCCCAAAAGCAGTGAAATGAAACAGAACAAACTCTCGAGCCCGAGGGCATACAGTTTGTGAGAAGTCGTCGTCTAACGATATTATCGATATGCTATAAATCTTGCACGTTGAGGGTTTCAAAGGGTCGAGAAACAGTGAAGTTGATATTAATAAAGGTTTAAGGAAACATAAATTTCCGTCTATGATGCTACATCAATAAAAAAAAATGGTCTTACTACCATGCAACTTCTCGTGATCAAACCACAAGGTTTTTACGGAGTTAAGTAGACAACTTAGTAACATGGTATTGAGGGGGTAAAATGGCGAATTCCTTGAGAAACACTGGACAGATATCGTCTTCTGAGAGGTTCCGGTGAGTTGGCCCCTTAAGGAAATTCTGGTGAAATGAGTCCTCATTTTTGCCTCCGGTAACTTAGCTTTATAATATTGCAAATACAATCATACAGCCAAGCAACCAAAGACAAAACTGACGAAAGTCTCGGCTTCGTCCGGATCCATCCGCCCCCGTGTCTGACAGCAAGCTGACACAGAGAAAAGTCATTTCATCGTCATTATTTCGGATGTTTGACTATTTCATGGTTATTCTGTTCATGTATAAAACATGAGGTCCGTTCTCAATTTAAGTACCACAAAAAAGTATTTGTAAAATATCCACATTTGTTATCAACATCAAACATGTAATGTATCCGACAAATTCGTCGGAACAATTCTGATAAATATATTTCTCACAAATTAATCAATACTGCAATACGGTCTTTTACCGAGAAAATCAGGGAATGAATTTGAAAACGTAAGCGGAATTTATACCAGAGTTTCCCCATCCCTAAATATATTTACTTGCAATGAAAGTTTGCACAATTTACGTTAAATTACAGCTGGGCTTTACAACAAAATAGATACATAACTACTATTTCTTGTTGGATATTTATTAGGACGGTAGAAACACGTGTTGGGATGCCATAAAATTCGTCAATTTCCCCTTCCTCTCTCCCCTAGTGCGAGATAAACAGTACTGATAATGTTCACTTCGTACAAGGGATTGTTAATGGTCGCGCGAGAAAGAGCTACTGGCACTTAGACAACCTAATTTGAATGAAACAGAATATTTCTGCTTTCACGGGCAAAAGAGGTTTTTCAAGTGCCTTGACGCCCGCCCTATTCAATATTTCAAATTGACAGTTTACGAAATCTTCCGTCAGTTAAAAGCAACACCTTTTCTTATATAACGACTGTAATAGAAAAAGGTAAGACGAGCGGTACCCTTCTTTGTCATGGCAGGGGTCGTATTCTATAAACGTATTAGAAAAATTCTCCATTTTCAATTTCATTAATCAATAACGACAATCATAATTCTTGACTTTTTCTCAAAAGTGTGGTCTCCAGCAAACCATGAAGAACGAGTCGCTTTCTGAAAGCACATTAGCTGACAATATTTGAAATGCCTTATTGAACTAGGGAAAATTTATGACGGATGTTAAGGGGAAATTAGGCATAATAGTCTGCACATTATAAAGAAAATTGACGATAAAACGCATTCTTCGAATAAGCATGCGCTAGATTATCACCTTAAAAAAGTGGAGTGAAAAGTATTTTTTCCGAATAGAATAGAGAAACAATTATTGTTTTGCGTAAACAGAAAATTCCTTAAAAGTGACGTGATTAGTTATAAAATACTCACAAAGAGACTTGCAATAAATGGAACCCACTTCTGTAAAGACACATAACACGGAATGACTGTGTACCCGAGCTCTCAGGTATATATATATATATAAATATATATGACAAGAGGAAGAGTTGAGGGACGGGCAAAACACGGAAGTGACCCCTGGCTTCTTCACTTCTTACACACGCACCCCCAGGGTGTCAGAAGGACATGAATATGTGTAGCTTGGCGCTGACAAATCGGGGTCTGGATCGTTTATTGATATGCCACGATTGGAAAATATGACTGTTTTTATCCTTTTTTCTCATACATCATTACAAATAAACTCTTTCTGAGGTTAACGGCAATACTACCTAGTCCAGTAATTTGGAATACGGGTAGTAGCAAGCTTGTGTATGCATGTTCCGCAATGGGATTTGAATTTCATATCAATTATTAAAAACATGATATCTTAGCATACAAAATATCTGTATAATATAATGCAAGTGCCTGTTGATTTTAAACTCAACTATTACATTTCGAGTCTATACTTGACAATTCTTTCTCTGTATAAACTATGAAGATAATAACATGTACTCTACGATGTTTCATTTTTATTTATTTTTTAAATGCTAATAGTGAGCTGATCTCTGCAGAGATTATATCTTAATGGAAATAAAAAAGACCATTTTTGATTATATTTGAAATAAATGCATCCAGGAAATGCAGATGAAGGTCTGCCGAGGGCAGTGTTTGCCCTGTTGTAGTAATTTGTAACATGTAATGCTGTTTCCCCCCCCCCCCCCCCCCCCCCCCCCCCCAGAAAATACACAACATCCTGAACATGCATAATGTATTACTGCTACCCGATGTGAGAGATCAGACCTGGTATCACGGCGTACAATACGGGCTCGGTTTATACATAGATGCTGACGCGTGATAAGAATTCACAAAACAGTTTTATCAAATAAAACGTAGCAACATGCAATAGGTGTAAAACTGTTCTATTGTAATTTTCAGGGTGATTACTTCCGGTTGAAAGAAAAATTTATGTATCGTTCTTCACTATTGAATTTGTGTGTAATTATTCAGCCCTGGATATTGAGTAAACTTAATAACCTATGTTTTATATATATATATATATATATGGTGTGTGTGTGTGTGTGTGTGTGTGTGTGTGTGTGTGTGTGAAATGACTAGTTTCTATTATTGGATCTTTCTTTTATATATTATTTCTTTGATATTGAAAAAAAAAATTATAAAATCAAGCCGAAAAATCGAACTCGGTTTTTGTGAGAAAAAAATATAAAAGTAGAATTGAAATTTGATTTTGCATATCAAAACTAATTTGACTTTTTTATCAGAATTCCTTGCAATTATACAAATTTCTGTCAAATTGATTAATTCCTACACATTGTGTAAGGTAATATTTTCTGGGCTTGTATTTCAAAATCTATATTTCTGCGATCAAATTCATCCTATTAACTTTTCCTTCTCGTATGAAAGTAAACGCCGATGGTTGGTTTCAACGTTATGTAAAAGACTTTAAAGCTGACGGTTCAATGCCAACACAATTTTTACCAAAAGGCTTATCTGATCGGATGTAGTGTGTTTGGTTCTTCATTTTATGCAGAACAGTTATTTCTCTGATAGATAAAATATTTTCCCTGAAACTGACAAAGAAAATTCATTCAACATCTATGACTCATGATTATCTAGGTCAAGGGACCTGAGTTTGTATACAGGGTGATTTTCTATATGAAAAGTTAATACTGCTTTCAATATCCTTTAGAATTATTTTCAATTTGTTCTTGACTTTTAGCATATAAAAAAATAATCACTATAGGATAAGTTTACTTCAATATAAATATATTTTAAAGATTTTCACACTTTCAGATTCTCTTAATTATGAGTGTTCCTAGCTTAATACAAAGTTGAACCAGACCGTTAGTTTTCCAACTTTAAACAGCAGATGTACTTACATTTAAAAGCAACAGGTTGTAACAGGTTTGGTGGAGCATTAAACTCTACCATGAGAAAGCAGATTCAGTTTATAAGGATTAAATGAAAAAGGTGGTAGACAAGTATCACCTTTCCAAAATAAATGAAGGTATAAAAGAAAGATATAAATGCAATTGAGAGAATCTTAGTATCGCATTAAATTTAATCTTAGAGGTCTCTTACATGTGACATGATCTTATTCGATGATACAAAATGTATAGTGGGTGTTCATCAATACCACAGACTACTTCAATGCAACGATCAGACTATTAATCCAATTAAACACGGGGAAGCAATCACAGGTAACCCTGACCCTGACTTCAGATATATGCACCTTGTCGTTGACTATATGTATATACTAGTATATACTCCATTGCAAAGGACTGGCACACATACAAATCTAAACTACTGGCTCCATGACTGAGGGCAGTCTCAAGACAAAAGTAAGATTGCCTTGCTAAAATCACGCAAATACTTTATAATCTCAAAATGAATTTAAAAATTTTATTTGAGTGTATTCTCAGTTTTTGATCATTGATTCTAGACATTGATTCACAAACATAATATCAACAAACCAGCGAAAGTGTGTTAGGATTCCGAAAGGATTCACTAAATCAGTGAATTGGGGCGTTTGTTTTACACTGATATGTGTCCACGAAGATTCACTAAACATTTGTAATATATGTTCCCCCAAATGATTCACCAAAGCCGGTGAAATGACGCATGCTATATAGATACCCAAAGGATTCCCTAAACCAGTGAAATGACGCATGCTATATAGATACCCAAAGGATTCCCTAAACCAGTGAAATGACGCATGCTATTTAGATACCCAAAGGATTCCCTAAACCAGTGAAATGACGCATGCTATATAGATACCCAAAGGATTCGCTAAACCAGTGAAATGACGCATGCTATATAGATAATAATAATAATAATATATGCATTTATATAGCGCCCTATATAAAAATAAATTTACCCTAAGGCGCTGAACATGATAAAAATTATATCACATGACCACATTAACAAATAGCCTGTGATACACTAAACATGGTAAGGATTAAAACGATTCAATTCAAATTACACAATTTTACAGACACCCAAAGGATTCGCTAAACCAGTGAAATGACGCATGCTATATAGATACCCAAAGGATTCCCTAAACCATTGGATGTGCGAGTTTGTTGTGCAGCTTTCTTCACCAAAGTATTTACTACAGCGATAGGTTTGGACGTTTGTTATATATGATGACAAAAGGATTCACGATCACTAAACCAATGCATGTGGGTGTTTGCTAATTATGTTACCAATATATACGACAAGGTGCATATATCTAAAGTCAGGGGCATGTTTACCCGTGTTTAATTGGATTAATAGTCTGAGCGTTGCATTGAAATAGTCTGTGGTATTGATGAACACCCTCTATACATTTTGTATCATCGAATAAGATCATGTCACATGTAAGAGACCTCTAAGATTAAATTTATTGCGATACTGAGATTCTATCAATTGCATTTGTATCTTCTTTTATGCCTGTACTAAACAACTGATTATATATATATATATATATATATATATATATATATATATATATATATTGTTTAACGTTCCGCTCGAGAATTTTTCACTCATATGGAGACGTCACCATTGCCGTTGAAGGGCTGCAAAATTTAAGCCTATGCTCGGCGCTGATGGCCTTTGAGCAGGGAGGGATCTTTAACGTGCCACACCTGCTGTGACACGGGGACTTGGTTTTTGGGGTCTCATCTGAAGGACGCCCCATTTAGTCGCCTTGTACGATAAGCTAGGGGTACTGAGGATCTATTCTAACCCGGATCCCCACGTGGCTACTAAACCAATGAATATGAATATTAGCTGTTACAGGCACTCCCCACCCCCCACCCCCCCCCCCCCAATTCTGTGAATTTGAACGTTTTCAAGACAAGTTCTGAAAAAAACTCACCAAAAGAAGTGAATTTGGATTCTCTCCCCATATAACTATCTAAGTACTTCTTCAACGGCGGTACATTTCTAAACCAATTACTATGTGACAGATACGTGTATATTTGTTCACCGAGTTTACTGGTAGGAACATCTTTATGTTCACAGAAGGTGTACCTTTATGCTCTGTAGTCTCTTGATGAAGTGATAGACGACAGTAAACTATATGTGTAACGCTACATGTTGCCAGCCATATATTTCATGTTGCACATTCATGCCGTATAGCATCATGCGAGACGAATGGTCTCTTCATGTAAAACCAACGAAACATATTGGTATGGTTTGTTGAAAATATTAATAAACACTAATAAAAATTATATCTTTTGTACACTGATAATATGCCTTGACAAAAATGAAATTAAAGCAAGCTTGGCTTCAGTCAGTAAAAAAATAGACATTTTTCCACTTTTCAGATATTCCCGTGATCCTGTGTAATGGAGTGGGTTCTTTACTGTCGCGATGATGTTTAGAGGACAAATTATTGTGTGATTATAATCACCATTAGGTTGACTACAACTTCGCTGCTTACAGAAGCGGTGAAGAGAGAGAGTTAGTCTTGCCAGGACAATTTACTACAAGGAGAAGGAAATGGATCCACTGCACCACCCACGGATTACATGATAAAAGTAGACAAATACAATAAACAGCAGTAGAGGAATATAATAATATGCATGTACAATCACATATTTCAGTTAACATAGAATCATTCCAGACTCACCGTGATCGCTCTGAACAATGACTCACTGTACTGCATGGCTGTTGAAATACGTCACAAAAACTGACACGTCATTTCTAAATTCGGTAAACAATGCAGTTTTCTTTGCACACATTTTTATGCACAACATGCAAAGTTGGACAGAATTTACTGACATGTTGGTTATTCAGAGTATGTTGTAAGCTGTCAAATTCAGTGAGCCACAGATTATAAGCAGTCCAGATAATCCTGGAATGATTATACAGAGAAATAATGAATAGACAATGGAATTAAAACATTATATGGTGGCTCAACAATGTTTAATAGGCCGAAAGTAACTGTCAGAGTTTTTCTGCATATTGAATAATAATTGATAATTCATAAAAAGAGATATGGTACTTATGTCAAATAATTAGGACTAACTGGAAAATTGAAAATAAAGGTTCTGAAATAGATCACGGGGTTTGATATATGTGTATATCATTTTAGTGAGGTCAATAAATGAATAGGATTGCCCTATAACGATCCTCTCTCTCAATATGTCTTGATCATCTGTAAAGATACATCAGTCCCGGAGTAAGACATCGACCTTAATGATATGCTTTGAGAATTAAATGCATACTTCGTAAACAAGTTATAAAGACACACAAACCTACAAGCTGTATAATCAGAGGCGACCAAAAGTGGTGATGAATTCGGTTATCATTAACATTTCCGTATATTTTCATCATCAGCGAGACACCGAATTAAACAGCGAGACATTGGCTCGCGCTCCAGTCTCGTTTATCGCCGATAAAATTCTTGTGTGATCGTTTTGCGACATCTGTCTATCAGTGGTTTATTGATATTACATGTAAGACACGTTTTATACAAAAAATATGCTCTATAATCTATCAACATGCACATGCAGAGTTACTGAACGGATTTGGTTAAACATTTTTTTTCTTCACGTACGTTGTAGTCTATACAGGTGATTTATTAAGGAAAAGGCAAGAAATGTCTTGAACATTTTTGTTTGTTTTCTTATTTTAATATATATGTGTGTGTGTGTGTGTGTGTGTGTGTGTGTGTGTGTGTGTTATGTTTTTCCAAATATTCAAGAATCACAAATTTAACTGTGGTTTGTAGGATGACCTTTTCACATGCGAGACAGTATTTTGCAAAAATGCGCATTTCATCGTACAAAGGGCAGAGAACTCTTTATTTTCCAATATGTACATAAATGTAGAAACCTTGTTAATTAGCGATATATCAAAAGTAATCATAATTTTCTTGACGTGGGTCCACATCAAATATCAAAACATTTCTTTTGTAGGTTCTTTTAGATGGTAGCTACTATATGTCTACGATATATGCTTTAAATTGACCGTTCATTTGTACTTAAGTAAACTAGCATCAACATTTTGTGTACAATATTGCAAGATAAGAAATTAAGGGGAAAGTGTCACTTGGATTAGTTTTTCCAAATCAAAAAAGAATTCAAAACGTTTTGAAAACTTTATATTGTATTCGACATAAATTCTGATTGATCACGACGTCATCGGATTTGATCAGTGATGGCTTCTGTTAACTGCCCATACAACAACTTCAGAGTTCGGTCAGCGGTTTCGGATTTGTCTTTCATGTACATTTGAGTAATTATGATCATATAATCCTCATATGAGGGAAATAAAGCATGAATGAATGAATCTTACACTGGTCCCCTTTATATCCCCTTTGCTTAGTTTATTTACCATCAGCGTCCTTTTTCTGTCATGATCGTATTTAAACATTTGACTGCATATACAATGTTTGATTATGTTGATGTGAATTATACGAAAGTTTGAGACTTTTTTGTATTTCAAAGGAACAACATCGCATTTAATGCATTTTAACAAGAATTTGCACGGACTCTAAATACACATAACAAGAGTAATTATCAAACACATTGGTCCAACACGTTATTTAAAAAAAAATCCTACGTTGCTCACCACTAGGTTTTTATTTTCTCTGATGCACTCAGTATTCACATACATTAATGACATATTCATCTGCTTTTTGTACTTTAAAATAATCTGCGATTATTTGCATATATTTTGAATCTTACCTAGTATTAGCATATCATGTACATACCTGCATAAACCTCCAAAGAATCACCCGAGTGTTTGTCTGTGCTTGATAGTACATTAACTGTTGCGCCTTGCTTAACACTCAGAAATTGGAATTTATGTCTGTATAACATATAACTTAATAAATGAGAAAATAGATATACTATTTTGAACTCAAATTATATTCCTGAGTATCAGCTATCAGATGCAAATGTAGTAACGCAACCAGAATGTAATAATTTTCACACACACACACACACACACACACACACACTCACACACACACACACACACACACACACACACACACACACACACACACACACTCTATATATATATATATATATATATATATATATATATATATATATATAAAACAAAATAAATCGAATAGAGAATAGATCCCAAAAATAATGTCGGAGAATTTTTTTTTCTTTCTCAAAGAATAATATAATCCGAAAGATGGAAAGAAATCTTACAATGTGTAAGAAAATTGTGACAATACACCTAGAGAAAGAAATGGAAAGAACTAAAGAAATCATTGCAATAACAATCTTGTCCGTGAAAATTTAAAAAAGGAAATGAAAAATAAAGGCCAAAGCATCACGGTGTGTTACCTTCGTAGTTTCACTGAAGGCCACAGAAGTCATCACTCATCTCATCGAAGATTCAACAGTCCTCAGTTTATAGAAAAGATAGCAAACCATGAATTGGCACAAAGGCATACTGTCATACTAACACAGGACTATAAAAACGCCACCGAAGCGAATTCGTAAGAATTAATTTCATCGGAACAATACCACGTTAAATTAACAAAATATCAATATATGCCCGTTGGATAACACAGACGATTTATAAAACTTTAAGACAATATTTAAATCCTCCTTTTACGGTCCGGGTTGAATTAATCGGTTGTATACCCCGAACACTTGGCTAGAAACTCTCCGTGCCCTGCTTTGTGGTTTTATGATGAAACGTAAATATTTTAACTAGCAGAAGAATAGGAACTAACATGTTGATTTTTAATGAAATGCATTAAGTCTTAAAAAACAAATGTTGATCCGAGGATCCAGACTGTTCAAAACGTGCATTTTAAGAGTACTTTAAATTAAGAAGTTTCAACAAGTTACGGTGTGTAGATATATGTAGACTAAGTACAAGTATTGACAGATATGTCTAGTACACGGTGAACGTAGAGCGAGAGGATGCGATACATAAAAAAAATTACATCTGGTTGTCAGGTTATCATAAATTAACCTTATGATCGGTGTACTCCGTATTCTTCGAATAAGTATAATTTATTGATCTTCACGTTTTGAATGGTCATTAATTAATCGATTGGTTATATATATATATATATATATATATATATATATATATATATATGAAGTTAAAACATATTTTAATGAAACTTTTCCTTCACTCTACATAACATGCAACCTCTGAAGGAATCTAGAACAGAATTGGCCTGTGATAGGATTTTTGTGATCAGTCAGGCTGATGGATATGAACCTGTCAAAGTTCCTATAACGACTGACAGTTGTGCTGACCCTTTATGTAACAGCGAATAAAGATTTACAAGAGTGTTTCTTTATATTCAGACTTAATTACAACACACGAAACTGACGACAATGTATGTATAGCAGATAGTTTGATTTTTCAGCTCCATTGACAAGTTATTTACAAAACAAACAAACAACAAACCCGCCAATCATTTACAAAGTGGCTGAGGACTTGCACACACACACACACACACACACACACAGATATGTATATATATATATATATATATATATATATATATATATATATATATAAAACATGCAAGTAACACCATAGATCTTTCAATGTTTTAAAATAGTTTCAGCCTGTTTGGATCATATAAAGCGTAATTAATTTAAATCATTAGGTCATTCAAATCATTGTCATCGAACTCTGTAAGCTATCTAAATCATTAAGACGTCTGAGTCTTTAAGTCATCTAAAGCATTAAAGTTTTCTAAATTCATAAGTTATCTTAATCATTAAATCATCTAAATCATTAAAGTTATCTAAATTATTACGTCATCAAACTCATTAAGTCATGTGACTCATTAAATCGTCTAACTCATTCAGTCATCTTAATCAATATGCCATCTAACTCATTGCCTTATATAAATCATTAAGTTATCCATACCATTAATTCATCTAAATCCATAAGCTATCTATATCATTAAGTTTTCTAAATCATAAGTCATCTAAAACATTAAAGTCACATAAATCATTACGTCATCTAAATCACTAAGTCATCTAATTCATAAGTCATCTAAATTCATAAGTTATCTAAATTCATAAGTCATCTAAATCACTAAGCCATCTCGTACAGATTGGTATACACCAAGCATAGCATATTCTCCAGAATAACCCGATATTGAGACGAAATCCTATCACAAGAACCACAGTCATTTACTTCAAAAATGTACATATCAACAAGGATACAACGTCATAAACAATCAAAAGAGAACACAGAAGACATTTAAACTGTTCCTTATTTCTGTACCATACTAGAGTATTTCATTATTTGTGAATGGTCCATTATCACAGCAAGATGGAGGGATTGTTGTACAACATGTAGAGGCGTCCACTAAGAAAACATGAAAAATAAAGACTGAGGGCATCATGGAAAATGGCTTTTGAGACGAGTGTTTCCCTTTGTTGTCGAGTTCCTACCCTGTGTGAAATATAACGGCTGTATCAGTTGAGAGGTCGGGCGTTAAGATTGGTCTTTCCCTTCTATCACTCCACCTGGGTACCTGATCCCACCCCGGATATGTCCAGAAGTCCGCATTCCTGCTTTCCTTTTCTCTTAGTTTCGTATTCTTTATGGGATTTATGAGTTTGATCACTGCTCGTAATTTTACTTAATAAACATATTACCTCTGACTAAAAGAGTAGAACACGACTACATATCGCATGTGATTAAAATTAAAAAAAATTGTAGAAATTCAATTTTTCCCCATCGCACTGTTTTACAAATAATTTCAGTTTTAAATACCCAACACAGAATAAAGATTACGAAAGGAACAATAAAGAAAAGAGATTTATATGCTGTGGGTATTTTGGATGAATTTACATTAATTCATGAATGAATTTGTAAACATACATGAAATAGTATTAAGGCACAGAGTTTGAACAGTGCAAGGGCTCCCTGCAGTTACATATCGCAATGTAACAAAAGCAGCCCCTTGGTCTGAAAAGAAGGCCGTAACTTTGAGTAATTCATGGGTGTTCCAACACAATTCTGCTGTCAATCTCTAATTGGTTTTCCATTCAATAGCAATGCAGTTAGGTGCTCTCTCTGCAGTGATGACGTATATAAAAGAGTCAGTTGCCAAGACGACGTAATAAACGACATTATATAAAGATTTCAATGTTGTTCGGTGCATATATTTTAAATGATTAAGATTATTTTCTTCTTTTTTACCATTTTCCATAAATATGATACCATGACCTGTTGAAATCAGATTAGTAGTTGATAACAAACACTTGTAGGTACGTGGGTTCCTTTAATTGTGACAATGTACTGTTCGTATGTATATAGGGATTATTATCGCCCATTTGTCCGTTATCGTGAATTGGAGACTGAATTTAATCTTTCATTCAAGGGCATTGTAGTTACAGCGAAAAGTCCCGACTTTGGAGGTCAGTGGACGAAAATAATGCGAGGTGAATTTTTTCTGCTTACCTTGTTAATTACAATTAACTTGTAGTTACTGTACATATACAGTAAATCACGCTTATAACAAATACGTTTATAACGGATATATACTTATTGTGAAGTGATATTTATTCCCCTTGGAGATGAAAGTAGCGAATATTGTACTGAATGTAAAACATTTGGATATACGAGGATGAGTCAATTAGTATCCAGCCTATCCCATTTCCGATTGATCGAGACGGTCACGATTTTCATGCCTTGTTTCAATACATGTTTTATACCTGGATACAAAATTGCACGCGTATCGAGTCTTTGTTTAATAAGATATTGAATGTTAAACATGACTAGTGATGCAAAGGTATGCTTTCATTTGAAGTTGAGTACCGTGCTGAAATATGGTACTTGGATTTAAAAGGTAAAACAAGCAAGGGAATACAAGGCGAGTTAGCCGATGTTTTTGGGTCTTCTGCACCATCTTATGCTCAGGTTAAATTCTGGGTAGGGGAATTCAAACGCGGTAGAACGTCTTCAGAGGACGAAGCCAGGTCTGGACGCCCACTGGATGTCACCCAGGAAGAAATACGTAACGAAGTTCGGGATCTGGTATACTCTGATAGACGAATTCAGGTGGAAGAAATAGAGCAGGTAATAGGCATGGTAGCGTTTGAACAATCTTACATGATCGTTTAGGTATGCGGACGTTAACAGCCCGTTGGGTCCCCAAATCCCTTAGTGATGAGCAAATGGCAATCAGAGCATCAGTATGCAGCGCCGTGTTGAAGCGTATTAGGACAAAAGATGATTTTCTTTTACGTCTGGTGACTGTAAATGAGACTTGGGTTCATTATTATGTTTGTTTGTTTGTTTTACGTCCCGTCGAGAATATTTCACTCATATTGAGGCGTCACCAGCTGTAGGTGAAGTACCACAAATTTAGACCTATGCTTAGCGCTTAGGGCCGTAGCAGTGAGGGTTCTTTAACGTGCCAACGCCTACCGTGACACGGGACCTCCGTTTTAAGGTCATATCCGAAAGACCGGTGATTCTCACTTCTAAATGCCGAGCGTTTGGCGAAGGAGCAATCACTACCTATTTTTCGTTTTAGGCCATGGCACAAGTGGGGCTCGAACTCACGACCTCCCGGTTACGAAGCGAACGCTCTAACCACTGAGCTACCGCGACCGGTCATTATTATGAGCCAGAGAATAAAGCTCATAGTCGTCAGTGGGTAGGGCTGGGATTCCCGAGACCAGAGAAGTTCAAGACGCAACCATCTGCTGGCAAGGTGATGGTCACAGTATTTTGGGACGCAAAAGGCTTTCTTATGTTAGATTCTTTTATCCAAGAGAAGTACAATAAGTGGAGTGTACTACGCAAACTTGCTAGACCTGCTGAGAACCACCATCCGTAAAAAACGCCAAAGTAAACTTTCTAAAGGTGTCTTACTGCAACAGGACAACGCGAGAGTCCACACTTGCAAAGTTGCAATGAATACTGTAGAGCAAAACGGGTATGAATTAATACCACATACTGCCTATTCGCTTGACCTAGTTTCTACCGACTTCATATTCCCAAACTTGAAAAAGGATATCTGTGGACTCATTTCCGGTCTGACGAAGTCGTGACGACAGTTGAGGAGTGGGACAATGGAAAGGACCCTGATTTTTCAAGTTCTGGGCTGATGGCACTTGAACACAGTTGGTCTAAGTGCATCACACTAGAGGGCAATTACATCAAAAAAGAAGAGGTTGATCTCAACCGAAAATAAGTTAGGCCGGTTACTTATTGACTCGCTCTCGTAATGACTTGTTTTACACTGGCCCTGGAGCATCGTCGCTAGCCACTCCTCTCCCTTTTTACTCGTGGCTGTGAAAATTTTCTAGTTTCTCATAAATATACATGATGCAATATGGTCAATCGCTAAGCTTCCGAGCACAGGCTAATCAGTGATTTGATCTGTTTATAGAATGTAAGCAAATTACTCTTGACTAGTCAGAACACTTGTTATTCTACTTTTTCTGTAAACTAACCAAACCAGAACCCGTATGTATACAGATATGGTGATTTTTTAACGTTGAACTGTTAAAGAACAAACAGATGTGGTGGGGGTATATGATTTCTTGTCAGGATAGTTTAGTTGCATAAAGCACAATTTTTCATGGCCGCATCCATTACTGAATTAAACGCGGCACACTAAACCACGTCTTCAATTTTAGGCTAAGCTTGAATTCTACTGGTCAACGAATTACATTGTTTTCGTCATGCATGTTTATGAGAAACAACAAAATTTTCACGCAGAGAGTCACTGGTGAAAAGGGAGAGGAGTGTATATTTTAGCCGTGCCTTGCGATGATGGCCCTGGAGGTTTATAATAACTGTGTTTTACTATATAATGAAGTTTGGTTATAATGAAGTTGTTTTTGTTGGCCCTGGAAGTTCGCTATATATTTTTTACCTTTCAATATATATATATATATATATATATATATATATATATATATATATATATAAAGCTCCATGGCCAATTTTGACTCAGTGTGCTTCAGACGGGTCCGTGTAATTTTCGTAACTCCGTGTAATTTGATTTCGTAAATCCGACATCTTTTGATTGTGTAAACAAATAATGATTTAAATGATACAGAAAAGTGAAAGTAAGCAAAAACTAAATTCCTCATAAAAACAAAATGCTGATCAGTTTCTAACTTGTCTTCGGTCGGTATGGACGATGAAGTCCTAGCTATTATTTCGTCATGATTTGTCTTGTTACTGTCCCATTAAAAATGATTTTTATTTATTTATTTATTTTTCATAAATTTTACTCCAAGAGAATAAGAAGGAAATGCTATATGACATAGAGGTATATTCGCACAATAATTGAAATTTATTTAATTCAGAATTCAAGAATTTAATATTTGAATGAAAATAAAAGTATATGTTAAGGTATGAGGGATTTAAACAAAAATAAAAGCTGTTGAAATACGTAGATCCCCTTTTCTAAATCTTTACTATGGAAAATGTGATCAGCATTTAGGATTTATATATCAACATTGTTACAGTATTAACTGTATAAACGTTTGCGGTGCATAATTATATATCCAGACGGGACTATAAAACAGTGATTGAATGACATCAGCTGTAGGTTCTGATTTCTAAATGATGAAATATGCTAGACGGTATTTTCTTTACTGATATTGGGCCTTGGTTTTCAGTCAATTTATTCAAAGATGTCAAATCTAATTTAGCATTTTCATTACATTTGATGTAGAAATTTCTTGCCAATTTATAAGATTTGTGATTTCCAAATAGAATAGGCCAACCTAATTCCTTATTATCTATCATTTCCCAGAGGAAGTGTGAAGAATATCGAAATTTCTAGAACTAAGAAATTTCGTTATATAAATATATTTTCACATAGTTATTCTGATCATAGTTCATTATAGTTTTCGTGAAGGTAAATAATCTTTGTGCTAATTTTGGTTCAGTGGGATTCTTATTCGTCATAAATATTATTATTATATAATAAATAATCTTTGTCAGAGTAGATTATCATTCTGTGTAGTAAAGATACATGCCATGCATCGTAACTTTCTAAAAGATAAATTTTTGTCTCGGGACAATGATAACGATTTCATATACTTGAGAAACAGAACCATGGATATTACAAGCCTCTTTATAAGAATTTTTTTTTGTTCTTTTCAAATGCCACAATCTGTAGTATGATTGATCTTTATAAAAGTGGAGGTAGACACGATTGAGTTCTTGCATATTTTATTGACATTACGGTATCTTAATTAGAGCAATATATATATATCCACTTTTATACTGTATGTGCCAAAACAGTAAAATAAAACAATTTTAAATAAAGTTTAGTTTGAATTTTTCTAATAGCAATAGAATTTGTCGGTGTGAAATTATGAACAAGTATTTAGCGTATTTTCAGTTATTTGACCTTGATGAAGGGTACTTTTAGATTTGTAATTTTCATTTTTTTTTTTTTTTTCATGATGCAAAACATGTTTCTGTTATATATAGTTTCTTCTATTGTATATACTATATAAATCTCCTTTGGGAGAAAATAAAGTACGAATGAATCTGATCGGAAACTTTCTACTCGTACAAAACACGGACTAGTTGCATGTAACACCTGCAGAATTTAGATAATAATAATTGGTTTTTATATAGCGCTTTTATATAGCTAATACACGAAAAAGTAATCTTTTGAGGGTAAAATAAGTAATGGTTACATTTTGATGTAATCTGCTATTATGAAGTACATGTATATTATATGCGTGAAATGCGTCCTCATTTCAACATTTTTAGAAATAAAAATGTCTGTAAATATTTGGAACATGCCTTATAATGTTTATCACAAAATATTCTTTCATGTGATTAGAGTCTTACATTCTTCTATTGTCGAAGTGAAGACACGTGGCCACGTGTTTCCTGATATACAAACTTAAAGACAAGATACTGTTGTAAATGTGTGTTGTTTATTGTAATTATTATTAGGATAGATATCAAGTTCAGAATATTAAAAACTGCTATGAACCCCGATTCTGGTCATCGAATAGTTTATATTATCAAAATTGATAAAACATGTAGGGTAAATTGTTAATAGATCTGTACAGATATAGTTAATCAACTAAAGAATTTCACTGTCTATACGTTTAATTCAATTTACACCTATATGAATTTTAATTCTCAGCTTAAATTGGAATGATGTCGCAATTTATTAATTTATTTATTAATTGGGACAAACCCATTATGTTGAATTTTGTCTTTATGGTCAGATAAAACCATAAGAAAGGGAAGTATATGGTGACTGGTGTGTAAGTGGTCGACACGTGACTACATTTTACGACATGTCGAAAATGACAATTAGATACAAACATCAAAGGTTGCCAACACCTGAATATTATTACAATTTTCAATTTACAATTAAAATAAATGCACCGGCTGAAAAATCCATATATCATGCTTTCATTCTTTGAAGTACACATTTTAGCGTCAGGTTTCTCGGTGTGAAAAGCCATTGCTAGTTATTTTGGTTCAAGTGACGTCATAGTCTGCTTGAGGTTGACCCAAACTATTTTTGTTTGCTAACAAGGTTTATGGCGTTTCATAAAACGAAATCTCTTTGAGACAAAATACTATAAACATGTAGTTAACGTTCTCCACACCCCCCTCCGTTCTCAGACGACAGGCATTAGAAAAATAAATTCGAAAATTTAAGGAATTTAACGTTCTCTTATTTCTTATTCACAAATACCCTGTAATTGATATAATTCCGTTACTCGATGGTTGCCATTGTCAATGCCAAGGCCACTGTTTCGTACCCTCTAGAACGTTATAATAGACAATTTTAGCCTACCAGTGAGTTTTGGAAATTAACAGATTAAATTGCAAAACATATCTAAAAACACATTTCATTTATTTTTTTAAAAAAAATCCATATACTGTCAAATCTATACATATAATTTTTTTTTGTCAAAAGATTCTGTCTACTAATATTGTTTTTAAATAAATATTTTCATCATTATTTTCAAATAGGCATAGATGTTGATAAAGGAGCGCCATGGCACGGCATAAAAGGAGGAAAAACAGATCTAGTAATAAAAAGATGCTTCATTATCCTGCATTATGTAGTGAGTACGTGGACAGGGAATTTACTAATCTACTGAGACACGCAGAATAAATTCTATAGTATGAAATCTAGACATATGGGACCAGGGAGTCTTTATTTTGTCTTTTTAACTATCAAAGACAAAAACCTATTGGAGTTGTGATTTCCATTCCTATAGTAATTCTACTGTGTGTCATCAACGGGCTCGTGGAACACTGAGAGATTCAGAAGAGATTCATTCAATCCCTCAGTTCTATATATTAGCGAGATGCCCCTTGTAACACTATATAATGGAAAGCCTCCAACAAAAATAAACAAAATCACGCACTGATATTTATAGTGAAAGTGGCCTATTCTTTTACTAGCACCGCCATTAATTTCTCACCATCCATTACAAAAATGCAAGTATCTCGTCATGGCTGCTAGATTGATAAACAAATCTGAATTGTGCACTTTTTAAAATATAATTTGAAAGAATGCAATCAAATCGGTTCTAGGTTCTATGAACATCAAACACTTTCAGATAATTTGTCATCCATATCTCCATGCATGACTCCATGAGATGAGTGATACGTTCGGACATTTTTACATCAATTTGTTTGATTGTTTTTGGTGAACTATTGGAAAATGTAATGCACATCAATAATCGACGGCGTATATTTTTTTTTTTCAGTTGGAAAATACGCAAGAAACAGAGGTGTAAATTGGTTTATGTATCAAAGTGAACTATATTTTTTCAGGTATCCGGAAATTGCAATTACTGTATAATACAGTCTTCGGAATCTTTCTGTTTTTATCATATTGTTTACATAGGTACATCTTATTACCTGTCTTATGTAGTATTTTCATATTTTCATTTGCAAAAATAACACAACTCTAGGTTTGTCGAACATGCGTACATACAGATAATTTAGAAACTCACAAATATATATAATTGAGAGAAGGAATAACAAAATACACCATTTTAAACCCAGAACACGATTTAATGAATTTTGATAAAAGTTCTATTCCATCTTAAATACTCCAGGGGAAAATATGAAAGAACAACAAAACTATTGCACGTTTTTAACGTTAGATTCAGTCATTAATTCCATAGTCTGTAGTTTAAAAAAAAAACAAGAATCGCAATGTATCTGTATTGTTAAACTCTCTGTTGTAGAATTTCAATTTATGTACATTCAAATTACGGTCCCAATGTCTTAAAAATCTTCTATTACATACATACATATTACAATTAAAATTCATTTCATCTTATTAAATCAAAGCAAAACTTTCAATAGAAATCCTTTATGATCTGAAGATTTTCAATATCTTATGAATATTTTCATGTTTGATCTATCCGTATTTAGCATAATTAATTCAAAAATAAAGGAAGGTTTGAAAGATATTTTATGAAGATGTTCCCTATATTTTTCTCCATAAGACAACACTACAGCTACAAAATATATCAATCACATATCTTTATAATGGGAAATTTTTAGCCAAAATCAACTGATATTGCCGTACAAAATTACGAAAATGCCCTGACAGGAAAAGTCTTTATCATTATTTTTCCCCCTTATATTAAGTTTTCTGATATTAAAAAAAAATGGATAGTATTTATAAACAGAATTCAAATATAACATTGAATTTAAGATTTCATTCTCCAGTTTTGCATGATCAAGAAATGTATGATTAATTTTTTTTTCTTTTTAAATAATTACCTTTGTTTTTTTTTTTTTTTATTTGTGTGGGTGAAATATTGTCAGTGATGTATGTATGTATGTATGTATATGTATATATATATATATATAAAACACAATTTTTTTTTCACTTTGAAGCCAAGTTATGATACTTGCATATATTGATAAATTGTTTTGTTGAAAAAAAGTGTATGAGTTTATAAATTCTTTAATTATATCCATTAATTAATAAACTAATGTTCGTATACATTGCATGCGCTCTTGGGATACACATCACTCTTCATTAAACTATATGTTCTTTTGAAAATTATTTTCAACACCGTCATAGAACATAAAATAATTTGGTGCAGATGAAGCTAATGTTGACATGAAATCTACACGAAAACTTACACGAGTAATGGTTACCTCGTAATAAAACCCTTGCACGTCGCAATTCTTAAAGAAAAGCTCTAACAATAAAACTCATCTAAGGATAAAGTTTTGCATGAAAAAGTTGTTATTAAATTTTATTCAGTTGTTGATCGCAGTTAAAAAACCAGGTACACATTTATGTCAAGGTGTATTGAAATTCCTGATGATGGACGTCAAAACTGAGAAAGACCATACGCTAACCATCAATATAATCTTCATATATCCGATATTCACATAGACTGCATTGTATATTTGATACCTTGTAACTGGGTTTAACCCTGTATGACCTCTTTAGTCGGTGATTGGTCGCAGATTTATGGTCGTTTCTTGGGGCAAATATTGTAGATTGATCATCTTTTCACTAGCTATGTGGAGAACATGATGTCATTATGGAAAATTAGTTAAAATTAGGAAAGGGACGATTTACCTACCTCTCATGAAAGACGTCGTCGTTTGTGTGTTTGTAATCCTGGGTTTTGATTTGGGAAATCACATTTAAGAACGCTGTTGCTGTGTATGCGTGAACTGTTGTGACCTTTTCAAAGTCTTAATTTTTAACACGAGTCTTCGTAAAATTTGAATTTTAAAACACTAATCCTGTCTGGTATTAAATGTCGATTATTTAACATACACAAGTATAACGCCGACAAAGTCTTTTTTAAACTTTTCACTTTATGAACGACTTATTTTTCTTAACTCCCATGTCGATTATTCACATGTAGAACAGACACAATCCATGAATGACTTGAACAAAATTCAGAAACATGAAAGCGGCCATGAGATCATGAGAAAAGGGACAGAGATATATCTGCAAAGCATAGACACCTACACAAGCTATACGTGGTGACGGGCCATTGTCTCCAGAACGCATTAAGTAGCTAATCAATTTCAACGTCTCCCCAAATCACTTGAACAACTTCAATCACTCATCGATCTACGAGGTTCGAAACACTCAACAAATGACAAATGTTAAAACACTTGTTATTCGTTTCAAGTTGGATTCATTTGAATTAAATGTGCGGTGGTTTTTCCCTTGATCAATAAAATTGTGATATTATGTTAATGTAATGCTGTGAGCAACCGAGTGAATCCGAGTGAAAAAATATGGCTGCCATCTAATACAGCACTTTCACCTTTTCATATGATATATTAATGCAAATAAGAGGGGCACTCTTTCAGTAATCTCATCCTTTGAATAACCTTTTTAATGTTTTTAAATATCTCTGATTGCTCTCGGAGAATAATCATTATTGAAATGAAATATGTATGACTATTCGAGGCGAAAACCAGCTTATTATAAATCAATAAGGCGATATGAAAAGACTTGAAAATTTATTCAGATAAACTAAACTTTAATTAAGAGGGATTTAACGAAAGTTTTGTAATAAATTTTCCATCTGCGTAGGATGACGCAAGATAGATTCTGCAGAAAATCTCGGTCTTCTGCTCTGGTCAGAAATGCAAGTCTTACTATGCAAATCTGAGACGAAATATACATTAAAATATGCGTTTATGATACCTAAATTAAAACTTATGTTATATGTATTAATTAAACATCTGCATGCAAGTGAAAAAAAAAACTACAAATAAGGATAGAGACTTAAGACATTCTATGTAAATGAAGATTCCATAAAGATTTAAATGCAATGCATCATGTGCAATATGGCGGAGTACAGAAGAAATAAAAAAAAAAAAGAAAGAAAGAAAAATTGAAAATTTGTTTTAACGTGACTTGCACATATGATAGTTTGTACTGTATTTGGTCCATTCAAAGCCCATTTAAATATGTGTTTTCAAAAGTATTGAATATAGAATAGTTAAATTGATAAAACAGAGTAACACTTTACTTTAAGTGCTAAGTGACCAAATGTATTCAACTTGTTAGTTACGTTCTTTTCAGCAAGTGAATATAATTTCAATCTTTAAATCATGTAGTTGCAGAAAAAAAACTTCAAACTTTTCAGAAATTTTTAAATCATGTGGTTGCAAAAAAAACCTTCAAACTTTTCAGAAATTTTTAAATCATGTGGTTGCAAGATAACTCTGGACATTTAGAGGAAAACTTTCATTTTCCTTTCTTTTAACATCACTAGAGAGTATGCCAATTATGATTTGTTACTTGAAAAAATAATTATGTTTACTGAAGTAAAAGTATATGTAAATTGAGAGTTGATCTGAAAGCGAAAATGGCCTTTGTCTAAATTCTCTACCTGCCAATCCATACGTCAAAAAAGTGGGTCGGAGAGTAAAACCAACGATAATGTACTTTTGGACGCTTTTGCTCAACTAGAATTTGATATGCAATAAATTTCTTCTTAAAAGGTAATGTGCTCGGTTGTATGATCCCAAATGATGACGTAAAATATGTATGGCGAGAAATTTACTTCCTCGGTCCTGTCCATTTTTTTTTTTATTGGTAGAAGTGGGCAATCTATATCATAACATTAGCCGGTCTGCCTCGACAAAAATTATACAAAAATAATATTATAGAGATTCCAATGCCATTTTTCTTTAGGTTGTCTGAGTTGTATTTTTGATACTTGGAGATCTCCCTATTATAGCTGTTGTTAAAATGTTTTCAACTTCTACAATCGTCATTTTTAAATGAAAATCTTCAATCAACAACATGTACTGTTGTTAATCACTAAGAAAAGTAGCAAATCTGCGGAAATGAGAAAACCTGTTTCTTAAAATAGCATTTAATGTATTATAAAAATGGAGAGCAGAAATACTTGTGTGTCCGAGATCATATACATTTTTGATTATCACTGGTTTGAACATACTATTGAGATGATTTGGCAATGATGCCATGACATGGCAGTATTGATTCATCAGGAACGTGCATTTGATAAAACTTCGGACGCGAGATTAGGTTGATTGATTGATTGATTGATTATTGCTTTCCGCCACACTCAACAATTTTTCAGTTATCTGGTGGCGTCCAATTTTTGTTGGTGGAGGAGAGAACCCAGATACAATGTACCTGGGAAGAGACCACCGACCTTCCGCAAGTAAACTGGCAAACTTGCTCACATAACGCCGCGGCCGAGATTCGAACACGCGCCGACAGAGGTGAGAGGCTTTGTGATTTTGAGCCCGATGCTCTAACCACTCGGCCACGGAGGCCCCCGCGAGATTAGGAAAAATCTAACTAGGACGGCTTTTCCAAAATAAGGAGAAAAAAAAACTATAGTGAATTTGTGCATACGGGGCATTCTATACCAGGACACATTTTTCGCAATAGGGAGTTCTGCCATTGGCCTATTTTTCCGAGGGTTGGGTTACTATACGATAGAGAATCTGTTACAACACATGTGTAACCAAACAATGTTTTAAAGGAACTTGCATCATTGTTAATTAGCCCCCCCCCCCCCCCAAAGATATCGTTTCACACAAAAAACCCATAACAATACATCTCTCTATGGTTGCAGATCTCCAAAACAATATAATGCATTCTTAGTGTGGTGGAATAAAATCGTAAATATATGTATTAAATTACTTCAAATTACCATATCTCTAAAGTCTTTAGACATAACCCCGTGAGGATCTGGGTTGTTAGAATAGATCCTCAGCACCTCTAGCTTGTCGTAAGAGGCGACTAAATGGGGCGGTCCTTCGGATGAGACCGCAAAAAACCGAAGTCCCGTGTCACAGCAGGTGTGGCACGTTAAAGATACCTCCCTGCTCAAAGGCACTAAGCGCCGAGCATAAGCCTAAATTTTGCAGCCCTTCTTGAGCGGGACGTAAAACAATATATAATCAATCAATCAATCATATATATATATATATATATATATATATATATATATATATATATATATATATATATATAGACATAAAAGACGTTATATAAAGAGCCAAGAGTCTTTATATACCTCATGACCTATGTCCAGATACTTAATTAGAGGAAAAAGCCCTTTTATGTATATGTATATAAAAACACCACCTAGGCATTGTGGTGGTGACACACATTGTCCAGATAAAGATCCAAAAGATTTAAGCCTCACAGTGGCGGTACATGTACCATCTGTTTGGAGGAAGATCCAAAAGATTTAAGGCTCACAGTGGCGGTACATGTACCATCTGTTTAGAGGAAGATCCAAGAAATTTAAGGCTCACAGTGGCGGTACATGTACCATCTGTTTAGAGGAAGATCCAAGAGATTTAAGCCTCACAGTGGTGGTACATGTACCATCTGTTTAGAGGAAGATCCAAGAGATTTAAGCCTCACAGTGGCGGTACATGTACCATCTGTTTAGATGAAGATCCAAGATATCTGGACCTTGTAGCCTTGTAGTGACGGTACGATATGCCCAGATGGTTTACAAAAAAAAAAAAACAAACAAACCCCCCCCCCCCCCAAAAAACAGGGTGTGTCAGTAATTCTTGTGTAAAATAAATATCAAGCTTACAAACGTTAATATAGCATATCTGTTCACAAATTTCAGAGCTATTCTATGATGTGGTGTTTATTTTGTAAGAAATGAGGAAATAACTCATGGATTTGATTTTTCGACTGGATTTATTATCAGATAAACAATCCGCAAACTTCCAATGGTAGTTATGTATGATATCAGTTTTAAATTTTGTCCGATTCGCATCTTTTTGTTGCATGTTTTTATTACCCAATATCCCAGGAAATATTCAACCAAAATAATGCAGAAGCTGATCTGTGAACTGCATGATGAAAAGATTTTACATATATTTATTTTTCTATAATTGCATTGCTTTCAGAATATTCAAGCAGCATGAATTTATTGATGATGTGTAAAATTGTAGAATCGTTTATTTTTCTGGAGTCAAATTTCATGTTTTGAAAAAAATAAACACGTTGCTAGATATTTCTTGGTTGAATAGTTGTTGCTCGTGTTTCAGATGTTGAATCCGGGTTTGTCCATGCCACAAGAAGAGAAACGAAACAGTCATGAAAAATAGTAAACAAAAAAAAATCTATATTGATTTTTATAAAGTGCAGTACAAAAGTCTCGTTATTTTTCAAAATGATGAAGTTGGATGAAAAGCACGAGATATTATTTGTGAAATCGACATACCTTAAAGACAGTATGTCAAGTATAATATGGAGTTTATGATAACCCCCCACCCCCCACCCCCACCCCCGACGAACATATGAATGTCTTTTCCGCAATAAAAATATACAGATTTATTTATTATTTGTAAACGGAAAGGGGGTGTCTAAGGGATCCCGTTTAATTATTACAGAGAGTTCGCCATTTTACACTAGGATAACTAGCTGTAATATTTATAAATGTCTCCGTTTTGGTTGCATACGTAACGGTGATAAAAGAACGCATTTGAATCCTGAACTTAAATACATCAGATGAAAAATCAAAATATTACTTACATGAATTATAATATTGAAATATGTATATATATATATAAAAGGAATAAGTTTCAAGTATCTACACAAGATGAACTGTATATAAATATTCATATATGAATGCTTAGGGATAACGCTAATGCCATATCATTTACTTACCCATATATTCTTAATCATTGGATTAGAGTATACACACCAAATACACCATTAGACCTGCGTAACAGCGCAATACCTTCCTTACTCGTTAGACTGTACGGGCACCAATACAATACGATCATCCTCTCTGAGTCGACTTTTGTTCCCATGTTTTCTTAATGCGTACGTTTATAGTAAAATGAAAAGAAATTATAATCAACAGAAGATGGAATAATAGATGAAAGAAAGTTTTGTTTCATACAGTCGAGAAATTAAGCAAGTCTATGTACAAGTATTTTTTTATCCCATGTTCAAAGGACTTGTCCATCCATCAGTTGAATGGTTTTTCACTGGCAATTGAGAATATGTGAAGATAGAAAAAAAAATTAAAAGGTGTTACGTGAATGAGGTTTACGTGTGGAGGACAGGAAATGTGTGCTTTTGTATTCATACCTTCTTGTTCCCTCTGTGATAACTTTTCAGCTTTCTGCAAGAGAGGAGGCGGATCCTACAGTAATTAATGAGGAGTTGTTTTATTTTACACCGAATCATAACTTGTTCGAAAACCATCCATAACGTGAATATGACCATGTCCCTGAGGATGATTTTCGTTTTGAAGAGCCGGAATTAAAGAAAGAACATGTATGTGGTTTGTGTATTTGTTTTATGTCCCATGTAAAAACTTCACCAGCTTTGAGTGAAGTACGGCAAATGTTGACCAGCGCGTGCTATCAACAGCTGTAGCGGTGAAGGTTCTTTAACGTGCCAAAGCCTTAAATAATTCTCAAGTGTTTGTGGTTTCTTTCGATATGGTTCTTGTCTGTATATAAGTTATCTGTGATATTTTCATGGTTTTATGATATTATTCTCAATATGTATACCGGTATATGTTTAAGACAGGACCGCAATATAAACTAATTGTGCAATTCTTTATGAATTATTATTTATGCTGCGACACGGGACCTCCATTTTTAAGGTCATATCCGAGAGACTCGTGACTCTCACTTCCAATGATGGGTACTCGGTGAAGGAACGCTCACTACGTATGTTAAAGCCCCATGAAGACCCAGCTTAGAATAGGTCCTCAGTACCCCTTGTGGGGCGGTCCTTCGGATGAGATCGCAAAGACAGAAGCCCCGTGTCATTGTAGGTGTGGCACGATAAAGATCCCCCCCCTCCTGCTCAAAGGCCGTAGGAGCCGGACGTAGGTCTAAATTTTGCGGCCCTTCACCTTCAATGGTTGCGTCTGCACATGAGTGAAAGAACCTCGAGCGCAACGTTAAACAATATAAAATCAACCAACAAATTTATATTAAAGACTTTTGGTTTGATTTAGTACCGGGATCGAGAATCAAGTCTGGGACTTCCGGGGCGAATCGAGTGTGCAAACTACTAGCTTAACACGTCCCTATCTGTTGTATAAAAGAGCTCAAAATATAAAAGTCAAGTTTTATTGCGAAAGAACACAAGTGTAATGTTACAATATGTGACATATCTTCATTTTAATTCATAGTATGATATGAACCTTCGGGCAACAAAAACATAAAACAATTATATCCCCAGGTAGTTATACAATTCATTACGAAACATAAACGCCACTGGTGATGTACTTTGTTAAGAACTACCTGGTCACAGTTGTAAACTGTTTGATTTGCTCTGGGTTAAAATAATGTAAGAGTATTTTATATAGAACACCCAGAAGACTAAGTAAAACAGAGTTCTGGTCACTTCCTATGCCAATAGCACTGGCTACAATGATATTATATATATATATGTAGCACTAATATATTGTGTTATGTAGGAAATGAACAAGAATTTGTTTTTCCTGATTGTTGACCTTAACAAATAATCTCCATGTATTCCATTTTGCTGAACTTTTGTGCTGTGACCGATGTTGAAATGTTTTTAATGTTTCCATAGATTTCTAATGAAAAGGTTAAGATAACTAACAGTATTCAATCTCGTAATTCCTATAGAAAATACAAATCAGAGAGATGAATAAACACGGACCCCTGGGTCACACCAGAGGTGGGATCAGGTGCCTAAGAGGAGTAAGCATCCACTGTCGACCGGTAACAGCGGTCGTGAGCCCTACATTCCGATCAGGTAAACGGAGCAATACGTAGTCAGAATCAGTGTGCCAAGAACGGCCTCACAGTTGGTATGAAACATATCAGACAGCATTTGACTTAATGGTAAGTTGTACTGGCAAACTAGGTCGATATAACGATCATACTAATGACTTTCACATTTTTTTAAAAATGTCTCTGACTGACTTGTTTCACATCAATTGTTAGGCTGTTAGATACTAATTTTGACAAGGAATTACTTCGGTTACCTGATCAAGATATGGTGTTCAGGGTACAAAAATGATGAAATAAAGAACAACACATAGAAGGAATACAAGACAAAAAATTTACAGATTTATGAAATTATGGATGACAGTTTTATTCTATATTACTGACACTCACTGGCAGATATAGCATGAAGCTGTGTTTCCTATATAACGAAAGTTAAACATTTCATCATCGGTCACAGCAAAGAGGAATACATGGAGGTTGTTTGTTAAGGTCAGTAAGCAGGAAAAACAGATTCTTGTTCATTTCCTACATAACACTACATGTAAGAAATGAACAAGAATTTGGCGGAAGGATTATCTAATCATGAAGTTCTAAATCTGCATGATTTGCCATTCCCGTTTTATCTGATATATCATCTTTTTTTTTTTAAATTATGATACAAGTAGTTGAGACTTGGAACTAATTTAAATGTAATTCATTAATTTAGTTGATATATTTTTTCCAAAATGAACACAAAATTGTCTTATAGATCTAAATTAATACAACAGAAATTTTGTATACAAATTCAGTATTTTTGCCAATAATTCAAATCCATAACTCCACTTTTAAAAGTTCCATTATATATTCTATGACAAAACTTTGTAATTTATGTGCAAGTTTAGAAATTGATTTTACTCCTAATATCATGATTTTTTTCCCGTGCAAAAAGGCCATTATTACTAGTATTACACTTTTCAGATACTGATTGATTTATGCTGATACCAAAAGACAAATCAAGTTTAATGCACAAATCTGGAGTGAATTTTAAATAAAGAGGCTTTCACAAATACCTAATCTAGTTTTTGTTGGAAGGTGTTGTTCAATTTTGCACAAAAAAAAATTAAATAAATTAAAAATAAATAAATAAACAAATAAATAAATAAAAAAAACAACAAAAAAAACAACAAAAAAACAAACAAACAAAAAATCTCCAATAACAACAATTGTTGAAAAACACTAAGATGTTTGCAATCAGTTGCAGAAAGGTAATTCCAACTCACAACCGTAGGGAAATGTGGGTAATACGACTGATTTATAAAGGTGTGATAAAGTTAACAGGTTAAGATAGTTCGATCCTATATCGTTAAGTGTCGTCGCTTCCGGCATGCTGATAAAATTCTGAGAGGGTAAGTTTATTGTTGATAATGGTCCCTATACGATGAAAGGTGACAGATAAGGCTGTCACGTGTACACGTGTAACCGGTAACGTTTCGTGTTTGGGCTGTAAACGTTTACAAAATCCCTAAACGTTTAAACGATGTCTTATATATGTGGCGCAAATCTTGCAGGGTTCAAATTACAATCTAAATTATTTGAATAATTATTTCAAGTGAATAAACTTATTAAACAAATTGCGAGGGGAAGTAATGAATTTATAAAAGTTTGACTATAGTTTATAGGAACGGTGAACAATTTTTCCCCGTCATATTTAATTAGTAAACTGAAAGGGTCTCAGAATCTCTTACTATATGTTTCTGGCTTGTATTGCATTACTGTGCTGCTCTTTGATCATCTTGCAAAATGTGCTTTATTGTTTTTAATAAACATTTATTAACGGTTTTGACGGCAATTATAGCCCCCCCCCCCTTCCAGAAAATTCCTAATAAGATATCTAAATGTATGGATACAAATCTGGAAAAACGTTCAAATTTAAAATCTGTATGAATATTTAAGTGTCACTTGCATGGCATCTTTGGCATGTGTCATTTTTTTTTTTTCATTGAAGAAAGTTGCTGAATGAAATTAAGTGAATGGATGAGATTCAATACGTCATAAAATTGTCGATTGCTTTCAAACAGGCAGTCGCAACATTCAAACTGAAGGTGCAAACCGATTTGCGCAAAAGGTTCAATATGGACAAACCAGAAATGTGTCAGAGTAGTCCAATGCTCTGCACATTCTTGGATCCGCGTTACCGCTCGCTTCCGTTCCTCAATGACGAGCAACGCAATGTTGTTCGAGATACGATAAATAAAATCTTAAAACAAAAAGACGACGGACAGAAAATTGATAACGAAAACAAAACACAAGAAGCAGACATCAAGGAAGGCGAGAATGAGCCCGAATGCAAGAGAAGTAAACTTTCTCAGGATGATATATCCTTCCTGTTAGGATCATATTTTGACACCGGAGATTGCAAAATAATTACTCCTTCCGCTTCAGATGAAGAGATCGAATTATATCTATCTGAAAAAAGTGCGCCGACAAATACCAACCCATTCACTTCGTGGAAAACCATTCGTATTAATTTTCTAAAATTAGCAAGTCTCGCAAAGGATTTGCTATGCACACCGGCAACGTCCGTTGCCTCTGAGCGCGTCTTTTCCACAGTGGGTGGAACTGTTACAAAACTTCGCTCCTCCCTTGACGCTGAGAACGTGGACAAACTGATCTTTTTGAACAAAACATAAAGTGAATTGCGCTGCTCCGCCTGCACCGGCTGCACGTGAAGTCCATGTTAAAACCGAACCGACGGAAGAAGCCGCGGCACCAGCTCTGCCCTCTCTGGACAATCTAATGTGAAATCACTGAAATGAAAATTTGAAAAATGAAGTTTATTGTGAATTTGTGATCTGTATTGTGCAAATGTTGTACAGTGTGAATAAAATTGAATTCAATTTAAATGCTATCCGGATATCTATGTTCGTGTATTTTATTCTGTCTTATATTTATACTCCGGAACATCCGGTGACAATCTCTGCATCGTCCATAGAACGATGAAAACTGAAACACAAACATAATGGTCATTAATGGGTCTTAAAATTCTGTGCGTATTTTATCTTATTAAATTATACAACACTTCGTTTAAACGGTAACGTTTCGTTTACAATGCTTCGTTCAAACGTTTACAAAATTTTGTAAACGTGACAGCCTTAGTGACAGAGCAAGGGATTGTGGTACCGCCTAATTTTCATATATAATCCAGACTAAGTTTGTAACATTTGACACGGAATATGATTTTTGGATAAAGAAGGAAAAGCGCCACTTTCTAGATCATGCATCTTAGATATCAAGCATTTATTGTAAAGCAGCTGGTGTGATCACAAAACATGCGATATTGTCTTTAAGTGATTAACAGCTGATGGTTGTACTAACTATTCCGGAATTTATGCACGATTTTTTCAAATTTAACATTACGTTCATTGACATAAACAACATATAAGTAAGACTAAATACTACACCTTGCCGTACACCATACAAAACAGGAAACCAACTGAATTCGGTATAATTAACAACATTGTGCTGGTTGCATTTGTTCGACAGTCATTGATAATTGACCACAGATTGCCTGTGTTGTCCATTTCATATATTTTATAAAAGGCCATATCTCCATAGTATGTCTAACCTTTTGTACTGTCCAAAAAAAAGTTAAAGTGGTTATGTTTGCCTTGTTCAATATTATGCAAAATGGTTCCCTGCATATCAAAAGAAGCGGTTAAATATCCTAGTTGTGCGGGTTTTTTTTAAATCCTTGCTTTTGTTTGCAGGAAAAGCTATTATCACCAATAACAAACTTTATTATTCTTTAAAAAAATAGTAGTGTAATTTTTTTTTATAGAAAGCATGACTGCAGAGCAACTGGTGTGTAGCTGTTGTCTGACGTTTTGTCGCCACGCTTAAATAATATACAGTAAATCCATGAATCCAGAATTGTGGATTTTTTTTTCCAAAATGGGCAATAAAATTAAAGGCTTTGACGAGGTACAAATTCATGTTTTTCCATATTTAATCATGTTTAGTCCTGCAGCTTTATGGCATTTGTAATTGTTAAATACTGCTGATATACCACAAGCTGAAATTGACCTCCAGATAGGTTACCACGTGACTGTTGACATTTCAGGTTTAATGTTGATGTGTCTGGTTTCTATCTGGTGGCAAACATTTTTATCGAATGACAAGTCATCGGACGGATAAAATACGCTGTCTTTTGAAATAATTTCTGGTTAGATACACATAGTTTTAAACTTCTGCCTTTTCAAAAGTCCCCCAAACCATCCGTATATCGCAATACGTAGCTCCATGTCAATCCTGATAAAAGGTACGCATGCAGATTTTGTACTGAATAGCACATGCGATTCTACACTGCATTTTAGCACACTCAATTTTGGCATAACATTACTACAATTATATTGAAAATAATAATTATATATATACTATCATGATTCACAGGGTATTTTAAAAACTATTTATCAAGATATAATTGAACAATTCATGCTATATATATATATATATATATATATATATATATATATATATATATGTATATACTTTTAGTTTCTATTTTGAATTCAGTTTAGTATTATGTCATTTTTCGCATTTATTGCACTTTGTTCTATTGTCTTAAATGTAAAGCGTTTAAGGGTAATTTTTTATTAGATGAAGTGCTATATAAATATAAAATGATAATAATAATAATAATAATAATAATAACATATATAGAGTTTAGTGCAAATAATAAACCAGACAGAATAGGTTGGGTGGATAAGCGTGGTCACTGACGGCACATTTAGGGGTTATATTTTGTATAATTATATACAATATTATTTTATATTCGAACACTGTATGTGAAACTTTGGTCAAAACCAGCCGATACTATACAGTGTCATTAATACACATATTGGAGGAGAAGTTCTAGTAAGATCTGTATTTTTTCTACATAGGCAATGGCCATAAAGTGAATTCATTGTGCATTTGGAAAATGTTGTTGAATGAAAAAGTGAAGAAAAGAAGCTGTGATCTCGCAAATCGTAATGTGTAGGCAAACACGGACCCCAGGACACACAGAGTAGAATCAGGTGTCTAGGAGGAGACAGCATCCCTGTTGATCTGTCACACGCGCGCAAGCCATATATCTTGATCAGGAAAACAGAGTAATGCGTAGTTAAAATCCGTATGGAAAGAACAGCCTAACAATTGGTATGAAACACATCAGACGGCATTAATCCTATATGGATGTTTTGTTGAACATAGACATTATTGGCAAATTAGCAACGCAGATTTATGACAATGCCCCCAACTTCCTCATCTTTCCATATTTAAGTAGTAATGTTACATTTTCACTTGTATATGATGTTCATGAAATGTCTAAGATAACGAACAGTACTCAATCTCTTAATACCTGTCGAAAATACAAATCGGAGACATGGACAGACACGGAACCCTGGACATACCAGAGGTGGGATCAGATGCCTAGGAGTAGTAAGCGTCTTCTGTCGACCAGTCACACCCGCCGTGAGCCCTATATCTTTATCAGGAGCAATCTTGCAGTCAGAATCAGTGTTCCAAGATCGGCCTGACAATCGCTATGAAACACGTCAGACAGCATCTCACCTAATGGAAGGTTGTACTGGCAAACTAGATCGTGAAAGAATTTGCAAAATATTTCCTAATTAATACAATTCGAGAGAGCATATTCTACGCATGATCACTTTTTAAACCGAGCCAGTCTACTGACAAAGAAGTTAATATTACGGGAATTTCAAAAATCTCTATTAAGGTTTACATTTCACAAATTATATGGTCGTTACAATGACCTTATATATCCTGTCATTAAGTTGAATACTGCCTAGTGTGTTTTATACCAATTGTTAGGCCTTCTTTACATACTAATTTTGACAACAGATTATCAATACATAGGGTTCACGGAGGTTGTGACCAGTCAACAGGGGGTGTTTACTCCTCCCAATTACCCGATTCCATCTCTGATAATTTCAAATGTCTGTGTTTGCCGTGGTCTTGATATCTTGTATTATTTATGGGATTATGAGAGTAGTTACTGTTCGTTATCTTCACTCTTTTCTTTAGACATGGCCCTTCAGCAGTGTCTTTGCTAGGTATTGAATTGACTGTGTTGATATTTCGTAAACTCTATTGCGGATAATGACTGGAAACTGTGGATGTACAATTTATGAATTACTGATTTAATATGTGACAGGATTCTATAGAACATACAAATATACCTTAACACGGATGATATGTTTTCTGTGATTTTTGTTCAATTTGCATAATCTCGTAAACGTACGTAAATATACTAGTATCTGTTAAATAGACACTGAAAGGTTTGTAGTGTTATCTTAAAATAAGGCATCGTTTTTGTACAAACTCTTCGGGTGTTAAAGTCATACATGTATATCACTAAGATACCACTAAGATGGTTCCATGAGGTATCATCCCCACAATGACCTCTTTTCTGCTGCTTTTCATCTATTTCTCTAAAACAAATGTGTGGATTTTTCATCTCTGAATCGCATGGTATTTAATGAATATATGTCGAAGATGTCTGTATGGAAATATATAATTACTATGTCAGAAACCTGAGGCCTGCTAAGGTTAGAGCCAAGGTCAGAGCAGTTCTATTTAAAGCTGGTGCACTAAAGCATTGTCTGATACAGATAGCAGATATTTTATATTCATTTGAAACACATTAATGATTGGAGGACAGGGTAAGATATGAAATTCAGTCTTCTTACATTATACATCGGAGTAAACATAAACAGAGTAGGTGTGAAGATTTGAAGAACACGTATATCATAAAGACTTCAAGGATTTTAATTCCTTTATATTCTCATTCCAAAAACATTAAAGTTGAGGAGTCGTTCCTATTAAAAATGTTTTGATCGATATAAATCGGACTTATCGTTTCAATTATTTAATACATATTTAAAGTTTACAATGTAATTTTGTTTTCAAAATACATCGTACTCTTTGATGAAAAGGTGAAGATAACGAATAGCTATCAATATCATTAACTGCAACAAAGAATACAAAATTAAAAGAAAGTCAAACACGGTACCCTGGACATACCAGAGATGGAATCCGGCGCCCAGGAGGAGAAACATTCCCTGTCGACCGGTCACACCATCCGTGATATATATTTATTTGTATCTCAACCGTGTAAACGGAGTAATCTGTAGTCAAAATCGATGTGCAAGAACGGCCTCAACTGGTATGAAACATGACAGACAGCATTTTATCCAATGTTGTTTGAAATTGACTCACGGTGGGTGTGATCGGTCAACAAGAGATGCTTACTCCTAGTCACCTGATCCAACCTCTGGTATGTCCAGGGCTCTTTGTTTGCTCCTTCCGTAATTGTGTATTCTTTAAAAGATTTTTATGATTGTTCACTTTTTCATTATCTTCCCTTGTTCTTCTAAACAATTAGAATGCTGAGACATGTTTTTTAAAAACTCAATGACGTCAAAACAACGATGATTTTTCATGTTTTTTGTGTGTGTGAGTGTGTGTGTGTTGAACAATAATGCAGCTATGGTGGTAGCACTGTGGCGTCTCCGTTTTGAAATCCATTTTAATTTCATTCCGTTTCGAAGTTCATTGCTACTAACTTCAAACATTGAAAAATGAGTTATCTGATATGACTTTCAAGCAATGTCAAAACCTATGCTGACTGTAGTTTAAATGAATCATTCATTATTTACAAAAGAACTAGCCTAGGTCATTACGTTTTCCCTTCACTGAAAATAGGAATGAATCTACTTACTTCATATTCATTTGTGAATAACAAAACATCTAAAAAAAATTTAACCTCAGAACAATTGCCAAGTTGATACCATTTGTTATCGTTTTTGGTCGTCCAACTCGCGTGTCTAATCACTTTTTTATTGGGTTTTGTACTCTAGCTGTAAAGAAAGATGGCCGACCATGTATCATTTTGTGGACTCTAGCAGTCGGCATCGATGTTTTGATTTATTTATATAATAAAACAGAAAGTGACAATTTTGAGGTCAATACAATGCCTCGATTATTTGGTCATTCTAGCTAATTTCCTTTTATACATGCGTTACCATTAAAGCTCGCGTGGCGAGAGAAAACATACCGTAGATCCGACATCTGACATATATTTCTGTTTATCGTGCATGTCAGCATGTGGATTTTCAGACCTAAAGGTTACGAAATCATTGCAATGATGTGAAATGAAACTCTGTACAACAGACTATAGTGAAACTGAAGACATATATTTTACCTTTTTTATTTTGAACCAGGATCAGTATTTGATGCCGTTTGGAGACAAATATTGTAATGCGCCAATTGTATCGAAAAAATTGTCCTTGTTTTCATATTTCAATTTTGATATCAGCATTCTTTAGATGTTTGATTTACACAAACATATTGGTTTTACATGTACGTATTCATATAATTGGAATAAAAATCCATTTAGTCTTCAAATTCAAATACTAACTAGGTGTAAATAAGTTAAATAAAAGTCAAATTAATACTTCGTAATTACAAATTAATTTTAAATCGTAATTACAGATTACTTATTTTGATCTAAATTATTAGCTTATCAAACTTGTTGTATGAAAAGGCGATGTTAACGAACTGTGATCAATCTCATCATTTCTATAAAAAATACAAACTTAAGAGTTGGGCAATGAAGGATTGAAAAGGTGGAGGTAAGAAACAGTGATCAATCTTTTAGATCCTATAGGAGCTTGCTTGTCATAAGAGGCGACTAAATGTGCCACAGCAGGTGTGACATGATAAAGATCCATCACTGCTCAAAGGCCATAAGCGCCGAGCATAGGCCTAAATTTGCAGCCCTTCACCGGCAATGGTGACGTCTCCATATGAGTGAAACATTCTCGAGCGGGACGTTAAACAATATACAACCAACCAACGTTACCATATAACTATGAAGTGTTCATATATATATATATATATATATATATATATATATATATATATATATGTATATTGATTGATTGATTAAATATTGTTTAACGTCCCGCTCGAGGATCTTTCATTCATATGGAGACGTCACTATTGCCGGTGAAGGGCTGCAAATTTAGGCCTATGCTCGGCGCTCAGGGCCTTTGAGCAGGGAGGGATCTTTATCGTGCCAGACCTGCTCTGACATGGGACCTCAATTATTGCGGTCTCATCCGAAGGACCGCCCCATTTAGTCGCCTCTTACGACATGGAAGGGGCACTGATGATCTGTTCTAACAACCCGGATCCGGATACATGATGACTCTCTCTAAAATTATGCGTAAACATATATTTTGTATTGATCAAGTCCGTCTAAACCATGGTTCATAGATCAAAATGGAATCATGCATTAACAAAGGGATATTCATGGAAATACACGTCGAATATAAGTCAAACACCATCAGAGTGGTTTATTCTATACATAAGCTGTATTTACAGATCGATTAATTTTGACAAATTATAAATTGCATTTTCAAATCATTTGAATTTACAAACTTATGATATAGATCGCTTATCTTTAAGAAGTTAACGAATTTTATTATATACTGGACAAAAAAAAATTAAGGATCATAATTTTGACCTCAAAATTTTTTATTAACCAAATAATTATTTTGACAAATTTTAACATGTATTGTTTCTCCAATGTGTCCTTAACACAATAGATTTACCTGGTTTCATATTGACGTCATAAGTGCACATTATTTTCGCCCAAACACAAACAAAGGGTCAAAATCAAAGTGTGCCAACGTGTATATTGAAATTGAAAAATTGTGATTTTCATTTTATTGTGGGTATTTATTGCTCTAATTGACTCTTAGGTGAACAATTATTGACATTAAAAGCCATGAGGCGCCATTTAACTGCTCTGGAAGCTGGTCAGGCAGTAGGTATGCTTCAAGCTGGCCAAGTCCAGAGAACTGTCTCTAGACATTTTAACGTGTCCCAAAGTGTGATTTCAAGGTTGTGGAATCGTTTTAGGCAGACAGGTAATGTTTCTGAGAGACCGAAATCAGGTCGTCCAAGGTCACAACCGCTCGCCAGGATCGCTATATGTCACTTATGGCTCGTAGACACAGGTTTCAGAGTGCTGTCCAACTCAATACTGACTTTTATGCAGCAAGTGGGGTGCGCATAACACCACAAACTCTCAGACAGAGACTTCATGCTGCTAACCTTCGGGCTCATCGACCTGCCGTTCGTCCCATTTTGAGGAGAAGACATCGTGTAGCACGACTCAATTGGGCTCAAAATCACATAAACTGGCAACTGCGTCATTGGACGCCTGTTCTTTTCACAGACGAGTCACGGTTCTGCGTGGACTTTCATGACGGTCGTAGGCGTGTATGGCGCATGCGTGGAGAGCGGTACGCTGATTGCTGTGTAGCAGAGCATGATCGTTTTGGAGGTGGCTCTGTGATGATTTGGACCGGAATCAGTATTGGTGGATGTACTGACTTGCACGTGATTAATGGCAATCTTACCGGTGCAATTTACAGGGACGAGATACTGCATCCAATTGTTAGACCTTATGCGGGAGCTATAGGCAACGACTTTGTGTTAATGGATGATAATGCTCGTCCCCACAGAGCACGTATAGTGACAGACTACCTTGGTACAGAGACAATTGAACGTATGGATTGGCCGAGTTGTTCTCCGGATTTAAATCCAATAGAACATGCCTGGGACATGTTGCAGCAAGCTGTTTCCAGACGCCCTGTACTTCCGACAAACCGCCAGGAGCTTACGTTAGCTTTACAGCAGGAATGGGCAAGGTTGCCACAAATTGCGTTCCGCAGGCTTATCAGTAGTATGCAGAGGCGTTGTCGTACCGTTATACAGGCTTAGGGTGGACATACCCCTATTGATATTGCCTTTATAAAGATTCAATCATTTGTAATGAAATTTGTTATTGTTGCTCATACCGATTTTCAAACTGTTTTGGGGGGTTACCTGACAATGGTTGCTCTGGCTGCTTAACGTATTGATGAATTTGTAAAAACAGGTTTAAAATGTATTGTTCGATTGTCGTTGAACATTTTAATTATATATTTAACATAATTTATTTGGTTTTGTTATGAATAAAATAATTCTGAAATCATGATCCTTAACTTTTTTTGTCCAGTATATCATGCCAAAGGAATGTTAACTGTCTATATACTGTTACGTTTCTGCTATTTATATATTATTTCCTACAAATAATAAATGATAATATATAAGACTCAAGTAAGATTAAAATAAAATTTATGTATTATATTATTGCCATTAGAGAACATCTACATTTCCAGTGGTTTGTTTTCACTATCTCTACTAATTGGAAGGATAGTCAGTCCCTTATAAATATGAACAATGTGCATAAGAATCTTGATCAATATAGTACACCTATTTGAATGGCTGTGAATTCTCTGACAAGAATGAAAATAAAATGTAAATAAATGTCATTTTTGAAAATACATGAACATATAAGCAACCCTTCACGCCGGCATATTAAAGCTAACGAGCTTCATGAAGTACGCATGCGTAACGCTTCGCAGTTCATACCCTCCTGTATATTTCAAAAATGAAATTTATTTAACTGAATTTTAGCATACCCGTTCAAAACAACATTCGTGTGCAAAACAATAATTGTGTTTACTTGGTTACAACTGGGAATCAAGGTGTGTTTCTATTCCACTCAACGTGATTGGATGAGTGATTGTGTACATGACGTCATCAAGCATGGCATAGTTTGGCAGTATAAATTTAATGGTTATTCGTTCGAGTTCGGTCCGTTTTGCCCGAGAAGGTTCCAGTCTGTGTTGATTGACAATCAGATTTCTGACTTTATCAGCTATGCCAAGACTTCCTGACAGGCCTGTAGAGCGAATCCCTCCCACTGTGATCCAGCAACTGAGAAGATTAATACAAAATTACCATCTAGACAGCCCTGACACTTGTAATCGTCAAAGCATGTTTTTGTAGTATCGATCTGTCCTCCTACTAGTTTATGCAGGAAGACAAACTTTTAATGTATCCCGTTCTACGTTGAGTCATTTTTATAGAAATGCAAATTGTCGTCGCTTCATTTTTGAAATTCTAAGTACCATATACAGCTGATTTTCGCGTTTCTTGCAATGAGCACATTATAAAGCCGTAGCATTGATATAGAACGGGCATAAACTGGAAAATTATTAAAGTGCGTGAAAACGAATTGAGATAAGATTCCATTAAAATAACTAGCAGCAAATTTCAAACTGCCTACACTAGACGGATTAGTACAGTATATTATGTAACAGTTGTAAATACGATTCATTCATTATATTTCAACATTAGGAACTATAAAAACAGTTCCAAAAATCAAAACAGGCTGAAGGAAAATTACCATCTATTACAGTGAAAGTAGGTCCTCAAGTCTTGATGTACTTGCTATTTCCGAGAGATAATTTCAACTTCCTCACACGTAAAGGAGGAAAATCGAAAACGACTCTGGGACCATTTAAGTGTACATCAAAGACGACCTAATATCTTATCAGATAAATCATGAATGGCACGGCAAAATGGCGGAAATTAATGAATAAACCGTTATGTTTTATTAATTACAATTAACCCGTTTATCAGTGACTGATGTCGCGAAGTACGGACCGAGGACGACTGACAATAATGTCAGAAATTATAAGGGTCAAATGAGTTTATTTGTGAATGAATTGCAATGTACTTCTTCTAATTTCTTTCTACCGCAAGAATAAAAAACATATACCATCCTTTAACTGAGAATGTTTCGATAAAGAAAAACCTTTATGGACACGTGAGACAATCAAACATAAAATGTGAGAGTTGACACAGGATGTAATATTTCTTTTATTTTGTTTGCTTACTTACATTGATAGTTTGACAGTCGGAGAAATGTGTTGCCTTTTTATCAAAGTTCAAATAAAAATATTTGTAATTCTGGTATGATATTTTCTAGTCTGTTTTCTTAATAGAAGTTATTTGATTTTGTTACTGCAATTAAATAATGGTAAATTTATTTAAAAAAATATTTTCCATCTTTATAATGTAATGATTATTCCTCTAGTTATATTTTCAAGAATTATAAACCTTTGAATAATCAAGACGAATAAAATGTCCCTTTGCCTTTTATTCTTCCCTGAATTTATTGAATACTTTAACTAAGCTGAAAATAATATCAGAACATCGGTAATTTACTCATATATATATATATATATATATATATATATATATATAGAGAGAGAGAGAGAGAGAGAGAGAGAGAGAGAGAGAGAGAGAGAGAGAAAGAGAGAGATTATGTAGATTATATAAATTTTGATTATATAGAACACTGATGGACTATTCATTAACAAAACTGGATTAAATAGAACATGATTCGATTACTCATTACTATAAAGAGACAATATGAGAATACCTTTAGACTAACCATTAACATAAAGAGAAAATATCGAATACCTTTAGATTACTAATTAACATAAAGAGAAAATATCAGAATACCATTAGATTACTAATTAACATAAATATATAATATCAGAATACCTTTAGATTACTAATTAACAAAATATATAATATCAGAATACCTTTAGATTGCTAATTAACAAAAATATATAATATCAGAATACCTTTAGATTACTAATTAACATAAATATATAATATCAGAATACCTTTAGATTACTAATTAACATAAATATATAATATCAGAATACCTTTAGATTGCTAATCAATATAGATAGATAATAACAGAAAATCTTTTGATTACTCATGAACATACAGGGATAGGATCAGGACATTTGTAGGTTACTTTTAGGATAATTTCCTATCAAGAGTCATGCTTGGGAATATTGATTTCGAACTGTTTTACCTTTCAGGGTAGGAATCGATGTAGTAGTCTTTGGTTTCCGTGGCTGGCCGGACCCCCGTGTACGTGGCCACTATGGGACACTCTCCTAGTCCCCGGACACACGATTCTCCATAATGTATCAGCCGCTGGATCGTGTTCGAGTCGCTCTTCGTGCGTTTTCTGGAAGCTGATTCCTCAAATGTCGGTCCAATGATAACATTGCCATAAACTGACCAATATGATAAATGAATAAAACTGAATAAAGCCTTACTTTTACCCAAAATCACTAATATTTTTATTGAAGTGATTGTCATTTTCTCGTGAATATGAACAGTACGTGTATGAATCTTGTGAACAGTGTGCGTATGAATCTTGTGAACAGTGTGCGTATGAATCTTGATATAGTGAGCCTATTTTAACGGCTGGGAGTATTCACACAGAAATGAAATTGAAATGTAAATATAAAAATCAAACTACAATTTTGAAAATAGTCGAGGGTATAAACAGCAACGCTTTAAGCCAGCGTACTTTTCTTGAAGCGCACTGCAAAGTATGCTAGCGTCAAGCGTCGCAGATCATGTCCTCATGTATTTTTGAAAATGAAATTTATTTCTTTAAGGTATTTAGATGTAAGTGATACATTTATAAGTAAGAGAATGTCATGAAATTGGCTAAAGAACTGCATAGATATCCTGTACGTACCCGTTTTGAAAATAATTTCACCTTTCCCTTTGTCAGTTGGAATTGGCAAGATACTGGAATTTATGAGGTTTTTCAATTTCTTTGGATATATTGCATATTGCCCTTTCTTTGGGGCGATGCTGAAATAGAGGTAAGACAAAACAGTGTGGCATTTAACCCCGGATACGACAAAAGTAAAAAAAAAAAAATTCCATATAATATCTGATACAATTAAATGTTTGCTTTTGTTTTACATACACATATATAAGAAACTATGAACATGTATACTGCAGTACCTCAAATTCAATCACTTCAGGATTTTACGATATTAATGTTTAAAATTTCATTTTCTCTTCACTTGTAAAATCATGAAAGAAGTATGAAAACGTTTATTTTGTCAAAATCGCCAATAACATTCACCCTGGTTTATGAAGTGTAACGCTCTCGTACAGAATGCTCTAAAATGTTCTTTGACTTACTCAATACAGAAGAACTGGGGTTCTTCCTAAATTGAATTACATGAACATTGTGTGTACCGTAAACACATGTAGTAGACACCTCCCAGTATAATGTCCTAAACAGCCTCCACATTATACACCCCGCACAGTCACATCACGTTAGCTTACATGTAACTGTAGGTTGGTTGGTTATGTATTGTTTAACGTCCCGCTGGACAATTTTTCATCCATATGGAGGCGTCACCATTGCCAGTGATGAGCTGCAAACATTAAGCCTTCGCTCGACGCTTACGGCCTTTGAGCAGGAAGGGGCCTTTATCGTGCCACGCCTGCTGTGACAAGGGTCCTCAGATTTTGCGTTATCATCCGAAAGACCGCCCCATAGATACCAGTAACTGTACCCGCACATTCTTTTTCTTTTAAAGATAAAGTTTAACCGGAATTTGTTTCGTTTGGTTTCGATTTTTGGTCTTGTTTCATTAGGATTAGCTTCGCAGTTTACATATACCCCGATAAATGAAGTAATTTAAACATCATTTGACAATAGATCTGCCTTTATACAAATACAAGTTTATCTTTATTTTTGCACACATATTTTATCGTTATGTACCTGAAATGCTGCAGGCCAGCCAATTTGTCTACGATATCTCCATAGAGACCTCCACAGTTGATGACGACATTTCCAGTAAATTGTCCACGTGACGTCATAACATCTACTCGTTGGTTGTTATCCGTTTTACATATATTTTGTACCATGGTATCTGGTTTGATCTTAAAAATTACAACGATGCTTTTAAAACTACTGATGATCTTGAATAAGATTGTACCATCATTCAAGAAAAAAATATTGGTACATTGTATGCAACAAGCAATAGTGTGTAAATCTATAGTATTAGAAAACATAAACGGTACAAATTTTGATCCACCAGATTCATTGATGCTCAAGTCAAGAATGTTGGAAATGCGAAATAAGAACAAACTTGGAAGAGCTGAAAGAACCAAAAATATCAAATAGTGGAGCCAAATCCGACAAAGGATCAGAACTATGCATGAGGGGGAGCATCCTTAATTTGAAAATGAATTTCTTAATTTCATAACAGCAAATTTTTATCCGTAATTCATGCTAGTATCGAAGTACTTAGCAACTGGACTGGTAAATACCCTCGTGGACTAACATATTCCAGCTGAGTGTAATCCATTATTGTAATCTAAAAGTGATGTTGCTGTTAGGGACTTTTAACAATGACGAATGAAAACACTAGTAAACTATCACCACTGATAAACTACAGTAGATTCTTACCACAGCCCCCTTTCGCCGGGCATCGTGTGCAAGAGAGATTGCCGTCAGCCATGGGTCCACTACCGTCTCCTCTGGAATCCACAGCGCCCCCTGTGCGTGTCTGCTAAGCCTGGGTTCTTTCCTGTACAGTTCAGACAGACTGAGTTCCCTAGTGGGAGATATGCCGGCTACTTTAGATCTCTGGGCGATGATTGGTAGCCTTGAAGCCTTCAGGTGAAATTACAGTCCAAGTATTCCTTACTATCGTGAGTTGAATTCTTACAAATTTAAGCATAGTATCACATCTGTTACATGTAAAAGTGTAGCGTCTAATTTTTGCGGATAGGAAATTACAATCGATCGATCGATAGATAGATAGATAATGTGAAAATAATGCAGTTACAGATATTTTAAGCTTTTAGGGTTATAATCACGAAAAAATGCCAGCCATAGAAAATATCTGTTCCAGGTAATACAACTATAATGATAATACCATATTTATATAGCACCCTTTTCATACATTTGTATGCTCAAGGGTGCTATATAAATATGGTATTATTATTATTATTATTATTATTATTATTATCGTCCATCTTTTTCCATAGATACTAGTAGATCTGATTTTGATCTCTGAAGTCCACATTTGAAAAGTACAATTACAGATAAATCATACTGATACTATTAAAGTAATTACAGGTAAATCATACTGATACGTTAAAGTAATTACCGATAAATCATACTGATACTATTAAAGTAATTACCGATAAATCATACTGATACTGTTAAAGTAATTACCGATAAATCATACTGATACTGGTAAAGTAATTATAGGTAAATCAAACTGATACTGGTAAAGTAATTATGAAGAAATAATACTGTTCTGTTCAAGTAATTATAGGTAGCTATTTAAGTTATTTTCGGGCGAGCAGCATGCAAAATATGAGCACATACATGGATAAAAAGAAATAGATCCCCTTAAGCTTATTATAAATATTAGTAAAATACCTTATAGATAGTTTTTGACGGGTATATAATTTTGGCCTATGTTGGCGATTTCCAAGAGTTACCAAAATAGCATATATATTATATGAATAAATAAGAATTAGTTCACCAACTTTTATCCACCCAAATCAATGTATACATGTACCTCATAGACTCAATTCCACCAAATTTATCCCCCCCCCCAAAAAAAAAGAAAATTCAGCTATATGGTATGAAACATTCCAAGACAAATTAACCGGAACACTTTCATAATTATAAATCTGTTTCCTTGTTATGAAAATGCTGTAACGCTAACGTCTTAATCTTCTTAATGTTTTCTTAATGGTATCAAGTCATTGAGTATTTCATAACGAACCTGTTCCTGTGTCCAAGCGACCATGGTAGCTCCAATTTTGTCATAGACTAATCCGAATCCTTTTAGCACATCAAACATACGGGGGAAAGTGTAATTGATGCATTGGAGCTCCAGGCTGTCGGCAGGGGTATCGAAGCCCGTGTGGAGCATCCCACTGTCAAAAGTAATCATATCTAATCAATACTTATACAGTAAGGACTAGGTATTGTAATGACGTCAGTTCTGGAATTTATTCAGAAACTGTTACAGGATAAAAACAAAAAAAATTTCAACCATGCATATAGATATATCGATGACGTCTTATCAATCAACAATCACAATTTTCATAATTATGTCCATTTGATATATCCCGATGAACTGGAAATAATAATATATGCATTTATGCATAAAATAAAGGGCATTACAGAATCTGACGTGTCTGCTTCATATTTTTACTTATTTATTTATTGACTCTAATGGCAGACTGACAACTACATTATATGACAAGCGTTATCATCAACTTTCCATATCTATGTAGTAATATACCACTTTCGCCTGCTTATGGTGTGTATATCTTCCAGCTTATTCGATACGCGAGAGGATTCGATACGCGAGAGCATGCCATTCGTATAAGAATTTTTTAAAGCGAGGTCAACTACTGACAAAAAGGTTGACGTTGCAGGGTTATAACGAATCTCATTTCGCAAATTTTACGGTCGCTATAATGACCTTGTTTGCGATTACAAAGTGTCTCTGGGATATATGTTGAATGATTTGTTTCATACCCTTTGTTAGATTGTCATTTTTCATACTAACTTTGACTACAAGTAATCCCGTATACCTATTTTCGATTAAGGGCTCACGGCGGGTGTGACCGGTCAGCAGAGGATGCTTACTCCTCCATGACACCCGATCCTATCTTCACTTTGTTGGAGGTCCGTGTTGCCCTACACTCGAACATGTATATGTCTTGGGGATTTATGATTACGATTTACACATTGTTTACTTCGCCATTCGATATTCTGTTATGTAAATTTGATAATGTTCGCGATATCACGTGTTGTTGTGAAATGGGCTTATTTCACTTTCTTGTCATCGTCAAATGATACAATGAAGATAAAGAACGGTGATCCATCTCAAAATTCCTATAAAGAATACAAAATTAGCAGTAGGGCAAACACGGACCCCTGGACACACCAGAGGCAGGATCATGTGTCTAGGAGGAGTAAGCATCCCCTGTTGACTGGTTACACCCACCGTGAGCTCTCTATCTTGATAGATGTAAAGGTTTGCAATTATGTATTTAGTAAGCTCCTTGTTATTACCATTTCATGCTTTTTCACCGTCATTTTTAAGGCCACAGGGTACCTAAAAAAATTGCTAAAGAATTTTGTAAAATTACTTGTAAAGAGTGCAGTATTGTTGTAAAAATTCATATTTACCCCAAAATTTTCTTATTGACCCATAATTATTTTTGCATTATTCACAAATCTTTAAATGAAAACTCAATGGAAATATTTAATAAAACCTTCAAACGCATTTTTATTGGTCCATGAAAAAGATAACGAACAATGATCAATCCCATAATTCCTACGAGGAATACAAAATTAAGAGTTGGGAAAACACAGACCCCTGGACACACAAGAGGTGCCTAGAAAGAGTAAGCATTTCCTGTTGCCAGGTCACATCCGGATAATCTCTAAATCGTGATCAGATAACGGAGTAATTTGTAGTCAAAATCAGAGTGTAAAGAACGGCGTACATATTCCAGTGTAAGACGTTGACGCTTTACTGAGGTCCAGTCCTACTCGGGGTCATGATTTGAAGACAATTGAATCTGCAGTACCTGAAGATGCTTGTATAATAATGATGACAAACCATCGCAGTAGTGGTCTAGAGAAAAGGGTTTTACATAAAATTTTCTAATAAATTACCATTTATAACATTAATCCTCTGTTGTATCTCCACCCAACCCCCCAACCCCCAACCTCCTTGGACCATGGTCTGAATAAACTGCAATCTGCACTTAGGATGCTTGCATATTGATATTTTTATTCATGGCCCTGTTGTACTTGAGAATATTGATTGGTTGATTATATATTGCTTTACGTCTCACTTGAAAACTTTTCACTCATATGGAGAAGTTACCATTGCCGGTGAAAGGCTGCAAAATTTAGGCCTATGCTCGGCGCTCAGGGCCTTTGAGCAGGGAAGGATCTTTATCGTGCCACATCTTCTGTGACACGAGACCTCGGATTTTGCGGTCTCATCCGCAGGATCGCTCTATTCAGTCGCCTCTTAAGACAAGCAAGGGGTACCAAGGATCTATTCTAACTCGGGTCCTCACGGGATACTTGCGAAGAAGAGATTTAAAGATTTAACCTATATATTTTAATTCCATACTGTGGCCTCACCCAACTCCCAGAGTTACTAATTTCAGTATCATTGAATCTATACTTTCGGAGGATACTTGCCTATGAACATGATTGTTCATATCCTAGCTGTTCCTCAGAAAATTTTAAAGACCTTTTGCTATATGTTTCAATGTAAAACTTTGATAGCATAATGTGGCGTCACCCCCACCCCTCACGGGAAGGGGAGGGAACACAAATTAAAAAAGCACGTTTTGGGGATGCTTGCAAATATATGTGACCAATCAGGGCCTTGATATTTTTGAAAACATTTTAAAAGATTTTTTCCTATGTAAACTTTCATCCACTGCTGTGGCCACGTCCTGCCCTGGAGGCCATGATTTGATGAGTTGGAATCTCCATCCATTAATGAAAATTTTACATACGTTTTGTTTTTTCTGGTCCGGATCTCCACAGGATCAGTGGTTCTTGAAAAGATTTTTACATGTAAATGATGCCACCGTATTTTCACTTTCTCTTAATCATCTCTCTTTGAACAAGATGTGATTCTTCATTTTAACCATTTGAATTACCCACTGATGCTTTATGACAAATTTAGTTGAAATTGGCCATGTGGTTCTGGAGAAGTCGAAAATGTGTAAAGTTTATAGAGAGACGTGCGAATAGACGGACACAACAAAAGAGATGAGAAAAGCTCAAGTGAGTTCAGGAAAGATGAAGAGCGTTTTCTATAGTTAGTTCAGTAGCTGTTGATGTAAATATAAACAATGAAGTGAGTTTTTGTTGTCATTAGTAGTGACGATGACGGAGACTAGTCGTGTATGAAAATTAAATGACACACTTCATTCTGGTGTTCATCGTACTCTTGAGCTCAGTAAGGAAAACAAGTTTAAATAAATTCGGTTACCTAAGTTTCATGATTTACAGTTCTATACAAACATTCCGCAGACAGCAAATAAAACCACACAAAATATCTCATAGAAAGAACATTCCAATTTCCATAGCAAGGAGCAGACTTAGTCTTCTAATTAAAATTCTAATTATATGAATTTCTAAACAAATTATTTTAGTGAGTACTTTTATATTGATTTTTTTTTCAAATTTCATATTACCTATTCCCCGAACTTGCTTCAGAAACTAGGTTTTCATTTTTCTCTAGCAGAAGACATTTGTAACCATGTGACGTCATTTCCCAGATAACAGCGCATCCAACAACGCCACCTCCCACCACGATCACGTCAAAGACGTCCGCCATTGTCCACCAGATATAGTTTACTGTGCAAACTCAATCTAAAAAAGTATCTTACATGATAATCAACTGCATGATATTTTAGCTCGTTTCCCTAAAGATTATTGACAGACGGGCTGCGATTTAACCACGTTATTAAAATACTAATAGGTACATTTGTGGTCATTGTTTTTTCGCCAAAGCGCTTAGCATTAAAGTCAAAGTGGTAGGTCTTCCAGATGAGACCTTTCAAAATTGAGACCTCTTGTCATGTCAGGCGTTTACATAACAAATAAACCTTACCGCTAAATACTTTAAACCAACTTTCATTCGTGAGACTTTGTTTTGCGATTTACTGATGATGATCTGGTTCGTTTTATATTTTTCACTGACATCATCTTAAACATACTAGAGTCATTAAAGGATTGGTTCGCAGAAAGAAATATTCGCAATGATGGGGTACTCGCGAATCTCGCAAATACAAGTTGGTTTACAGAAGTTCAGTTAGAGAGCCCGTCTTCTCATACCAACCGTTAATTTTCTCTTCACTTGTGTGTAAACTTGCGGAGTAATCGTGGGTAAATTGGATTATATACAATGTATATGCCAATATGAAAAGTATGTGAAAATTGTGTTAGAATACCAAAAATAAACACGTCTTCCAGTGCCACTACGTCAAAAATACATAAACCAAGAATAGTAACTTGGTATGCAATCCGAAATAAAGTCACCCATGTGTGTTTATATCGGATAGCACCTGTTCCCATATACGAATATGTAAACACGTTTTTATTAATTCAGATCTCTGGTGGGAATTACTTTAAGGAAGTATTCGAGGCAATTGTTGCCCCTGAATCTTGCATCTTTCCTCTACACCATTTCGATGGAGTTGTTGTGCTGACTGATGTGTTGACCGTCGCTGTCCACTAGTCGGGATCCGGGTTAGAATAGGTCCTCAGTATTCCTTGCTTGTCGTAAGAGGCGACTAAATGGGGCGGTCCTTTGGATGAGACCGCAAAAACCGAGGCCCTGTGTCACAGCAGGTGTGGCACGATAAATATCTCTCCCTGCTCAAAGGCTGTAAGCGCCGAGTATAGCCCTAAATTTTGCAGCCCTTCACCGGCAATGGTGACGTCTTCATATGAGTGAAAAATTCTCAAGCGGGATGTGAAACAATATACATTCAATCAATTGATCACTAGTATTTTAGGGATATCCTAGTTGTATACGTCATAACTTTGGCTTTTGATTTGCAGTCTCACATGGATCGTGAATTTCACCAGAAATTGCGTCTACTGTTGACGTCCGCCCTCCCTCTATTTTGTATCTCGGCGCGTTTTCGAATCTCGGCCGCGGCGTTATGTGAGCAAGTTTGCCAGTTTACTTGCGGAAGGTCGGTGGTTTCTTCCCAGGTACATTGTATCTGGGTGCTCTCTTCCACCAACAAAAACTAGACGCCACCAGATAACTGAAAAATTGTTAAGTGTGGCGGAAAGCAATAAATAATCAATCAATCTATTTTGTATCTGTTGTATCCGGCATGGTAAAACGTTCTTAATCCCGTTATATCCAGCACAGTAGAAAGCTCTCAATCCAGTTGTATCCAGCACAGTAGAAAGTTCTCAATCCAGTATAGTAGAAAATTCTTAATCCAGTTGTATCCGGCATAGTAGAAAGTTCTTAATTCAGTTGTATCCGGCATAGTAGAAAATTCTCAATCCAGTTGTTAATGTGGCCTCTTATTCACTAATACTTCAGTTTCTGCAGCAGTCTTCTGTGGGGCACTTCATCAAATGCCTTCAAGAAACCCTACAGAACTACGCCCACCTGTTCACTGACTGATTGTCCCTAGCTAGTTTCAGATGGTTATATTAAGCTGCGTTTCATTGGATCTACAACCGTGGTGTATAATTATGTCAAGATGGTTGTTGTGGTTCATGGATGTTACTGTGAACTATGTACTCTAAGACTTTGCAGCAGACGGATATTAAGGAATTAGGTCAGAAGTGCTTGTAGATAATGCCTACATTATTTATTCAAGTGAACTTGTCTGGAGGTTTAGATTTATGAACATCTCCATCGTCAAATAATATTGTGGGTTGCTCTGATCAAGCTACACGCTCTATTATGTTTAAGGTTTAAGGCTAGACATGCGATAGAACGAAACTGTGAGGTTGCGGGGGCAGAAGCGTGATGTTGGGGGGACGAAGGAGCAAAGGCAATTGCGCGAAACTACTATCGCTCCTTCGCCCCCGTCCCTTAGCAATTGGAACCATGTGTGAACCAGAATAGATGAGGTTGATTGATTGGTTATATATTGTTTAACATAATAATAATAATAAATTTATTTTGTAAAGCGTAAAGTCCATACTGCTCTAAACGCTATTTAAACAACAATAAAATAAGTGAAATGAGGTATATAAAAACAGATCGTACTAGGTCCAGATTAGTTGTAGCATGTGAACAGATGAGTCTTTAATTTAGATTTGAAGGTACAGAGACTGGTGGCAGTTCTGATATCATACGGAAGAGCGTTCCACCGTTTAGGGCCAGCAACACTAAAGGCTCGAGTTTGAATCACCGTTGAGGTGGTAAATGGCACTCGCAGTAGGCTCTGGTCACTGGACCGCAGTATTCTGGAGGGAGCATAAGGTGTTATGAGTTCTTGCAGATAGGATGGGGCTGTGTTGTGTACTGTTTTGTACACCAACACCAATTAGAGTACCGCTCAAGAATATTTCACTCATATGGAGACGTCACCACTGCCGGTGAAGGGCTGCAAATTTAGGCCTATGCTCGGCGCTTATGGCCTTTGAGCAGGGAGGGATCTTTTACCTGCCACACCTTCTGTGACACGGGACCTCGAGTTTTACGGTCTCATCCGAAGGACCGCCCCATTTAGTTGCCTCTTACGACAAGCAAGGGGTACTGAGGATCTATTCTAACCCGGATCCTCACGAGGATAAGGTCTGATGATCCAGTACCAATATGGATGCGTTAATTTAATCTTTTTTCTTACTGAAATAGGCCTTACATGACTTTAATACAAAAACACTGTACATACATTGAAGAGTGTCAATACACATACGAATCTGTAGATCTCAATTTCTCTCTGCATTCTTTTCCTGCTTAAGTTCATTTGTCAGTGATTAGCTTGTCGCAACGCATAAAGAATGAGAATCAATGCGTTTCCACATGCACACGTAATATACAGTATAACGAATATATTAGATTGTGCAAAGATGAACTTTTTTTCTTTCTGCGAACAATTTTTACTTCATTCCAAAATATACATGAAGCAGTCTAACTCGAGTTATAGTATGGCCAAGACGGAAGCAAGTGATAATTAGGTCGTCTGTGGAGATGAACACATCCTCGCACAAGGAAATAAAGAGACGAAAGGGCGAAGGAGAAATAGTGCAGTTGAAATGGGTGAAGGGGCTGTATTAATTTTGCTTCATCGCCTTCGCGTTTTCGGTCCTTCACCCCCGCAACTTCGCACTCTTTGCTTCGTTGCCACTCTCGTGCGAGCTGGCTTAGTTGTCCTCACAGCTTCGTATTCTCTTTCTTAACGTGACTCTAAACGTGGATTCGTATGGCCGGATCAAAACACCATATCAGTGACATTTAGAAACATTTATTTCTTCCTGGTGTCTTTACTACAAGGTAAAAATTCGAGAAATGCGCAAATGTTTTGTAAGCTCCAAACCACACTAGGTAACACCCGGAAGAGCTAATTATCATTAGAGTAATTGATCAAACAGATCAATGATTCAATGCTTTTAAGATACACATAACAATCTATATACCTCAGTTTACCGTTATGATTGACCTGCGTCTATACTTCTAAAATAGTAGTACATATACACTAGTGTTATTTTTCAAGAAGTTGTCTTCCTTATGAAAATATAAAGTTTTTTCCCCGGACTGTATACTTCATATATGCTACAAAATATATATGCAATATGCATAATGATTTTAAACTTAATGGCACAAAATAAAACTTAACGTTAAGTCTTCTATAGTTACGTTTCTTTAGAATGTTTTACCTTTGATAGTTTTCAAAATTGTAATTATTGGCAATTTTAAGCTTATAGACAGAGGCGTAGCTCCCATTGAAGCCAAAACGCACGAGCGTACACATCAACTTGACAACAACAAAATATATTGTTAATTTTTCATTTTATTATGCGTGATTTATAGCTAGAAAAAACTCATAAATGTAACCTAAAAAGCATCAAAACCCATGAGCTTCCGGGGGCTTCGCCCTTAGGTCCCCCACCAGGGTCTTGCCCTGGACCCACTGGGGCCCCCAGCCTATTCTGGATTTGTCACTGCGTACACTTCACTTCAAGACTAGCTATGCCATTGATAGAACCCAAGGTGAGACGAAAGCACCAGAATAATGGCCAGACTCCTTTTTATAAAACTAATTAAAATTGAACGGCATTCGTCCACGTTATTGTTTGGTCTTTCATTATAAGGCTATTACTATAAGCTAATCAGAACATAATTTTATTATACTGAGAGATTTGTAATACGTTATTCTTGTCAAATAGAACAAAATGCAGAAGAGCGTTGAAACTGAATTTACTTTCACAGAGGACGATTGGAGTACTTTCCAGTAGTTCTCTGTCCTCGGGTGATCTGACTTTAGATACTTTCACAGAGGACGATTGGAGTACTTTCCAGTAGTTCTCTGTCCTCGGGTGATCTGACTTTAGATACTTTCACAGAGGACGATTGGAGTACTTTCCAGTAGTTCTCTGTCCTGAGTGATCTGACTTTAGATACTAATACTATACAATGATAACAATGTTTGCTTCAATATTCACATTACCTGGATTATAATTTTTAGTGGGGTAGTTTAGAAATTTCATCCTGGCAAAAGAAGACTATTGTCTATTAGATTACTTATTTATACATGTACATTATTATTGTTGTCCAATATATATATATATATATATATATATATATATATATATATATATATATATAATTATTTCTGATTATTTCGAAAATTCCTTGCAAAATAAGTGTCAAAATCCAAGTGCACATGCTCGTGAAATCAGGTGATAATATTTCTTATTACCAAATATTTTACATAGACCTGGGACTCCATGGCCAGGTGGTTAGAGCATCGAGCTGAAAATCACAAGGCATATCACCTGCAGTCGGCGCAGGTTCGATTCTCGCTCGCGCCGATATATGTGAAAAAGATTGCCAGTTTACTTTCGGAAGGTCAGTGGTCTCTTCTCGGGGTTCTCTCTTCCACCAATAAAAAAAAAATGGACGCCAACAGGTAACTACAAAATTGTTGAGTGTGGCGAAAAACTAACGAACAATCAATAGGTCAGGGTAGCTCAGTAGTTAGATCACCTAACTTGTAATGTAAGAGTCCCGGATTCGATGCTCCCATAGTATCAAATAATTTTACTCTCCTTCTTTACTACGGTAATGCCCATTTATACAGTAGAGCTCAATTTATATTTCTATTTGCACTAATCAGGAACTATCAAATTAAGCTACTCCTGAAACAGACATGGAAATATGCATTTTTTCTTTGGAAACAAGATAAAATCCAAGTGAATTGTAAGTGAAAGTTCAGAAACAAATATAGCCGCGTATATCCTCAGAACAAAATATACAACCTCACCAGTATGGAGATCGTTATAACGAGATACAACACGTTATAACGAAATGATTGTTATAACGAGATACAACACGTTATAACGAAATGATTGTTATAACGAGATACAACACGTTATAACGAAATGATTGTTATAACGAGATACAACACGTTATAACGAAATGATTGTTATAACGAGATACAACACGTTATAACGAAATGATTGTTATAACGAGATACAACACGTTATAACGAAATAATTGTTATAACGAGATACAACACGTTATAACGAAATGATTAACTTGTTATAACGAGATACAACATGTTATAACGAAATAATTAACTTGTTATAACGAGATACAACACGTTATAACGAAATAATTAACTTGTTATAACGAGATACAACACGTTACAACGAAATAATTGTTATAACGAGATACAAAACGTTATTATGATATAACTAACTCGTTATAACAACTTTTATTTCTTTCTCAAAATGAGCCCATCCGGCTTTCGTAGACATGGATCGCAGAAGATAAATAGAAAATGAGGTTACAATTTTTGGGACTATACTTTTGAAAAAACTGACATGGTTCTTTCCGACCAATTTTCACCTTAAAATATTAGTATGATATATCATTGAAATGTTTGTCATATCATAAGAACAGTTATATAATAAATGTAAACTTGTCGGTGACAATGTGTAATGTTATCTCCATTACATACCTTTCATGTATGGTGTCCGGATAGTGTCATTCGTTGGAAAACGCGCTATCACACAACAAGCTATATATATCACACTAACACTATTTCAAGCAAACACGAATTAACACAACGTGCCGTCAAGCTGACGCATGTCACAAGACGCTGTTGCGCCTACATGATTTTAAATAAATAAGATTTCAAAACAAAAACATAAAACAAAAAAACAAAAACCGCCATCAAACAAGGTGGTTTCCAACAGCGCCCTCTCTGCTGTTACTTGTATTAGATTTCACAAGAAATTAGTTGATGCACCTGTCATCCCTTACGTCATAATCGACACCGGGGACTGTATAAGTGTATGTTTGTAAGGATGAAAGATCTCGTTTGTATGTTGTTTAACGTACCATTGGAATTTTTCACTCCTGTAGTTCAAATGCCATCAGCTAATACGTTAAACATAATGGCTGGCTAACTTGATGCACTGTTTTAGAAATGGATTCCTTGAAAATTTTGGAAGTGCAACAGGTAATAGATTCAGGCAGGTAGAATCGAGGGAGGGGGGCGTCCCTTCTTTTTCCGGTAGCGGAACAGAATGGGAAAACAATGAGCTTGAACTGATGAATAGAATAAATCTGTTGTTTGTCTCTCCTACTCCCCCCCCCCCCCCCCCCCCATTTTAAAAGGTTTTTAATGGTATCTTTTATTCTCTCTCTCTGTCTCTCTCTCTCTCTCTCTCTCTCTCTCTCTCTCTCTCTCTCTCTCTCTCTCTCTCTCTCTCTCTCTCTCTCTGTGTGTGTGTTTTAATATTTTGTTTTGTTATTGCTAGTCAGAAATATGTGTTACCAACATCCCCCCCTCCCCCCTTTGAAAAACGGTGCTACGTACGTGCCCGAGTTGTTAACGTTGAGACTTTGCTTCATTATAGGCCGTACAAGAGAGCGGTCTGTCCTGATAAGGGTTTTTAAAATGCACATGCGTTTCTGTGGGATTCATGTAAATATATTTTTTATGATTTCTTCCAAAAATTACTGTAATTTAAGTATTTAATTGGGTATTGTCAATTTGTACTGCTTTTGTTTCGGGTTCATTTTATTCCATTTCGCTCATGGAATGCAAAAACGTGTAGGGTAAGACTATTTTTGCGAATTCACACTAGTAATATATTTAAGTAGTTCTGAGTTGATAAGGGGAGTCGAGTCTAGTCAAGCAAAAACTCCAAACATATGCCTTGAAAAGTCTACTAAATTTGCTGACTAAAGGACGTCTTAATTAAAGTATAAACTTCACAATTAACTCTTTATCCTGTAGTGGTGCATAAAATATTATCATCAGTATGGTCCGATCTGATAAAAAGAAGTAATAATAAAAAAAATTGAATGATTTATCAATATCTTCTGCGGCCTGATACCTTTGACGCTTGCGTATCTTCTGGGGCCTGATACCTTTGACGCTTGCGTATCTTCTGCGGTCTGATACCTTTGACGATTGCGTCAAGTTGCTTTCTTTTATTTACATTATTATAGTATATCTATATTGTGTGTACATGCAGAGGCCTAAATCTACAAGAACTTTATCAACTATATGAAAGGAAGATTCTGTTATTATACCATTATTTTGTGAAATTTTGATAAACATTTTTTTTTATTATCAATATGAATTAGTTTCATTTTCTCTTCATATTGATTTTTGATATTTAATAATCATTTTTTGATTCATATTTCATATGGGCAAGTAAATATCTATTCATAAATTGCCTTTTGTTAATGGTTTTGCTGGGGTAACTTTTTGGGGTACGTTTGTTTACCGCAGAACTCCACAGAATACCTGATATATACCATAAAATGTCATAAAGTGTATTAAGTATTGATACAGTACTACAGTGTATTTCAGTATGGTGTAGTAGTTAGGGCTATACCGTGACAATAGTACAATGACACACCACACAGTGGCACACACCGTGACAATAGTACAATGACACACCACACAGTGGCACACACCGTGACAATAGTACAATGACACACCACACAGTGGCACACACCGTGACAATAGTACAATGACACACCACACAGTGGCACACACCGTGACAAATGTAGAACAATATTACTATATGCATAAAAGCAAGAATAAGAATCACTAGTAAACATTAAAACAAAACTCGTATTACAAACTTCTGAAATAAATTAGGGCCTATAGCAAAATCGGTCTCAATGAACGGGAATTTAAATGTCCGTTACTGTCGCCGTTGCCATAATCATAAAAAGTCATAACAATGCATTTATAACTTATGAATAAAACGGCCCATCTCAAGCTTAGTTTTGTCAATAACGTTTCATACGGTAACAACACTTAGCCATGCATGATACTGCTGATCAGTGTCGTCTTTGAAAACAAAAGAACTGAAAAATGCTCATTATGTTGGTTTCAAGAATGCAGGTGCTTTCTTTAGTGTAATATGGTGGCATATTTGTCGACTTGGGTGCACCTGTCAGATATTTATGTCGACTTGTCAAATGATTGTATCGACTTGTCAGATAATAATCATCATGACCAAGAACTCGATATCTTGTTATTTAAGCGTGTTAAAGCCACTAACTGACATCTACTTGTCATCATAACATCTGACAAGTCGACATAATTTTCTGAAAAGTCGACATAATTTTCTGACAAGTCGCCTTGTCAGATAGTGATGTTGACTTCTCAGATTTTATGTCCACTTATCAGATAATTATGTCCACTTGTCAGATATTATGTTGACTTGTCAGATCTTTATGTTATTAACTGGATGGCATAAACTAGGCGCGGACACATTTTCATGATGAATTTTTAAACACATGAACAAGCGATAAGTCAGCAAAAAGATCTGACAAATCGACATAATTATCTGACAAGACAACAAAAAGTTCTGTCAAGACAACAAAAAGATTTGACAAGTCGACATAATTATCTGACAAGTGGAGGGGGTCAGAACTATACCACCATAGTGTGAAGTAAACGTAAAACTATCCTGTATGTACAAAGAACAACATTTATCCATAAATGAATTGCTTTTCTATCAATACTACAACTTGTCATCAATTAAAGTCACATTACAGTCCTTACCGTAATTTCTGTCACCTTCTAACCTTTCGATTTATCTTTAAAATTTTAAAACTATGGCATTTTTGGTTCATTCCTCCCATTCCCACTTTTAAAACATCTGATAGGACAAGGTAATTTTTCCTGTGGGAGTAGGGGGGGGGGGGATTTTATACAAATAATCAGACTGTATAACCATTTAGTAATTAACTTGCAATTGTTGACTGGGGTCAGATGAATGAAGGTATTTTGGAGGGTTATAATTTTGGATGGATATAATCTGATAATGAAGAATATATATATATATATATATATATATATATATATATATATATATATACTGAATTATCAAGAAAATTATGCGGTCCTTCTAAACAGAGAACTCTAGAAATTCCTGTTATTGATTAGCTTTTTACCACATGCATTATTATTAACAGTGCGGACATCCAACTAAAAACTCTCCATACATTTACAATCTGTCCAAAGGCGGATCCGGTGCCGGGATCCCCCCCCCATTTGATTTTTTTTTATACGTATGTCTTTTATATATATATATATATATATATATATATATATATATATATATATATATATGTGTAGAGCTTATAGGTTCATTATCTTAAATCAAAAAAAAAAATATATAAAATAAAAAAACACCTTATTTGTAAGAATTCGTTAACTTCCGGGGGCTTTGCCCTGGAACCACTGGGGTCTTCACGGCAGACTTCAGACCCCCTGCCTTCACCCCCCCCCCCCCCCCCCGTTATGAAATTCCTGGATCCTCCATTGCTGTTATATTGATTTTATTGAGGAAAGCCATGTATGGTAGATAAAATGCCTCTTTGATGGGGAAACACTATATTTGTTAAACAATTGAGTTTCAAATTGACCATATTGATAAACTATTATTATTATATATATGCATTATCATGAGATGACTGAGCTACTGTCCGGCATAAAGTGTGTTAAGTATGGGGAAATTGGGATCATATAGAACATATATGTGTGAATTGAATAAATAATCATCATGCACTTATATAGCGCCTTATCTAAATATACTCTAAAGCGCTTTACACTATACTAAAATGCAAATCAAAATTATACAGAATACATAAGATACTTAATAATGCAACATATCAACATCAATAATAATTGAATAATTTTGAAACATTATTTGCATTTGAAAAGTTTTAGAACTATTTACTCATGACTATGATAGAGTGGTTTCATATACTTTTCAAGAAATATCTCGAGATATTTCGTTAGATCTTTCTTCGATACACATTTTGTTCGACAATTTAGCCCGTCAAAATATTGCACATCAAAATGTTACCTTTAATAAAATGTTTATAGTATTTTATCACCATGCCAAAAGAGAAGTCGATCCGTCTTTGAGTTACATCGCGATCGAGATTACAGAAATTAATGAGCTGTGATTTTTCTTCAATAAAAATTAAAACGAACAAAACTGGCACTCTATCATTTATGTCTATTTATTTATTTATTTTTTTTAAGAAATAAAATATTCTTTGGTAGATATGTGGTATTTTGTGGTAAAAAGACGCACCGGACTTATTGGGAGCTCATCTCCCTTGTTGTGAAGGCGCGTTTTTCCAAACCCTACTGTACTTCAGCAAACGGCCTTACCTAGGTACTATATTTTCCGTCTCCAGTATTCTATTCTTAGATATCCAAGTACAGACGGGTCAATTAGATTCTTGCAGACAATCCATTGTTGTATGATGACAATGAATAGAAAGAAGAAAAAACGTATAGCGCCTTCAGAGACGTCAAGCTGACTACAGGGTTTTACAAAACTGTCACTTGAAAAGGACATACGCCATATTTCTGACTAAATTCCACCTTTTTTTTCATCTCAGCGATAAGAAGATTTTTCTATAATTTCTGATAAAAGGTTATAATTTCAAATTTTAGTAATATTACTATACTTTGTATATCGGCTGGGTGATTTAGTGGTTAGGTCACCTAACTAGTAATGTAAAGATTCCGGGTTCGAACTCTGATTGTATCGAATAATTTTCTACCCTTCTTTGTTGTAATCATGTATCATTCTGTAGTACATAATTGCTGACAATGTTATTTATGTCTACATTTTACTTGCGACAAACAAGAACTATCAAGATATGCTAACTCAAAAACAGGCCTGGTAATAAGTCCCAAGTTCTTTTGTAGAAACAAGATTGGACGCAAATGAATTGTTCCTGAAATGTCATGAAAAGTTATGAATTATTGAAAAAATGTCGCATATGTCCTTAACAACATAAAAAGGGATACCAGAAATGTTGAATATTAAGTGAAACAACTGATATTTTATTAAACAGATACATTCCTTTAACAAAAACAAGGATATTTTTTCTCAAATTCAATTTATAACACATCTGTGCACACTGTGAATGGAAATCAAGACCATGCCACTAATTCTGTGTACCACTGTGACCATTCATAACATAAAAATGCACTGAAAATTAGCACCTTGATGAAAGGAGTGGAAAGAAATTTTTTCTCTACATAAATCTAACTGAGACCGCGGTTTGAAGGCTGGGAGGGGGGGGGGGGGTGTAAGGAAACATCGTACCAGCTATAGAAAACAGCGTACACAGTATGTGTTGTACGAGGCCTCTTTCAAGACAGAAACCCGTGTTGTAATACTTGATAATATGCAGTTATATACATCATGAGATCAACGTCAAGGAATAATTAACGTGGGTCTGTAATTCTTTCTTTATCATCCACATTCTCGTGTAGAAGGGCTTCATTATTACAGAAATATTACACATTTCTACTCAATTGATCACTCCTTACTATACAAATGCACACAAGACCTAGTCTAGTAAATGCATAAAAGATCTGTATTGTCTGTATCCACTAGAAACTGGACTAGAATCCATGCTTATTTTGTCATCATGTAAACACACAAAATAACAATGGTACTCTTGAACTTAGAAACATACGTTCTTTCGACAGCATCAAGAATTATTTATAGCTCAGTGTTTGATGGAGCTCTCCCACTGAGAATTCAGCCTACAGATGTCTGCTCGCTAATGTCACTTCCTGCCGGTGAATTCCCTGTCTGGGTCAAGAAAAAAGAACTCTTCTTTTTCTTTGGATACCTCTTGCTGGAGTTACTAGGGTACATCGGAATATCATTAATATCCTTAGCTTCCTCTTCAAATGCTACACTAGGGATAGGTGTTCTTAATGATGTCTCATTCTCCCGTCTAATTCTAGACGTAAATGAGGATTTCTTCCTCATTCGATGTGAACCTTTATAAGCTGTCATGTCATCAATAGAAATGTGATCCTCATCGGTTTCCACTAAAGTCTTACTACTTAGTTGGCTCTCTCTAGAAGCAAGTCTGGATGGCAGTCTGGAGTTAATGCTTTCTCTGGAGGATAATCGTGATGGAAGACGAGAATCATTTTCTCCATGTGCCAAACGGAAAGGGAGCCGCGAGTCATTGCTCTCCCTAGAGGCCAGTCTGGAAGCTGCCCTGAGGGCCTGAGTCTCAGGGGGTGCACTTTTTATTGTCTGGGGGCCAAGTTCTTCTGGAAGATCATCTGACTCCCAGTCTGAATCAGTTAATATGGAGGTTCCTCTCTTGTCTTTCTGTCTGTCTTCAGTTTTACCAGCAGACCCCAGTCCTGAGTCTCGGCTTGCACCAGAGACTCCTCGCGTCTCCTCGTCCGAGTCTCGGAGAGCCTCACTTTCACTGTTCCTGTATTGATTCAGTCCTTGTGATAACTTCCTCAGGTTCCTCATATCCTCCTTTTCTCTGCTGTATTCCTTCTCCAATTTTTTGGTTCCTCCAAGACGTTCGATTATTGACTCCTTCTCCTTTAGTTCTTTATTTAGTTTTGTGATCTGATCTGTCTGTTCTGAGATTTGATTGGACAGTTCCAAGACAATTTGCATTTTACCTATATCAGGTGTGCTTACATTTCCTTGAGGTCCAGCTCTTGCCAGTGAGTCTAAAAGAGAAGACAAAAACATCAATTTATTTTCCAGCTTGGAATACAAATTCAGAAATGTATTCTTTCGATTATGTAACAGGAAGGGAGAAAATGCCCATGCCCCCTGAGCTTCTAGTCAGGTGCTCTAACAACTGAGCTACCTGGTCACCAGCAATCAAACCCTACATCTGAATGCTGCCTTCCTCCCTCCTTAATTGTCTTCACACCTTGAAGACATCAACCCAAGATTTTTGTCCCCTGACAGACATTTTCACCTGTCAAATTAGCTATCCAAATCAATACCAATTTGCTGACCAAACACTTGGAAATTTAACACAGTAGTAGTATAGATAAAGAGTATGCACTCTACATTCAAGTCAAATATGTGCAATATATAAAAGAGGAAATTAGGCAGGACTGGGAATCAAACCTGGGACCCCTGCATTTCTAATCTAATGCTCTAACCACTGAGCTCTCCATGTCATTATCCACGGTCCATATAGTCGTAAATACCACATGCAAGAGACAAGTCTTGATATGTTAAATATGTTGAATATATGCAGTTTGGGACTTTTAGGTGTAATATCCCTTTCAGACACTGTTATTTATATTTTGTTGTACTAGTACACACCTTCCAGTTCTTTGTTCTTTTCTAACAGTCTTGTGATTTCATCTTTCAGTTCAAATAACTGTATTGAGGTCTCTTGTTTGGCTTCATTAAGCTGTGTGGTCAAGGCCTTTATTCTCTTCTTGTATCGGATTTTCTATTCATAATACAGATGGAAATATATTCAATACAATGCTAAATATGAGTAAAGGGGGATAACTCGTAATAGTTCTTAGGTCTAAACTGTAATATATATATATATATATATATATATATATATATATATATATATATATATATATGTAAAAAAAAAAAAAAAAAATCAAAAAATCAACCAAACAAAAAACCCCAAAAAAACCCTGTAGTTTAGTATTATGATTATATATGTAAAAAAAAAAACAAAAAAACAACCCAAAAATCAAACAAACAAAAAACGAAAAAAAAAAAAAAACTGTAGTTTAGTATTATGATTATATCCTTTATATGTATTTAATTATTCCTAGGGTTGTTTTAAATTGTTTTATATGTTATTATGTGTGGTAATTATTTCATTACATAAGGCGCTAGATTTTATTCTATTCACATGTATAATGTATGTTCACATATATTTTATTATATTACATGTAAAGTGCTTTAGAAGATGCAGGTCAATAGAACGCTATATAAATCTATTGAATTACAATATATCATCTATACAGAAAAATGTATCTTCTTTTTTCTATAATACAATATGAAAAGAATTTTGAAATAAATTTATCCTCAGAGAATTTATGTAACTCATGAAAATATGGTGTAAAAAAGGTTACACTATCTATATAGACAGAAAAAAAATCTTAGTGTTGCATATAAATTGAAATGAATTCTGGAGGTGTAAAGCAGTTTTTATACATGTATATTTAAATGATCAACACTCAGGTAAAAGCTACTCACAACTTTATTGAATTCCTGAGTCTGTTGTTTTTGTTCTTTCTCCAGTTTCTCTATAAACTGGTCCTTGGCATTGATAGTTTGCTGGTAGTCCTCGGGCTGTTCCTGTATCTGGTGACATGAGTTGAGGTACTCGAGGCGTTCCTCAAGGACCTCAACCCTCTCCTGGAGGTCCAAGTTCTGGCTCTCTGTCTCTGTTAGCTATGACAATAAATATTGATTTTACTGATTACCATAAAACATGGTTACAAAGAACATGTTTATAATAAATTCATACTTACAGTGAAGTGATCTTCCACTCTCAATAATTCTAAACCATATCATAAATTCAAAATGGACATAACAAATTATGTTTACAATCAATCAAAACTGTTTTCCCTAGCACTTCACTCTAAGCATGTTTTACTGTATAGTACATGTAAAAAAGAAATATCTGAGAAATCATAAACAGCGTCAAATGAAAGAAAAAAAATTTCAAAAATTGTACATGTTTGGATTATTTTGTTCAGGAGATTGGTATTGAACTATAACTGTATATATAAATTTGATGATTAAGGCCAGTATCTTTGCATGTAAGCATTTTAAAGGATCCAGTAATTTTAGTACGTGCTTCAATAAAACTGTAGATCATATTTACCTGTTTCTGTAAAATTATCACCTTGGCATGTGCTTCATCAAACTTCTTTTCATTATCATGGACATGGGTTTTAACATCAGAGTTGGTCTCCTACATTTCAAAAAATATATTCCTAAACAGTCATGTGATGTTAAAACCAGTCGTAAAAATTTAAATGTGTATTGTAATCTAGATTTTTAGATCTATCAAATGACATCCCAAAAAAATGTTCAAGAATGATTCAAATTAGAATATCAAACTATTGTCCCTAAGTATCAAATGGCACAATAATTCAGCTTTATCTACTGAGAGATGCTGTGTATGGAATTCTCCATATTTAACTGTAGACACAAAGCACTTTTTTCTTTTTTACTAAAGATGGCCCTACAAAATTAAATACTATAAAAAGTTTGAAAGTAACATATATATTAAGTATAGTTATTTAAAATGTGATATTTGTCACATGATATTGAATTTTACTTTAATATTGATATTTTCATATATCAAACAATGATTTTGAAAATCACTGCTATACATTTTCCGTTATGGATCATATAAAAAGAATTTAACATCGTGGATTTTTACTGAGTTACTGACCTCCACCATTGATTTCTGTTTGCTTAAAGATGGAGCCACTCGAGGGGAGGCTGAACTGCCCATTGATTGACTCCTCCTCAGCTGGGTAGATGGACGGTGTTGTGCTGAGACAGAGCTAACCCGTTTGTTTTCTCTGCCAGTTTTTGGCCTAAATTCAATGGATATTATATTGATAACACCACAGTTTATGAATCTAATAATTACGCCATGTTAATGCCAAATGATAATGTGTTGTGTATAAAGCATAGCATACAACTGACAAGAACAGATCAACATTTCAACTGTTCTATTATTGCAAGAAAGTTTATGGTTTCAAAGTAAGTAAGTAAGTAAGTATATATATATATATATATATATATATATATATATATATATATATATATATATATATATACATATCCAACTACTGGAACACACCTAAAATCTCATGATGTGCAGATAATGTTTTTAAAAATGCCCTTATATTATGAAAACCATTATTACTATTTTATGTTCATTTTTTTTAATTCAACTGACAGTAGAGCATGCACAGGATAAGTAATTCTTCATTGCTCAGTGGCATGGGTAACTGGCATTGATACTGTACCTTGTGTTATTGTTTACATTTGTCTAACCAGCTGGTGGGTAAACATGACAAATTCACTCATTTGATTATCTTTCATATGACTGACAAGATTAATGCAAAAATGTAGTATTTACAGATTTTCTAATGAAAAAAATAAATATAATAATCAGCACCCATATATGATTGATGTTGAAATTAGCCTAAGGAATATTGCAGTGTCTAATACTACATAATGTGATTTGAGAAATATTTTATGCCCCATGGGTCCAAATAATTTCTGGAGGGAAAAAAGTCACTTACGATTACTACGGACAAGTTTCTCTCATTAGGTTCAACCAAAACTGTATTGAAGCTAAACAACACTGCATGCATCAAATTAATTTTGATATAACATATTTGACAGTTCGAGCATTTTTTTTTAAATTTCAAGACTGCCATCTGATTGAAACTCGATATATTACAGAAAAATGTTCCATGACAGGCTCTTGCATTTTCATTTGAAGGATCTCATAGTGAAGTACAGTAGATATTACAGAAAATTCACTGAGAGGCACTTTAAAAAATTAACATGTCTGCAAAAAATTAAGTGATTAATCTGCAAAGAACTTCAATCAAAAACATATTGGCCTGTATAATTGATTGATTGTACATTGTTTAATGGTCCTCTCAAGAATCTTACACTCATATGGAGACGTCATCATTACCAGTTAAGAGCTGCAAAATTTAGATCTTTGCTAGGTGCTTATGGCCTTTGAGCTGGGAGGGATCTTTATCATGTCACACCTGCTGTGATACGGGGTCTCAGTTTTTGCAGTCTCACCCGAAGTACCTCCCCATTTAGTCACCTCTTACGATAAGCAAGGGGTACTGAGGACCTATTCTAACCCGGATCTCCACAGAGGGAGGGGGACATACATAATTAGATATAACTCATATATCTGCACATTAAATCGTCCATGCTTTAGAAACGGCACTACACTATTAAAATGTTCTGATAAAGCTCCGTTTTATCTAAATGATAACAGTTTAATACACTGCACAAAAGAATTTGTAAATCATTTTCTATAAAAATGCATGCAATATAAATTCAACAGACATTTCTGTATCATGATATCACACATGTGAAATACATTACTAGAACACTGAGAAATTTAATTTAAGTTAAACTATAATCCTCTTACTAGTTTTGTTGCACTGGCACAGTCGTGATTTTTGCCGTGACATTACACGTGACAGACCAAGACGCATCTATCATCCTGTATTACCGTGAACTTACCGAACATCGTCGCCATCTTTATTTTCTTGCTCTACTTGAAAGGAATGCACCTGACTTGATCGACTAGAACCAGATCCCATTTTAAAACGACTACTGTATCATAGTCACATAAAAAAATACGAATCCCAAATCACAGGAACGCGCCATTTGTAAACAAAAGCATAGTTACATTTTGACTGGTTCTTATTGATTGCCTCATGAAATTACAGACCACCAGTTTAGTATTCAGTAGGTCGTGCATAGAATAGAAAAATGAATACGATTTGGTATTTTCTCTCTCTCTCGGAGTAGATCAAGCTATTTTGCATTGGCATATTACACTACAGTACGTATCCTGGCACAGCACATAATTTATGCAAACTTTTCGTACCACAGGATCTGGTCATTTTGTCTATAGTAATAAGGATCTATAAAGCAAAACCATAGAGAGTAGTATAGTGTAGACTATTATTATTTCACACAAAATTACTGGTTACTGTGGTTGAACGATGAACACTTTTTATACACCCGTCAGTGTAAAAAAGATAAAAGGAGATGGGTGAATAAGGCGATAAAAGTGGCTACGAGTGGATGAATTAGAGAGACAAAAATAAAATCCTCTGAAAAAGAGTTAGAATTTAAAGTATGCCTATTTATCACAGGTTCTTAATTGAAACACACGAACAATTAAATTATTTAAAATATTGGAATTTGAAAATGTAAGCATAGTCAAAATTGCCAATTTTGACCATTTCTTTAATCGTGTTTGATAAAATTCCAATATATGAAGGGTCGACCCCCCCCCCCCCCCCCCCCCCCCCGATGCAATAATCAAATACTTATTATAGAAAAAATGTACATTTGGCAATCTTGAAAAAGATGGAGCTATGACCCACTATAGATGAAGATGTAAAATTCTTATACCAAATAACAACGATTTGTAAAAAATATTCCAAGTCCCTTACACTGAAGACAGTAAATCCCTATGACAATTGTGAGCAAGCTGGTCGAGAGGCCCAAACAGCTGCACACAAAGGTCATTTGTAAGTCGAGCATTTAGCGTCATGGATTTGATACCACTAATATGTCTTTTACTATGTCGTTTATTTTCATTTATTTTTGTGGCTTATATAATTATTTTATCACCGAGTTTTGTAAATATTGCCAAACAATAAAAATGTCAAATATCAGTTTATCACAAGATAAAATCATATGATAGAAAATATGTATTTCGATGAATAGACATTTTCCTCACCAGGTTCTCCCATCTTTTTTTACTCTTATATTCGTTCTATAATTCATGTTTTCCATTCTAGATACAGAGATAAGTATCATTTTGCAGTGTCAAATTTTAGATTTTCTGCGATTTTTTTATATTCCTACATTTATTCTTATCACAGCTGATGATATGATATGACTTGCGTGACTTAATCCACTGCGTCTCATGGGGGACATAGGGCGGCTACAGTGGTTTTCCATCTCCCTCTGCCTTGCGCAATGGTCTTTGCTTCTCCCCAGGTCTTGCCAATTTTCTTTACATCTGATGTTAGTACCCTGCGCCAGGTGTTCTTTGGCCGTCCACGCTGTCTCTGTCCTTGTGGATTCCATTCTAGGGCTTGTTTTGTGATGTTTGTACTGGGTTTCCTCAGTGTATGCCCTATCCAGTTTCATCTGCGTGTTCTGATGGTGATTTCCACTGGTTGTTGGTTGGTCCTCTTCCACAGGTCTGTGTTGCTTACGGTATCTGGCCACCATATCCCGGTGATGTTTCTCGAGCACTTGTTTACAAAGACCTGAACTGATGTCATGGATGTTGATATTTCTCTCTAGGTTTCAGACCCATACAGTAGAACATAATGCACGTTGGTGTTGAAAATTCTGATCTTGGTGCGTGTTCTCAGTGCCTTGCTTCGCCATACTGGTCTTAACATGGCAAAAGCTTGCTGGGCCTTCCTTTTTCTTGCTTTAATGTCTTTGTCTGTGCCCCCTGATGTACTGACAATACTTCCTAAGTAGGTGAAGTCTTTGATGTCCTCTACTTCCATGTTGTTTATCTTGATAGTGTCAGTTTGTTGGGAGTTGATTCTCATTGATTTTGTTTTCTGGGCGTTGACGTAAAGGCCAGTTCTTGCTGTTGCATCAAGGTTGGAAGCTTATGTTGGGAGTCTTGAAGACGGCGAGATAGTGTGCAGATGTCGTCAGCAAAGTCAAGGTCTTCCAGACGTCTTGTTAGTGTCCACTTCATGCCAGTTAGGCTGCTGTAGGATGTTTTGCTGACCCAGTCTATCACAAGAAGAAAGAGAAAAGGAGACAGCAGGCATCCTTGTCTCACCCCTGTTGTTACTGGGAATGGCTCTTTGATGGTTCCTCCATGGATTATTTGACATGTAAATCCGGCATAAAGTTGTTGTATAATGGAAATAACTTTGTGCTGAATTCCATAGTGTCCAAGGATTCCCCAGAGCACTTGGTGATCTGCGCCATCGAATGCCGTCTGGAAATCGATGAATTTGAGGTAGAGTGATGACTGCCACTCGATTGTCTGTTCGATGATAATTCTAAGGGTGGTTATCTGGTCAACGCAGGAACGCTCTTGTCTGAATCCTACTTGTTCATCTCTCACCTTTTTTTTCCACTTCTCTCTTCATTCTAGTCAATATGATGCTGCATAACACTTTACTGGGTATTGATAACAAAGTAATTCCTCTCCAGTTGTTACATAGAGAGGAGTCCCCCTTTTTTGGTAGTTTGACAAGAAGTCCTTTGAGCCAGTCTTCTGGTATGCATTCATCATTCCATATCCTGTTGAGTAGATGGTGGGGATAGGATATTGACACATTGTCCATGAACTTTAAGACCCTTGGAGGTATGTTGTCTATTCTCCCAGCCTTCCCGTTTTTAAGGTGTTTTGACTTCAGCTTTCGTGATGTCACCGACGTCGATGTTCATGTTTGGACTAGGTTCTAGTATTTGGTGGATCCATTGGAAGGGGTCGATTTAACACCTCCTGGAAATGGACTTTCCACCTTCCAAGTTGGTCTTCTAGCTTGGTATGAGTTACGCCATTCTTGTCTTTTACAGGAGTGTTGTTGTTTGATAGTCTGCCTCTTAATTGTGTTGTGATGTTGTATAAGGATTTGATATCACCTTTCCCACATGCTCTTTCTGCTTGCTGTGCCAGATGTTCCACAGATAGTCTCTTTTGTCCTGTTTGCATCTTTTCTTCACTTCTCTATCTCTTTTGGCATACTGTTCTGTCGCTTGCCTCTTCTGTTGTCGTGTTGTTGCGTTAAGTACTTTTTCTTTATCTTGTCTTCTTTCACATATCGTTTCCCAGATCGTTTTGGAAATCCACTGTTTTCGGTTGTGTTGGATGAATCCCATCTTTAGTGTGTTCCCAAGTACTGTGTATGTCCTCTTCGTTTCTGTTCAGCTGCTGTAATATACTGAATTTGTTCTGGAGTGACAACTGGTATGCCTTCGCTATGTTGGGTCTTTCAGTCTTCGTATATTAAATTTTCTTCTCTTTGTTTCTGTTCTTTTCTGTGCTAGGATATTTAGTCTTATCTTTGCTACTACTATATGGTGGTCCGAAGATATGTCTGCTCCTCTTTTAACTCTTACATCTTGTAGAGATGATGTCCATCTTCGGGCAATGGCAAAGTGATCTATTTGGTTCTCTGTTTCTCCAGTATATGGCATCCAGGTTGTTTTATTGCAAGGTTTGTGTGGAAAGAGCGTGCCTCCAACAATCAAAGTGTTCACTGCACAGAAGTCAGCAAAAAGCTCACCATTCTCATTAATGGTTTCACTGCCATGGGGTCCGATTTCACATTCTCGTCCCACTCTCTCCGACCCAACTTTAGCGTTTAAATCACCAGTGATCATAAGAATGTCGCGTTTAGGTACATTGTTAATAACTCTTTGTAGTGAGGAATAAAAATCTTCCTTCTCATCTTCATATTTGTGTTGTTTGTTGGGGCGTACACTGAATGATAGTTGTCGTCCGGAATTTTGTCTCGAATCTTGCTGAGATTGTCTGTGATGATAATGGGTTCCATTCCAGAAGAGCTCTTGCTGCTTTCTTGGTAAGCATGAATCCTACTCCTTTGTCACGTGGGTCATCTTTGCTAGGGTTGCCTGAGTAAATGATGGTGTGTCCAGATGGCAAAGTAGTCATCCCTGATGTATTCCATCTAACTTCACAAATTCCTAGAATTTCAATGTTATACCTGTCCATCTCCCTAGCCAGCTGTTAGCATTTCTCAATTTCATATAACGTTCTGACATTCCACGCTCCTATCCTTGTGTAATGTTTGGCTGAGAACAACATTGTCGGCTCTCGAGTCATGGTTGTCCTCGTTTCATTTGACTTAGCATATTCTCCTCTTTCGCAAGTCTGAAACGAGTAAGATGGGTTGCTACTGTAGACGTTTCTGTAACCAGATTTATCCACTGATAGGTGGCTGGCCCTCCAGCTTCACCAGGGCCCCGTTAGCCGGCTCGCGCCGTTTCCAGGCTCCACAACGAGGACGAGGGGTTGGACTTTGGAGCCCTATGATATGATATGACTGAAATATATTAGTGTCACATAAATACTTTTTATTTTTAATTTCCACACTTTAATCTGTAAAATTTACATTTTAATCTGTGAAATTTTCACTTTAATCTGTAACGTTTATATATTGATATGTAGAAATTGTAATTTAGTCTCTAAAATTTACACTTCTATTTGTAACTTTTACACTTTAATGGACTGTAAGAGTTATTGCCCTTTTCACATTTTTTAGAAACGATGACAAGACTTCATTCAAGGTGACATAAATATATCATGAATGAAATTGAAAATGTCATTAATTCAAATGTTGCAGGCATTAATTGAAATATTGCTCTCAATAATTGAATTGTTACTTGAAAACCAATAAGTTCATGCGCGTATTTAATTGAATTGATGATAATTTATAATTCATTCCATTAATTCATATTGAATTGCTCTCTTCATTAATTCGATTATTGTGCGTATTAATTAAAGATGTGATATTTTTGGAGAAGGCCTCTGTAACTGATTTGTTGCGCACATTAATCGAATATGATTAAATCTTCAATTATTTAGGTTATTGTTGATTCGACGCTCCATACATGTCATGCATACATCTAAATTCTAAGAAATAGTGTTCTAATTTGTTAAGGTATTGATACCCTCATATGATGTTCTAAATGTTTGCAGAATGTTTCGTCAGGACCGAATGCCCAACAGAAATATATCACAGTTTGGAAGAGTGGTTTTTTTTTCGATAAATGAAAAATAAATAACTTTTTAACATAAAAAAACTTTAAATATTTATATCTTTTATGATTGACCATTTATTTATTCTTTTTGCCCTTACTTATGATTTAAGTGTGAAATTCATATCTTAATGTGTAAATTTTGCACTTTAAAATGTAAAATTTACAGATTAAAGTTTAGATTACAGATTAAAATGTAAAATGCACAGATTAAAGTCTAAATGTTACAGAATAAAATGTAACACTTACAAATTAAAATGTAAAATTTACAGATTAATGTGTAAAATTTACAGATTAAAGTGTAAAATTCAAGATTAAAATGTGAAATTAACAGATTAAAGTGTGCAATGTACAGATTAAAGTTGGAAAATAAAAAAAAAAGTGTCTATATTTCTCTAATTAATACGTTTAAGCTTATATGGGCATTTTATTAGATATTTGATGTTTTAAGAATTTTTTTTTCATCAATCCAAGAACAGAAAGCAGATCCAAGCGAAATTGATGTCTTAATCTGTCTGTGTCCGATTTTGGCAGGGGACTAATATAAAATTTGAAATAATTTGTATATTTTTATTTATTCATTTATCAAAAATTTGAATTTATTTATCGTCTATGATAATTCACAAATTCATAAATTCGTTCTTACAATTAATTCTAACTCCCGATCAGCTTTTCTTAATAAATGAATCTTTTCATTTTATGTATAATTTCTTCATAAAGATACTTTCCAAATTTTGCAACCTATTATTACAGGCCGCGTAAGAGCGCAGTCTGTCCTGTTATGGGTTTTAAAAATGTATATACGTTTCTACAGGATTAATATAAATGCATTTTTTTATGATTTCTTCCAAAAATTACCGTAATGTAAGTATTGAATTAGGGGTTGAAGTTACTGTTGATTTTAGCGTTTGATTTGTATAATCTCTAGATACATAAATCAAGCGTATATAAAATTTATTAAACATTAGTTGTCAATTTGTACTGCGTTTGTTTCGGGTTCAGTTTACATCATTTCCATCACTATTCGCTCATGAAATACAAAAAGGGTGTACAGTGTTTTGTGGATTCAAGACTATTTTTGTGAATTCACTCAAAGTGGTCTTGAGGTCATAAGGGGAGTCGAATTTCAAACGTGTATGCCTTGAACAGTCATTTCGGTACCTTCTGCGTAAAAATGTCTCTGCTAGCTAATTTTGCTGACTATGACTAAAAGATTTCTTAATTAAAGTATGACTTCGCAATAGTCCATTTTCGAGTTACCGTATTCTAACATTTACTTTGTACTCGATGCAGGCACATCAACATCTGCTTTTTAACATGAATTTCCTAAGTTTTATTAAGCCAGAATTAAAGCGAATTTTACTGGATCAAGGAGTTACATGTCATTTTTATTGAAAAGATAGCATATTTAGACTATGTCAACTTGCTGCAGAATTGAATTTAAATTTGCTACCGTCATCGTTCCGGTGATTGATTAATATTTTCCAGATAGACGATGCTTCCTGGGTTCCCTGCAAAAAGTTGTAATTGTTATACTGAAAATGTTTGGGGTAAAGATGATGTGGTGTTGGTTCATAATCTACGAAATGTCTGGAGCATAATCTGTCGTCAGGTGAGCGGTTGTAGTCACGGCGTCTTAATACTTCATGCCATTTTCTGCAAAGTTTGGGCTGTTTTAATGCGGGAAATGGAAAGAATTTCACATCAGCCATGAAAATATCTCCCCTTCCGACGTACCTGACGTACATCCTTCCACAACACAACAGAACTTGGGCATCTCGAAGTAGACGAACTCATTTCTAACAAAAACAAATTTACCGTAAGTGATGCGCCCCTCAATTTTACAAAAATCACATGACTCAAGTACAAAGTAAATGTTAGAATACCTCCGGAATACGGTAATTCGAAAATGGACTATTAACTCTTCATTCTGTAGGGATGCGCAAAATGCATATCGTCAGTATGGTCCGATCTGATAAAAAGAAATAATAATATATATTTTAAAGGGGAAAAAATAGAATGATTTTTTATATCATCTGCGCTCTCAATGTTTTAGATATCTATTTAAAAAATGTCTTCCAGTAAACAAATTATTCAGTGAATAGTTTGTTTACATGAAGATATTTTTTTTAATTATAGATAAACGTCGAGGGCCTGTGCTTCTGCGGCCTGATATCTTTTACTCTTGGCTTAATCTGTTGTATTTCCGTGTCTCGACCATACATCAAGTTGTTTTCTTGTGTGTATCTAAAAGAATTTAAACACTTTCCTGGTATGATCATGAAACTTCATACAATTCATGTTGTAGCTGTTAACTTACCAATGCTACATATACTCAAATTATTTCATGGAATATATTTTTGCCTTGCTCTCAGTTTTGAATTCTCCGTAAGATTTATGAGACTGGTCACTGATCGTTATCTTCACCATTTCATTATGAATATTAATTCTAAAAGTATGTATCTATTTGATTGTATGGACAACATAGATATTTAATATTTGTAATTATTTGAAATCACATTATTGTCGACATCAGATATATCCATTATTACTTGTAATGTATCCTGTATATGAAATACGGTATTTTACGTTAAAGAGGAAAATACAAGGAAGAGAGACACACTGACAATCTTTGTTTTGATACCTTATACAGATCAAACCATCACCAGTCACATGATTTAGGGCCGTGAAACGTCAGTCAGTTCTTGCCTAACGACTGAATTAGGAAAAGAGTGATTGTACTTTACATAATCAGAAACGATCATTCAGTTTTACATACGCATTAATATTCAAAGTATTGGATGGGTGTCTGTTTTTGGATATCTTAGAAAGAAATGGCTTAATGTGTCGTATTTCCGTGTCTCGACTAAACATCCCTATGTCCTTTATAAGTTTTTAACATACAGTTGATTCAGTCATTGCATGTATGGTTTGATGACCAATTGTTAAACTGTTTTGCGTCTTAACTGATTTCAGAAAGAAAAAAAAAATTATGATGTGTTTTCGAGTTGCTTACAAGGGTCACGTGAGATTAGACACATCTTTCACAGGTCAAAGCATATTCAAGGTATACCAACATATCCATCAAAGACGGGGGCTCACCTTCTCCAAAACAGAGTATGATGAATGGATTGAACGAAAACCACACAAAAGATATTTCTGAGTTTTATTATAAAAAGTGAACAGGTGCAATAAATAAGTTACAAGTATGTGAGACAATCCGTTAGTGTTAATAGATGATACACGTCTGTTTTGTGTAGAATCAGTTTTGGCGAACATTCGACACCGCTCTGTCTTCCCTTTGTGTTGTGGTACGTATTGCACAGCATGGCTTTGTGTCAAAGCTGGATTTCTATATCCTATCCAAAGTGTGGCTTAGTTTACTGAAAGCAAATAAAACACCCATATAAAAGGATGAATGATTTTGTGACTCGTTCCAATTCGTTTAGGCTTTCTAATAAACCATGATTATCAGACACGTCATGGTCAAGAATGTTAGACGTACTATTACAGTACCTACGAAAGACATCGATACTAAACAGCGAACAGTATTTGAAACAATTACTTTTACTTACCCCTTGGAAATTTCGTAGTGCTAACCTCTTGTCTTCCGGCGACATCACTATAAAAAAGGATTCATTCAATTAAATGAATATTCTTTCACAAACTTAATATGTACGTACTTGAATAACAAAGTATTCAAAAAGACTAAAACACTACTCACTTCCTGGTCTAGATATCCTTGATCTTCTAGTGGTAGCAGGAGTTGGTGTTGTGACAGCTGCAGGGGGTTGTTCGGTTGTTGTAGTGGGGGCAGGGGTGGATGGACTCGAACTGCTTCCTGTGAGTGTTTCAGAATTCAGTGAAATTACACTGGCGGGAGACTGAACGCCATCGTTATTGGCTGCTATTACAGTCTGCACGAGTTGAACCTCACTACGTGCCGCAACATTTTCCATGTTATTTGTGTTTCCTCTGTTCACCATTACGCGTCCTGATCCCCCTCTCCTTGCAAACTGTGCTGTGTTCATAAGTGGACCTTGGTGCGTTTTCTCCTCTGTAGTTGCTCTTATAATAGATCGAGTTGTCAAGATCTGAGTAGTTGCAGTGGTAGTTATCGATGAAGAACTCTTTTGTGATGGAATTTCAGAATTTAGTGAAATTACACTTGGTGAGATTTGTTCATTTTCTGTGTTTTGAGAATCTCTCATAGGACCATTCACTGGAGAAGAACCTGTAATTGACACTCCCTCATTTGGCATTGGAATTGCTATTCCGTCTCCTTGTCTTGGATTAACATCTCCGGGATTATTTGTGTTTCCTCTGTTTACCACTACGCGTTTCGACCCACCTCGTCTTGCAAATTGTGCTGCATCCATGACTGGCAGCTGATTTGTCTCTTTCTTTGTAGATGGCATACTAGTAGATTGTGTCGATGAAATCTGTTTAGTTGTGGGTTCAGAATTTTTATCAGTTGCCCAAGGTGGTAAACGTCTATTAGGAATGTTTACAATCCTTCTTGAAGCAGGACCACCGATTGTATTTGTTCGACTGCCTCTTCGCGACCCTCTGGAAAGTGCAAATCCGCTACCACTTGGACGAATGCCTCTACCTATTGGACGAGTACCTCTAAAAGATCCTCTAGAGCTACCTCTCTCAGCTTCCCAGGATGATCCCTTGGGAATTTCTGCCTTAATTGGTTCTGACGTAGTTGTCGTTGCTTCTTTGGTGGTAAGTGTCGATGGTTCAGTTGTGATATTTGGAGCATGTACAGGTAAATCCAAAGACGATGTTTCAACGGTTTCTGTCATGTTGACAATAACTCTTTGTGGGTTTGTAGGTTTGACATTATTTGTGTTTTCTCTGTTTACCACTACGCGTTTCGACCCACCTCGTCTTGCAAATTGTGCTGTATCCATGACTGGCAGCTGATTTACCTCTTTCTTTGTAGATGGCATAGTAGTAGATTGTGTCGATGAAATCTGTTTAGTTGTGGGTTCAGAATTTTTATCAGTTGCCCAAGGTGGTAAACGTCTTTTAGGAATATTTACAGTCCTTCTCGAAGCAGGACCACCGATTGTATTTGTTCGACTGCCTCTTCGCGACCCTCTGGAAAGTGCAAATCCGCTACCACTTGGACGAATGCCTCTGCCTATTGGACGAGTACCTCTAAAAGATCCTCTAGAGCTACCTCTCTCAGCTTCCCAGGATGATCCCTTGGGAATTTCTGCCTTAATTGGTTCTGACGTAGTTGTCGTTGCTTCTTTGGTGGTAAGTGTCGATGGTTCAGTTGTGATATTTGGAGCATGTACAGGTAAATCTAAAGTCGATGTTTCAACGGTTTCTGTCATATTGACAATACCTCTTTGTGAGTTTATAGGTTTGATATTATTTGTGTTTCCTCTGTTTACCACTACGCGTTTCGACCCACCTCGTCTTGCAAATTGTGCTGCATCCATGACTGGCAGCTGATTTACCTCTTTCTTTGTAGATGGCATAGTAGTAGATTGTGTCGATGAAATCTGTTTAATTGTGGGTTCAGAATTTTTATCAGTTGCCCAAGGTGGTAAACGTCTTTTAGGAATGTTTACAGTCCTTCTTGAAGCAGGACCACCGATTGTATTTGTTCGACTGCCTCTTCGCGACCCTCTGGAAAGTGCAAATCCGCTACCACTTGGACGAATGCCTCTGCCTATTGGACGAGTACCTCTAAAAGATCCTCTAGAGCTACCTCTCTCAGCTACCCAGGATGATCCCTTGGGAATTTCTGCCTTAATTGGTTCTGACGTAGTTGTCGTTGCTTCTTTGGTGGTAAGTGTCGATGGTCCAGTTGTGATATTTGGAGCATGCACAGGTAAATCTAAACTCGATGTTTTTACGGTTGCAGTCATGTTGATGGATTGCGAAATACTGTTGACATTATTAGGGGTAATAAATGGTTCTAGATCTTGAATGCCATTTATAACCTGGATTTCTGGTTTTACTATTTCTTGTCTTGTGATCTCTGCTCCCAAAACAGCTGGTCTGGAGTCAGATTTGTGTTGATTTACAGCAGGAATAACATTTATAATGGTGTCAGATCTGGAAGATGAGGATTTTTTATGACCAGGTGTCGGTTTTATCACAACTCTTTTGGCTTCCGTCTGTTTCTGCTTTGAATCAACCTCTTGCGCTTTGACAACAACAGGTTTTGATGTCGTGTGGGCTTCTTCAAAGATAACTTGCGGTGCGTCGTTGATTTGAATGTCCTTAAAATCATTTTCAAATCCGGATTTATCTTCATTATTACCCTTGTCATTCAGTTGATTGTTTTTTACTTCCTTATTGGTGAATCTAAAGGACGCTGGCTGTTGTTCCGTATTGGGGACAACTACAGAAAATGACGGCAAAGGAACATCTGAGTTTTTAATCTGGTGAACAAAGACAGGATTACTCTTCACCTCTGTGGCAAACGTTGGTTGTGGTGGTTTTATGATCTCTGGAATGGAAGGCATAGGCGTGTTTTTCACATCTGCAGCATTAACGGTAAGTGTTGGAGGAAGTGGGATGAAATTACTTGGCAAACGGTTATTCGATCCTTGAGCTATGGGTCCCAGTATACGATCAATGGACGGATTAGAATGTAGGTTGGGTTCTGGAGGAGGGTTGAACGTTATCTTTCTTGCAATAAGCTTTGTCAGTGAACTTCCATATCCCCTCGCTATAGCCCTGTTTATCTTGTTCTTGTAAATTCTCCCAGGGGCTATTTGGTCTTGTCCCATCGCTTGTGATAGTGTTGGAGCAGGGCGATTTGTCACTTGGCGAGTCGTTTCTCGGCGAGCGAAAGCTGCCCGTTTTGTTTTAGCTGTGATCGGCAAGACGGTAGTAGGTCTCATCTTTGGTTCGTTAGCCAACTGTATCCGAGGGGTATTTTCTTGCATACCACTCCACACGTCTGTATTTCCAAGTGCTTTCTCTATATTACCTTTCATCTGTAACTGCCACAATGCTTTAGCTATCTGCTGATATACGCTTTCTTCTGCTCCATAGGTCTCTGTAGTTCATTGAAATGATATAACATGGCAAAAGTTTTATCAAAAATCTAACTTTTACAGTAAACAATTTTAGAAAATTTAACGCTGAGCAACATTTTCATTTACAATACTGCACTTTTTAATTCCATTCAGTCTATTAAAATAGATTTCTTAAATTGATGACTTATTTTTGTAAATGGTATGCGCTACTTACGGGTTTCTGTAATGACAGAAACGAATATTAGAGCCCCTAACGTACGTAGGAGTTTTTTCATGCTGCCCTGCAACAATAAAAATGTCAGGCCCTGTCAATAAAGTAATATATGTATGACATTTGTCGCCAACTAATATATTCCATTAAAATAAATCATGATGAAACAGTTGACAAATACAAGTAATACTTCATACCAGGCTTTCAACAGAAACACTCAACACATCTACATGGTACTAACGACTTATTTGAGACACTTTTAAAACAGTATCAACCTACACTATAAATTCAACTTCAGATTAAGAGATTCCTTACCAGAGGTTTTAAAGATATACAACTCCACTTTTGAAAGTAAGGAAGGTTTTGCAGTCGAATTTCGTATCCGTTTTTAAACAATTTTATGATCTCTTTCGAAAATTTATACTCCTTTTCTCTCCAAAATCACTCATGTACTAACAAAAATTTAGCAGTAGATGTTTGTATTACGATTAATCTAAAACAAAAAATGGAGTAACCAATATCTGCCTTGGGACACATCCGGGAGGCGTGACCCCGTGAATGACGTCATAATGTTCATTCATGAAAAAGCTTGACATGGCAGATATATGACGAAGGTTTTGGCCTTACCTGGTATATGATTTATTTCTAGGTCTCCCAATGACCACCATCAACAAAGACTATTTAGTCGTTTTAATCGACTTACGTATATCAAAAGAGTATTAATATAAGTCCGGAAGGAGGAAATTGCAGTTTTTCGTGATTTTTGTACAGGTGTCGAATTTAAATTTATTAGTAAACAAACGACATAATTTTGTCACTAGACATATGTCGTGTTAAGTAACCACAAATATGTGCACTTTGTTGAAAAGGACCTGTCATGAACTGTCACTTTTTCATCTTGCCAAGCGGAGTGCTCTTACATTGCTTCTCCCAGTATGGTGGCAATGAATGTGCATGTTATTTACAATACAAAAATCACGACTTGAATATTACAACATAAATGAAGGTCTTTTGAAATCGACAAATGGCTATTTTTATATTAATCTATTTTTGTAAGTATGGATGGGCGAGATTAATAAAACTGACGCACTATTTTCGCTTACCCTTTCTCAGCCTTGTACCATCATGCATGTATTTTTCATTCATGCTAATTTCTGTTCTTTATTTTCATTTCCAATAAATTTTAATAATTTTCATTTTTCTTGTTATAACTGACGGTACAATACTGTTTTAATCTCATGCATGTCAATTATATAGTTGAAAAGTTACGGTAAATTGAAAACAAATTTTATCGGAAATCCCCTTATTTTTTAATGAATGGTTGTTTCTAATTACTGCTATAAGAACTCATTGCATATAATAGTGCATATATATTAATTTAACGCATATACTGCATATATATCATCTTAATCATCAATAAGCGCAAATATTTCTGGATTTTGAAATATGCTATGTGATTGTATAAATCCAGACAAAGTCCCCCTTTTACATTATTTCCATAATTAATTGCTTTATTACAATGACCCTTTCTTTGGTATTATGACGTCAAATCAATCTCGAATATTGAAATTTATATCTAACCCTATGTTGCTTTCAAAATAATTTTATTATTGATGTTCATTACCCCCACGCAGTTGCTACAAAATAAAATGATCAACTTTACCGTTCTATTAGAGCCTAGAGACAGAGAGCTGTTGAATACTCCAAATGTATGCTGGTACCAAAAACAGACGACAAATCAGAACACTATTCCTCAAAACTTGGAATGAAACTTTTATAATCTGCTATGGGGAATTTTACTGTATAGCATTTCAAAGTTTTGTCTGTTTAATTGCAAATTTTCTGCTTTAATTAGCATTTTGTTTTTTAAAAATCCATTTAGAAATTGTGAGGACGCTATTCGTCCTCTGAAATGAAGAATGTGACCGGGGAATGTACGATATTTTCACAGACCTATCTGTATATTTCCGTGTTCCCGCTGTCCTGCAGGTGCTCGTTTTATCACACGATAGCATGATGTGAACACTGCAAGCAGGAGTAAAACAAATGACTGGGGTAAGAATCAAATCACTATAAGTAATCACCTAATTCTTCGATACGATCACGTTAGACGTATAGACGCCATGCATAGTCTATGGTACCCCAATCTAACTATGTTTATTGATTGCACATGTACGTTATAATTAAAATAGCTAATCACAGTTTTCGTCGTACCTCTTGTATCACATGTATGACAGTGAGAGTACAAACTTGAAACTTGTAAGTTCTAGTTTTAGAACATTTGTCAGTCATCGTTTGTCATTGTAAACTATAGTTCATTTTCGTAAACAAAATGTTCTTTATTAATCCAAATCTATAATGTATCGTTAACAACAACTTCGTTCGCGAAGCATATGGTTAAACTCAGTTACGGTTGATTAGACTTGAAATTTTATTGCAGTCAGACGGAGAAGTTACGCAAATTGTACCATATTTTCGACATCGGATTTTAGATTTAAGTATATACCTTTAGAATTGAACTTGGTCATTTTCCCGCAATTTTGAAATGAAAAGTAGTATTCTTCAAAAACAAATCTTTGCAAAACACATCACAGACTCATAACCTGGGAACCGGTCGCGGTAGCTCAGTAGCAGAGCGTTCGCTTCGTAACCGGGAGGTTGTGAGTTCGACTCATGGCCGCGTCAAACCTAATACGTAAACATAGGTAGTGATTGCTCCTTTACGGGTCTTTTGGACATGACTTTAAAAGTGGTGGTCCCGTGTCGCGTCAGGCGTTGGAAGGTTATAAAACCCTCATTGCAACGGCCCTGAGCGCCAAGCATAGGTCTAAATTTATGATACTTCACCTAGAACTGGTGATGTCTCAATATGAGTGAAATATTCTCAACAGGACGTAAAACAATCAAACATAACCTAAAATAATGGTATGAGCAATTGGTGCGCTTGTAAATGAAATTAGCACCAGAACATGAGGGGTGTTGCTAAAACGCGGAACGGAAAACGGAACGGAATTTAAGAATTATACTGATTAAAGTAGCTTAAATAGCACCTAAAATTGGACAAATTATAATTAAAATAAGATTTTTAGGTCAGCTGATTAAACATAGGTGGCCTATTGCAATTGGTCTTCGTCCGTCGTGGTGCGTCGTGCGTCGTCCGTCGTGGTAAACAATTGAACATTTTTAACTTCTTGATAACTACAATTCCAATTCTTTTCAAATTTGGTATGAAGCATCTTTGGGACAAGGCGGACATCGATGATAAGTTTCAGGATTCTTGCCCCTCAGGGACCTTAGGGGCGGGGCTAAAATTGCCAAGAAGTGACTAATGTTCGAAAATCTTCTTTTCTAGAACTGTACATTTGTAAGAAACACTAAATGAATAGTAATGTAAAGCAGGAAGACCCTTACCATAATTGTAAATTTCATGATCCCATGGGGTAGAAGTTCTGACCTCAGGATGGGGTCAAACTTGCTATATAGTTTTCAGGTGCAAAACATTTAGAAAACATCTTCTTTAATGCTATTGATACCAAATTGAAAATAAACGGATATTTAAAATGAGTAGGTAGCCCTTTACCAAAATTGTAAATTTTGTGATACCTGGGGTAGGGTTTTGGTATAAGGGTGAGGCCATAATGATCAGTGACTAAATTTGTTAACAATTGAACATTTTAAATTCTTGATAATTACCAATTCAAACCCTCCGAAATTTTGTATGAAGCATCTTTGGAACAAGGGGACACAAATTTTAAATTTCATCCCTCCTGTTTCCCTGGTATCCTAGAGCAGGTCTAGGATACCAGGGAAACAGGAGGGGTGAAATTTAATTGACTTGTCAAAATCTCTTAAGATAAGAGAATACAGTTTATGTGTGTATTTACAAAAGGGACCGTGGTACGTATGTATAAAACAACGATTAATTTATGATTTTTACCAAGTTGATTTTAACAAGTCAAACATCTTGTGCCTTGATTTGTTACTTTTAGTTAATTAACAGAGACTGACTGACTGCAACACTCCAATACTAAATAAGTGATAAGCTCTAACAGTTTATTTCTAATACAACTACTGGTATCTTATTATTTAGATTAAAAATGAGATTACCTTTTACTTCAATTCAAACATAAATTCTCTGTTAGCCTTTAAGCTATTTCATATATCATTAAATAAATCTGTTAATTGTTCTTAATAGGGACATAAGTTTCACCTTGGTATACATTGATTCTTTTTCAATCAGTTTTCCCCTAGCTGCATCTCTTCAGTTTCAACACACATTTGCAGGATTCACGGTATCTGTACAAACTTTCAGTTGACGAAATCCGATCTGCAATGAAGCAAACCTTGCATAGAGACTGGACTTGTTTGCTTTGAAATATATGTGATACATATATGTTCTCGTGATTTGCCGTGTATGAGTCATTTCGCGATATTAAGTACTCGCATAAGATAAGGAATCTACAGTAATATACCAGTTAAAATTATGAAGTTCGATTAACAGCAAATTTGATTTAAAAAGGCTATGTTTGGGGAATTTTTTTTTTTGAGAAAATTATTTCACATTTTTCAATGTTTTTTTGGGTGGGACCTCTTATTTATTGGATAGGTTTATAAAATCGTTTCCTTTGGTGGCAGCCAGAAAAAATGTATTTGAAATCTTAAATTATTACTTTAAATCTTTTTCAGTATGTTTTAAATTATTTATTTACTTATTCATTTATTTATTTATCTATTTTTATAACATCACAATCGATGGAAGATGAGATCAGAAAATGACAAAGCTGGCAAATGGGCGGATGGCACCCACAATGGCTTGATATTTTTCAGAAGTTATAATGATTTTAAAATGTATATCTATTGATTTGTATGGAGTAAGAAACAGTGAACACTGAACATGACTTCTCGTTCTCTCTGTAATTTCTGCTTCCTTTGTTCATAATAAACCTTTTGATTTTTACAAAATACGGACTTCCTCATCTTATTGCATACAAAGTTTTCCGTTTTCCATTCCGCTTTCCTTTCCGCGTTTTAGCAACACCTGTACACGAGAGACTTGTGCAGCGTTCATAAACTAAAAATATCATAAAACATACGTTACGTTTCGTAAGCAATAGTAAACGATTGATTTGACTTGTTTATCTAATGCATAAATATGTTGTACATTATTAACGAAATTGGCATGCCATAATTGTTACTCAAATATTATCAATATCGCCTAACTCAAAAAGGATCTAATATGCATTTTTCCCCGAACAGAAAGTGATTATAAAAATCAATAGGATAACGAATATTGTTTTGTATTCTCAGTAAAGTGTACTTTTGCAAATTAAGAATTTATACCGGTGTTATTACATTTAGAATAGAATTACATTTAGAACAGTGTGACATCAATCTGGAAGGAAATAGGCGGTACAATGCGTAAGAAGGACTTGTAAACATATACAGTGTATTTTACATGTATGTACTTTGTGTAATGTACGTATTTTTAAAGAAGAAATGTCAGTACTGAGAATTAGTACATGTATAATATACTTCTACTCAATTCCAATAAATCTTTCACTCAATATATTGTGCCATCATTTTTAGGAATCAGAGATCGAATACAATATTGTTATTCTGATCTTATGACAATCAGACTGCAAACGTTTAACGCTCTTTGGGCTCTTAAGAAAGTTCGAAAACATACAGAGACTGCAAATTGTACCCAGTTTACAACTGAAGCATTTGCCTTTATTTTTCTACAGTACTGTGGTCATCTGAGTGGTGGAGGGAGGTACTAACTTGCCTGTTCGTTTGCGGGTTCCACTCCGAGAACAAGATTTATCAAACATGCAGGAATGATACTTCGTATGAATTGTTTGATACCTATTTTCCCTCAGGTCTACAGATCAAGGTCATAGGAAGTGATTCAGAAAATTGAGCTGTACATCCCCTGTCTAGTCCTGTGTAGATCTGGGTTAGAACAGGTCCTAAATACCCATTGCTTGTCGTAAGAGGCGACTAATTGGGGCAGTCCATCGGATGAGACCGCAAAACCTGATTCCCCGTGTCACAGCAGGTGTGGCACGATAAAAATCGATTCTCCCTGCTCAAAGGCCGTAAGCGCCGAACATAGGCCTTAATTTTGCAGTCTTTCACCTACAATGGTGACGTCTCCATTTGAGTGAAATTTCTCTAGCGGGACGTCAAACAACATACAACCAACCAGCAATATTAAGGTCGTACACATCGTTTAAGACATTTTGTTTTCAAAAAGTATAATTGAATTTTCATTATCTCTATATGAAGAGTTCGTATATGGTTTCCGAAGTAGGTTTATTGTAGTAATATTACTTTATTTCGTATATCGGCCTGGCAAGCTCAATGGGTAGATCACCTAACTATTAATACAAGGGCCTTCTTTGCTACAAGAACTTTGTAATGTCCATATAATATATAAGATTTGACCTTACATTTTTACTTGCCAGGAACTATCACAATATGCGAACTCTAAAACAAACCTGGTAATATATTCCAAGGTGGGTTTTTTTTTCTTTTTGGTTTTTTTTTTTTCTATTTTTTTTTTATTATTATTTTTTGGTTTTTTTTTTTTTTAACAAACCTGGTAATATATTCCAAGTTTTTTTGTTTTGACACAAGATAAGATGCAAGTGAACTGCACCTGAAAATATGTTATCAAGAAATATCTTTAAACCAGTTTGCCTGCTTATTTTGACCGCTACAACTAGATGGTCTTTACCCTGATGCTGACTTTCACAGTGTGCTCGATAGGAGTTCGCGGTTTAAATATTGGTAAGAAAGTTGTATTATGTTTTTCGTAATGTATTTGAGTAAATATCAGTCATGTTAAGCACACTTTTTCGTGCATTGCGTTTCATTATTGAATCTACCAAAGCTACAAATATTATTTTTCTAATTCCTCTAACACATATTTTACCTTGCATTTATATAATCTATATTCAAATTTAGTACGGTGCACAATGGCGATAAAATTCCGTGAAAAATATTGGTGTCATGGCAGCTTAACTACTGAACAGGGACCTAGCTTCCCAGCCAGCACGACCTGCTTTATCCATGTGTTGCGTCACATCTAAGACTTTTAACATCAGTAGTAGCTGTTACAAGCGGCTGGCATTAGAAGTGAAATTCACAGGTCTGTCAAAACAGATCATATAAATGGCGACCCGTGTCAGGTAAGCGTTGGCACGATGAAAGCGTGAATAAATGAACAGTGATAAATCTCATAAATCCTATAAAGAAAACCAAATTAAGAGTAGGGCAAACACAGACACATGGACAACCCAGAGGTAAGCATACTCATATCGACATGTCACATCTGCCGTGAGTCCGATATCTATATCAGGTAAAAGGGGTAATCCGTAGTCAAAATCAGTATGCTAAGAGCGGCCTCATTTGGTATAAAACATGTCAGACATTTTAAATATCTTTAAAACTGCTACGACGGTAAGTGTCACGGATATGTCTTTTTTTAACAATTCACCTAAAGTTGGCGATGTCTCTATATGAGTGACTCCATGGGGACCCGGGTTAGAATAGGTCCTCAGTACACTTTGCTTGTCGTAAAAGGCGACTAAATGGGGTGGTCCATGAAACCGCAAAAACCGAGGTCCCGTGCTGCAACAGGTGTGGCACGATAAAGATCTCTCCCTACTCAAAGGCCCTAAGCGCCGAGCATAGGCCTATATTTTGCAGCCCTTTACCGGCAATGGTGACATCTCCACATGAATGATAAATTCTCGAGCGGGACGTTAAACAATATAAAATCAATCAATCAATCTACATGAGTGGCAAATTCTCCCAAGGGACGCAACCCATACAAATAAAACAAGTAAGTTATGAACCTTGGACCTGGGAAGGTTCAGAGGTTAAATACGCAACACTAAGGATGTTTTATAGAATTGAACAGAAGTTTTAAAAGGGTTACCGCTGTTCTGACTCCGTCCTTTGGTGTTGGAGCACTCCTGTCGGAAATGCTTGGGTAACGCATCTACACTTGTGAGCGGCTTGCATCAATAGTTCTATTTCAAACCTATCGAGTTTTTCTGGGTCCATGATCAAATGCTTACGTTTAATTCAACTCCACAATATAATTTATTTCGTCGTAATTGGCTTCTTTATTGGTACATAAAGTACTCGTGTTCACAAGATATTGTAATGCAAACCGAAAATTCCGTCCAATATAAATGGGACTGTATGTTACCAATATCACCGTATTACAGTGATATAAATCCTTGAAAGCATTACCTGCATGGCAAATTCACACACACACACACACACACACACACACACACACACACACACACACAGATATATATATATATATATATATATATATATACATATATTCAATAAATTATTTTTCTTCTTTCTCTTCTTTCTTGGTATCGGGGTAGAATGAAGCAAAAAAATTCAAATCTTGTACTCAAACTTTCATTAATTTCGCCCTGCGGGCTCGTCAGTATATATATATATATATATATATATATATATATATATATAATGACTTATATGTCCTGGGGCCTTAAACATCGCTAAAGAGTCAAGATGTTCCCTACAGAACAACGGAAGACAACTGACAACTACACCATGTATAATGCAAATCATTATATGTTTTGTGATGCTGAACAATAATACGGTTTTTATGGGATTTGTATAAACAATTCTTTATCGCGCCTTATACACCATAATTCCAAATTATGTATCTTTTTGATGCAATGATTTCATTTGAAACGGTCGCGATATGTCATTATTAGAGTAGGGAGGTCGTAACATGGCCGCTTCAAACCTGCTCCTTCGCCAAATGCTTGGCATTTGAAGGGAATTACGGGGCTTTCGAATATGACCTTAAGAACGGAGGTCCCGTATCGCGGCAGGTGTTGGCACGTTAAAGAACACTCACTGCTACGGCCGTAAGTGCTAGGCATAGGTCAAATTTGTGGTACTTCACCTACATGGTGATGTCTCAATATGAGTGAAAAATTCTCGACGGGATGTAAAAGAATCTTTTTGGAAAATGAATGAGGCATAATTTCTATTTAGCATTATTGTATTAACGTCTGAACGCAAGTAAGTGTACTTGACAAAGAATACTAAATTAAAGACAAGTACGGACCCCTGGACATATTAGAGGTAGGATCAAGTCCCTACGAAGAGTAAGCATCCCCCTGTGGACCGGTCACACCTACCATGAGTCCTATATCTTGATCAGGTAAACGGAGTAATCATTGTGCAAAGAAGGTCTAACAATTTGTATGAAACACAGTAGATAGCATTCGATAGCTTGTATTTGCAAAATATATCATCATAAAGACCAAAACATTTGCGAAATGTCGAGTTCAAACGAGACTGTTGAAACCCCTGTAATATTGAAAAAACCCACTGCATTTATTTCTATAGGTAAATATATATTAAAACAAACACATGAAACCATATAAAGTTTGTTTGTTGCATTTCATATTTTATTCATTCACTAGTGTGTATAAAGAGACGATCAATATAAAATGTAAAATATTGCACTATATTGTCATATGGCACAGGATGAAGGATTTGTACAAATCATATTAACTTTGGTAGGATTTCGCTTTTTTGAACACCCCAAGGGATGCTAGATAATCACGCTTTCCGGTGGATAGTCCCTTTTTTACAGGAAGAACTTGTGGGGCAATGTCTGATCGTATTCCAAGGCGCTCAGATACCGCTTTATCAAACAACTGTCTCTGCGTGTTTATTGCGTGAGCATCTTTTCCAGCACCACTTCTTATGAATCCACCTTGTTGTGGTGCTCCAACAAATGGTGAGCCTGGGATTCCTCCCACAACTTTGTGCGAGTTATCATAACTAGGTGCCTTTCTTACAGGATTGACTGGAGTTAAAATGCCATCACCAATACCAGGTCTAAAAGGTGAACCTCCTGGTCCTATTTTGTGAGAGTTATCATAACTTGGAGCTTTCCTTCCTGGATGTATTGGTTCGATTGGCTTAAAAATATCACCTTCAATACCAGGAGCAAAATGTCTGTTGTCTGGAATAATATTGTGTGGACCGTTGAAAGGGTTCTTTACTGGTGATACAGGCAGCTTGTGAGAATTGTCATAACTGGGCTTCCTTCGGACAGGGCTGATTGGTGACCCTGGTCCAGTAACAAGGGGCCCTCCTCCTAGTAGGTCAATTGGGTTGACTGGATTAAAGATTTCTCCACCGAGACCAGGGACAAAAGGTGTGTTGTCTGGAATAATTTTGACTGATCCATCATAAGTGGCAGGATTTTTTACTGGGGGTACAGGTAGCTTGTGAGAATTGTCATAACTGGGCTTCCTTCGGATAGGGCTGATTGGTGACCCTGGTCCAGTAACAAGGGGTCCTCCCCCTAGTGGGTCAATTGGGTTAACTGGATTAAAGGGTTCTACATCGAGACCAGAGACAAAAGGTGTGTTGTCTGGAATAATTTTGACTGATCCATCATAAGTGGCAGGATTTTTTACTGGGGGTACAGGTAGCTTGTGAGAATTGTCATAACTGGGCTTCCTTCGGATAGGGTTGATTGGTGACCCTGGTCCAGAAACAAGGGGTCCTCCTCCTAGTGGGTCAATTGGGTTGATTGGATTAAAGATTTCTCCACCGAGACCAGGGACAAAAGGTGTGTTGTCTGGAATAATTTTGACTGATCCATCATAAGTGGCAGGATTTTTTACTGGGGGTACAGGTAGCTTGTGAGAATTGTCATAACTGGGCTTCCTTCGGATAGGGTTGATTGGTGACCCTGGTCCAGAAACAAGGGGTCCTCCTCCTAGTGGGTCAATTGGGTTGATTGGATTAAAGATTTCTCCACCGAGACCAGGGACAAAAGGTGTGTTGTCTGGAATAATTTTGACTGATCCATCATAAGTGGCAGGATTTTTTACTGGGGGTACAGGTAGCTTGTGAGAATTGTCATAACTGGGCTTCCTTCGGATAGGGTTGATTGGTGACCCTGGTCCAGAAACAAGGGGTCCTCCTCCTAGTGGGTCAATTGGGTTGATTGGATTAAAGATTTCTCCACCGAGACCAGGGACAAAAGGTGTGTTGTCTGGAATAATTTTGACTGATCCATCATAAGTGGCAGGATTTTTTACTGGGGGTACAGGTAGCTTGTGAGAATTGTCATAACTGGGCTTCCTTCGGATAGGGTTGATTGGTGACCCTGGTCCAGAAACAAGGGGTCCTCCTCCTAGAGGATCAATTGGGATGACTGGATTAAAGATTTCTCCATCGAGACCAGGGGCAAAAGGTGTGTTGTCTGGAATAATTTTGGCTGATCCATCATAACTGGGTTTCCGTCGGATAGGGTTGATTGGTGAACTAGGTCCATCGTTAAAAGGATTCACAAATACTTGTCCATCACCACTGGTAAACCCTATTGGTTTTGCATCGATTTGTGAACCGGGGATGCGGACAGTTCGATCATTTGCCCATGGATCAACAGGTACTCTTGGGTCACCCACCCATGGATTACCCAAGGGAATTCCTTCGCTGTTGTCGATCACCACCGGGTGGATGACGTCACCAGGTTTAAGTCCAGACCCCACAGTTCTCACGTTGTTTGGGTCTATTGGGTTAGTGGGATTCAAAATTTTTGGAATTGAATGTGACGGGCCACCTCCAATGGGTTTTAAAGGGTCTTTATTGCCTGAAGAAAACGTGACAACTACCATCAAAATTCATCTGAGAGGATAAGAGAATGTTAACATTTGCGGAAAGAAATTCATTTCAAGTTAACATATCAGAAATAGAATATTATCGTGTTCATATAGGTACAGTCTATTTTTTACCTATTAGTGATACTTTTATAAAGCCAGACAAGTGTTGCTGAATTTGATATATTACCTGCATAATTTCCATGGGATAATGCTAGCGCACACGAAAGAAGGACTAATTTCATCATCTGTAATGCAAAAGGCAAAACTTTATTCAGTTATTTAATGAAAGGGGAAATGAAATACTGGATATGAGTAGTATGTAGTAACTAGGAGTTTAGACGATTTAAACAAAGCATAAAAAATCAAATTCTAATCACAAGATACTGTAAATGTGTTAGATTTGGCGGTGCATTATTTTAGCGCCTTTGGCGGCAACGGTCATCCGGTAAATTAAACACATCGCTAGATGTTTTCATGAATAGTTAAATTATTAAGTCTAGTTGCAGTAAGCGCTAAATCGAACACACGCTAATTCATCCAAACCTTAATTTTCGCTAAATGTTATACACGTTAATAAAATACATTTACAGTAATCTTAAACTTCCTAACGTATCAATTTCAGTTGAGGAAGACATGATATATTGCATTACTTGGTCATACAGTATATGACATTCAAATTCAACGAATTTAGAGGAATTTCGTTTTAAAGTTATTTTTTAAACTTGAAATATATGTTGTTGATAAGTAATCAATCAAAGTACAGATTTATCAAAGCTTAGAAATGAATGAACAATAGAGTGTGACAGTGGTAAACAAGTAAACAACCTTGTTGTTATTACAAATCTGAGCTGTTACATACCTTGCTTTGAATGTTTCTTACTGTACACCATAGTGAATACAGACCGAGCTGGACTTTTATATTGAACACAAGGAACTCCACGCTATGTATATTAGATCCTATTGGTTCCTCCCTCTTGCGTAAAGTATATTCTAATTTTGTCACATGATTGATCTATCTTTTTCTCTAACAGGGGGTCACGGAAGGATAACACATCTTGGGCGCCAACTTGTATGTCAATGAAACCTTGAAATTCCACATGCTCTGTCTTCTTATTTTTTTATGCACTTGGAATGGGTTCGATGTATCAAACAAATGCGAATCCTTTGCCATCTCAATGTTCATATTTCTAATGATATCAGAAGTGTCCCCAATGTGAAGACGTTAACGAACTTCAAGATGCGTCACTCTTTTTAAAACCCGGCACTCCTGGGCCGTGTTATGAACACAACCGCCAATTGACAGGTTTACGTGTGTGACAGAAGTAATCTGGTCTGTCTACAGGTTAATAGTCATCTGAGGTTTTCTTTAATTAAATTGAAATTAATATTGATACATGTATATGGTTTGTTTATACGAAATCTGCGTTTTGTAATTTCTGTTTTTATATGAACTATATTTATTTAAATCTTGCTAATATACATGTGTGTGGTGGTGAAATTTGATATAATATCATTTTTACTTTCATTTTATAGAATTAAAACTTTGTGAAATGGATTTAGTTTAGTGTTGTATATTATCGTCAAAGTAAGGAACAAAACGGGTACAGACAGGTGCCACTAGTCCGATGCACAACGCCTACAGACAGGTGCCACTAGTCCGATGCACAACGCCTTGCATTTTGATTTTGACCCAATACACCAGACATCATTGAAATTCTTCTAAAATGTACTACACCCCTCACCAAGGGTAAAATCTTTATTTCAGTGTTTGCAATAAAGTTTCTGCCACTGTTTCTGTGACATCAACACGCCATTAACTAATTTAGAGATACGACAGTATTATTTTTCTATTGTGAGACGAAGTAGTGTGTCACAGCATTGCACAACAGTGTAACTGATAACAGCATTCTGGGATTTAAAAAAACCCAACAACAACAACAAAAACCAAACCAAACAAACACAAAAACACAAAAACAAAAAACAAAAACAAAACAAAAAAATAGCATTATAGTATTATGTATTAACTTATTTTAAAATAAAATCCCGTGTTCCCCGTAAATTTTGTTTGTATTACGTCCCGTCGAGAATTTTTCTCTCATACTGATACGCCAACAGCTGTAGATGAAGCACTACAGATTTAAACTTATGCTCAGTGCTTACGACTGTACCAGTGAAAGTTCTTTAACGTGCCAAAGACTGTCGCGAGACGGAACCTCCGTTTTTAATATGGTATCCAAAAGACCCAAAGTATATACTTAATTCTCACTTCTCCTCTGCGATAATGATACAATATACCTATTTTCCCTGATTATTGTACAGTGTTCTAATGTATCCATGCTAGTTTCCTGGCCAGGAACAGAACTGGCGAGGCCAGGTCAGGGCCTGAGGCGGCTTAAGTATCACAACGTTTGGCGTACACAATTTAACGTTGGGCGTTACGGGAATGAGCAAAAAGGAACTGTAGCCCAAGAGCATTTCTCACCTAATGTCAGCTTTAATGTAGTATAATGAAATACTTGTGTGACCAGGTATTACAGTAATCTATCATATTTTTCTATTCAGGGAAATTAATATTGTTTTATATGACAGTTTTATAAATAAACACACTTTCCAGTCGTCTTAGTTTGTGTGTGAAGGGAGGGGTGTGTGTGGAGGGGTTAGTGGGTAATTTTCGTGGATTGTCGACTTTTTCGTTTTGCTGAGGTAAAGCTTCTGTACTTTTAATTCACGTCCTTTCCATTCAGCAAGCGATCTAACCAACAAATATATTTTTTCATTAATTTCTATTACTGACAAGCGTGACTTCTTTACGACTCATCAAAACCACCACAAGCTCGGCTAAATGTTTTAGAGTCCTCAAAAAAGTGTTATGCCTCAGTGACGAAAATTCCATTAAGAAACTTGTGGCTATTTATAAATAATATGCTGACGGTGCTACCGTGTGAGTGGAGCGTATATATATATATATATATATATATATATATATATATATATATATATATATATTTAAGCACTAAAATGACCAACAACACGAAAAACAAAACTGTCAAATTTTCGGGACGACCCATCCCTTCCTCAGGACAAAGAAAAAAGTGGGTTACATGGTAAATAACAGCAAAAACTATGTACAAATATATATATTCAGGGTTTTAATCAGGTTCAATTTTAACTATATTTATTGATCAATATTCAGTACATGAATGGGATTAGACAGCAGATACAACCTACACTTGTACTTTAGCCCTCTCCCAGGAATTATGTCAAATCATAAACAATTAAAGTCCTGTATTAGGGCTAGGTTCTTGCTACAGTTAGATCACTCTAAAATCCCCCGGCATGCACATCAACAACCAAAATTACAACCCTACACATGAATGTGGTTGACGGCTTATTTCCTATATTTGTATTATGTAGTCAAACCTCGTTATCTCGAACTCCATGGAACCGAGAAAAAAACTTCGAGATATCCAAGGATTCGAGATAACGAGGGTAAAATACTTAAAGAATAAGCTGTTGGGACTTCCGAATCACTTCAACATATCCATGGTATTCTAGATTCTGTGTTCGAGATACCGAAATCCAACTGTACTTCTGTCGTCTGCTGCTTCACGGTGACTCGCTTCACTTGTTCTGAACGGTATGCTTTCTTTCTGCTTTACTTATTTCAGTACACAATGTGATAAAATGACTTGCAAGTCTTGTTACATACCTTTTAAGTGTTTGTATTTGTGTGAACAATATGAATCGCTGGATATTATTATGCATTCCTATAGATAAAATATTGATTAAATGAAAGTGATAATTTCAACACTACATGCGCGGATCTAGATTTTTTTCCACCCCTCCCCTTCTAAGCAGCTAACTGATTTAAACCTGAAATACTGGATGTATGTGGTGTAATGGAACGACACAACGATAAAATCTTCTGTAACTAAGGACGGAGATTACCCTGAAACTTTATATGGTAATCCCCATGCAGCAACGGCATGTTTTAGAAGAGGAAATCAGAACAACGTGATATTGTACAGATTCCTAATGCTAACACAATGGTTAAATATTTCAGCATTGGCGTATTATTTTTATTGAATTAATTGCTACATACAGGTATGTGAGGCCTCCCATTTGTTGTAAGGATACATTCAGATGTATTCACAAGCTTAGAAATTAATCAATGAGTTTTGTGAATAACAAGTGGAATGATTAGATATCATATCACTGCCATCATGGTTTGTATAACTGGATGTGCCAAGGAATTGAAACCGTTAAACAGATATGAACGGTTATTATCTTTAGACAGATATAGTGTATTGCAGATCATAAATAATTATTTAAATTCAAGGACACTTGGTACCCCCCCCCCAAAAAAAAACCCGGATGATATAAATTTCTTGCTTCAGTTGGTTGTAATAAGAACAAAGACATAATTTCTACAAATAAAAAAAAAATAAGGGACTTATAAATTATCTATGATGTTCAAAATTGAAATATATCATCTTTCCCTAAATGAAAAGGTGAATATAACGAACCGTGATCTATAAAGAATACATAATTAAGAGCACCAGTAGGGCAGACCAGAGATGGGATCAAGTGCTTTAACTATTTTCCTCACTTTATTGGAGTTAATTGAGAAATCATGGGAATAAATTACATTCCATATACCAAATTTTATTAATAAAATCATAAATGTGAGTTTTCGTTTTCATCATTTTTGAAAAAAAAGTCTGTAGCAACTGCCATTAATCATCAGTCGATGTGTGATCTAGTGTGTGGTGGTGGCGTGGTTACGGCCAAGATAGAGATACCGTAAACAATTCCTTACAGTACTCACAAACATTATTGCAATTAGAGTTCCTAGGTTGACGTCAAGCTTTCTTTTGTTATGAAGATTGAAATGATTTGAAATCCAGGGAAAGTGACAGTTAGTAAACACTTTAAATGATTGCTTAACGTGAGTAGGATTTGATCTTTATTGCGAGAACAATGAAGTTTACCAAAGGGGCGAATGAAAGCGTATAGAAGTTTGATTATTTCATGACCTCAGCTTTCTAATGTTTCACTGCTAATTGTCATAAAGGAACCTATATTGGAAATTGATATTTTTAAGAGTTTATTTTTGCGTTCGATTTAAGGAAGAATAACACACCAAAGAAATTTGATATGGATGAAAAGTACAGGATGTATACAATGGTATTTTGAAATTGAAAACTTTACTTTAATTAGTCAAAAGTTCAGTTTTAGTAAAAAGTATATATAATCTGAATAAACATTAAAACCCCAGCTGGAATCGAACCCGAGATTCGACACTTTGACCGACTGAGTTACTCAGTTAGCGATTAGATACAGGTATTGCAGATATTCATATTTTTTCATGCTTTAAAATGAAGTCAAACATAATGACGATGTCGTATACCTCCTTAATATTTTGTATTGATTTTTATTGTTCTCGCATACCTGTAAACTTCTACACAAATATTGAAATGGGATTTGGAAGGGGTCTATATTGTTTATTAAGAAATTAATTTATTCAAAATTCAATAGTCACATATAGAAAGCAATATTAGGCATACTTAAATATAAATCAAAAGTAGACTTTACTATAAATCTATTTATTTATGACCTTCATGGAGGCCAATATGTAATGCAAATGGTAAACAGACTTCTATTTTCATCTGAAATACTGTTTTTGTTTGTAGTTTCACGCTCCATTGAGAACCTTCTTGACAACTGCCCCGTACTTTGCAAGGATAAATTAGACACGTTTTTGTTCTTCTCGTTCATTCAACATGGAATTCTCCTACAGTACAAACATAATCAATTGTTGTCAATCGATAGTTTTCTCGCAATGTCTGTTAAATTTTGATTATCCCTCTACACTCTGATACTGGGCAAATAAATATTGGACTGGTATGAAATTTCCGCATCCTCTGTCTCCCAATTTTCTGGTATTGAGCTGACTTCATTCATGTCTGCAAAAACCCCTACTGTATCCTATTCCATCTGAAACGGAAATTACAATCCAATAGTTTATATGATATGTTTGTCCGAAACAGCAATTTTGGGTTTACTGTATTCTACAGCACTAATAAATGCTGTAAATTCACTCTACAGCCATTCACAGATATACATTTAAAACAAAAACAGCCACATCATCTGACTAATCTACGATCAAATCATCTCTACACTCTGAGGTCTTCGCAGAAAATATATAATCGAGGTTAAACCGGATGCTATTAGATTAAAGCCAGCTTGCGTGCGCACAAGTGTACGTTTTCATCGGAGTCAATCGGAACATCGCTTGGCCTTTTCCGTCAAGTCGAGAAATGATCTAGTCCCCACCCCTCCTTGATCACTTGTACTGGGGTCTCCAATACGAGTGATCAAGAAGTGGTGGGGACGGGGACCAGACTACGAATGATGAAAGAGTGAAGGAGCAGAGACAAGACTAGTCGAAAAAACTTATATCGAAACCAACAATGTAAAAATAGAGTTGTGGACCTAACAGGATAACACGTGACCGTACACACCAGTGTGTGCTTGCTCAAGTACACATTCATCGAAATCAGCACTTTTCAAGAGAAATTTAAAAAAAAAAATGTTCTGTATGGTTTGTGAAAAACAGTTTTTGGTGTTCTTGATTAAAAAAAATCGATTAATGTTATAATCTAATTATTAATTTAAGCATATTTATCTGACAACATATTCACATTAGGAACGCTCATGATCAGCAAAGAATATTGATATTCATATCTTAAAATGGACATCATGAATTTGTGACATTGCACCGAGTTTTTGAAATGAAAAACGAATTCAATCTTGTACGCATCAGTATCTTGGGACCAGATTTATTGACAGATTATATTACTAGATTGAGGTATGAAACTCAAAAGTTTTTATTCATACAAGATTGTATCCCCTTTTGAATTTAATCTTTTAAGGTCCAAATCAAAATGACTCTTAAATTTAAGGCTAAAGGTCAAAACTACAAATATCTCATACCCATTAGGCCTAGATATCTTTAGAGCTCTTGCAATAAGACTTATAATGAAATATTTGCATATTTCAAGATTTTAAAAAAAACTCGTTTTTCAAACAAATTTTTGTTCTACCTAGAATACTAAGTTTCTGTTAGAAATATATGCCTATGGTCCACATATTGCTGTCCAGCGATAACATCAGTCGGAAGATTTCTTTCTCTCCCAAACATGGCTATTTTAATTACTTTCATGTAGCGTAGCGCGATATGCTATCGTTGAGTATGGCAAATGATCGTGACATTAGATCTGTTTCGTTGACAATATTTACTGGAGGATGCGGTTAAATCTCTACACAATCCTGTGAGATTGGGGGTAATACTATGTGATATCAACGTACATTATGATATTTCGCAATTCCTAAAAGGGGACATATTTCAGAAAACAGAGTCTGTTACAAACTTGTCAGCAACAGTCTGGGTTGTATGATCTTTTAAATGTTTGCCTCCTTGCTATTGGGGTGCAACGGTACGTTATCTCCCGATATTATACGTATCACGATACAGACCTGATAATACATATGTATCACGATACAGACCTGACAATGCATACGTATCACGATGCAGACCTGACAATACATACGTATCACGATACAGACCTGGCAATACGATACGTATCACGATACAGACCTGGCAATACGATACGTATCACGATACAGACCTGGCAATACGATACGTATCACGATACAGACCTGGCAATACGATACGTATCATGATACAGACCTGGCAATACGATACGTATCACAATACAGACCTGACAATGCGATACGTATCACGATACAGACCTGACGATACATACGTATCACGTTGCAGACTTGACAATACGATATGTGTCACGATACATTTAAGCTGCAGATGAACAATTGCTCTGATTTGGGTATCATTGAATTGCATCTTAATGTTGCAAATGCAAGCTTTCCTTTCAAAAGATTAAAACACCAACATGATCTATCGTTTTCTTCCGTTGCACGGAATCCAAAAATGCTTCCATATTGAAGATTTATGGGTCGCAGGGGAGAAATTAATTCGGCGGCATAGTCCGCACCAATTTTTCCATTACCGGAAGCCATTTTACAACATAATTTTAAAGCCAGATCGGACGGTTCAAATTAATACCGAACTGCGGTATAGTGTAAAGTACCGTGAATTGAATCTTAGAATAATATTATCGTGATATGCCGTCTCACGGTTAATAGTTATACCATTATTGCCTCCATTTAAAATAAGGAGTTCCCAACTGCCATTGTATACTATTTCCTTGTCTTTTTACTGGAAGAGGACCAACTACGTCAATGACAAAACGATCCAATGGACCGTATCATAGAGGATTTCCCCTAGTTCAGGTCCTGGCTATTTCTTCGTACAGGGTTTATTTACAAATTTGACACCAACGTACCACATAATCGGTCAACCCTGGTCAATAAAACGATCTCTGATAGAATGCAAAGTCTTCTCGCATCCAAGATGCCCAGGGGCCTCCGTGGCCGAGTGGTTAGAGCATCGGGCTCAAAATCACAAGGCCTCTCACCTCTGTCGGCGCGTGTTCGAATCTCGGCCGCGGTGTTATGTGAGGAAGTTTGCCAGTTTACTTGTGGAAGGTCGGTGGCCTCTTCCCAGGTACCTTGTATCTAGGTTTTCTCCCCCACCAACAAAAACTGGACGCCACCAGATAACTGAAAAATTGTTATTTGTGGCGGAATGCAATAAATCTCAATCTCGTTATTGTCACTTTTCCACCCTTGTCTGCTGTTTGCAATTTTTAACTCCATACTCGCATTATTATCTGATGAAAGTATAAGAAGTGTATTTCCATTTATTAGAGTTAAAACAAAAAAGTTATCAAATAAAATATATGTCATCAGATGCGAGATATGCATAAACAGAATCAAATCAGAAAATTGCAATTTTCCTTAAACAGCAATAGATAATTTTCTTATGACGTCATCTTACTTAAAGTTATTTCCCTTTGTCGTCATGTTGGAGGTCCAGAGGATGCGTTTCTTCTCTGTGTAACCATTTTTGAACTTGCGAAACAAATAATGGTATAAAATTATTACTTTATAAAAACTGTAAATAATGTAGTTTTTACTAATGTATGTTTCTGGAAAACAATTATTTACATATACTTCTAATTGGTCAATATAAATTGTTGAGATTAATAACGTAATGACGTGGATTTGAGCAAGTCGATCTTCTACATGGCGCACAAAAAGAAGTAACTTTCACCAATATATCGTCTATTGAAAACTATGTATATTAAATTTTCACAAAAACTGGTTAAAACGATATAATAGTAATTATAACAATTTCATGAACCGTATCTTTACAAATATATACAAAATGTCTGTGAAAAATAAAGGAAAATGTTTTACATATTGATGTAATAGAGAAATCAATGAAAATAGAGTTATTGTCTGTGGTTTCAATACATTTAATCTTTGGAAACATTCTATGTTTAACAAGATTTATTGACAATAACTATTGGAAAAGACTTAAACAAAATCTAATTTTCTATCAGGCATAAATCTAAATAATCATTGATTTTGCAAAATTTTATGAAGTCAAACGAGAGTGGAATTATTACTTTATTAATAAATTTTCATTGTGGCCGAGTGGTTAGAGCATCGCGCTCAAAATCACAAGATATCTCACCTCTAGTCTTTGTCATCCAAAGCTAATGTGACAAAGTTTGCCAGTTTACTTACGGAAGGTGTGGTCTCTTCTCGGGTACGTTGTATCTAGGTTTTCTCCTCCACCACAAAAAAACTAGACGCCACCAGGTAACTGAAAAATTGTTGAGTGTGGCGGAAAACAACAATCAAACAATCATTGTGACACATCTTGAAAAGCTTTTCAATATACAGCTTTCATATTCTACATATAGGTAGTTGTTTATTAAACGAAGCGTCATAGAAAATGGGTGTCTGTCTACTCGTCATCACTTTCGTTGTTACATAAGGGTTTTCCTCACATAAGGGACCGGTAGCTCAGTGGTTAGAGCGTTCGCTTTGTAACCGGGAGGTCGTAAGTTCGAGCTCCGTTCTTGCCATGGCCGCGTCAAACCTAAGACGTAAAAATAGGTAGTGGTTGCTCCTTCGCCAAACGCTCAGCATTTAGAAGTGAGAATCACGGGTCTTTCGGACATAACCTTAAAAACGGAGGTCACGTGTCACGATAGGCGTTGGCACGTTAAAGAACCCTCGCTGATACGGCCCTAAGCGCTAAGCATAGGTTTAAATTTGAGGTACTTCACCTACAGCTGTTGACTCTCAATATGAGTGAAAAATTATGGAAGAGACGTAAAACAAACAAACAATCAATCAATATTCTATATTTATATAGCGCTTTATCCAATCAAAAATTACCCTAAAGCGCTTTACATTTAAGACAATAAAAAAAGTACAATAAATGCGTAAAAAATGACATAATAATACTAAAGTGAATTCAAAATGGAAGCGAAAAGTAGATAACATAACTTTTTTTTTCCTTTTTTTATAAATGAATACTAAAAACTTAGCTAACGCATTAGCAATAAACAAGTCTAAAAAGACGTGTTTTAAATGTTTTTAAAAGCGTTCAAACTCTGGTAAAAACGGAGATTGTCAGCTAAAGAGTTCCAGAGAGTAGCTCCTGCCACATCCAAACGCCTTTTCCCATATGTAGAGGTTCGACATCTCGGTCTAGTCAATGTCAGTGTTTTCAGATCTAAGGGAATGTTGAGGTTGGTACACCGTAATCACCTCTTCCAGGTATTGTGGTGCCATCTTATTAATTACCTTAAATATGTACAGCAGAATTTTGTACTGGGTTCGCTTGTCAACAGAAAGCCAATGTAAGGAAATCAGCACCAAAGGTTATGTGGTTACTTCTCATAGTACGAGTGACGATGCGTGCAGTATAAATTGGGCATGTTCTTAAAACGCAGTCCACACTGAAGAAAGACATTACACTAGCACTAAATCACCACCCTAGAATCAGCACCATGGGGTTGCAAAATTCCCATTTTTCACCCAAGTGACCTATTGCTTCTCTTGGTTACAGCAGACCTCCCCAATGAGTTTGCTATATTTTGAGCATTTATATTTTTATCTTGCTACTGAAGATGACAACATAGATCTGCAAAACGAACATTTATTAGTTTTCTTTGTCATTACAAACGTAGATGAATTCTGTGTCTTCAGTACTAATATATGTAATATTTAAATTAAGTTATCGATTGATCTCTTTCTGATAAAGTCAGTTTCTTAGTTCAATACTGTAAAAAAAACTCTCTGGACCCGAAACTAAGATAAGTAAATACTTTACACAAATATTTGAACATGCAATTTTTAATGAAGAAGTAAAACACCCATGGCTTGTATGCATTCAAAATATATTTAACACATGCGGGTTATCAAATATATTGTATCAACAAGGATTTATAAATGTAAAATGGATTATTGATAGTGTGAAACAAAGGTTGAAGAATCAATTATTTCAAAAAGGTAGTCCAGTGATATGCTGGGTCATCCGAAGTAAATTGTATAAGTTTTTCACACTCGACTTTACATATACCTCAGACATTCAGGACTACAAACTGCCACCTGTTGAGACCGGCATTCCTCTTACTGAAAACGTAGGAGCACTGAGAAATATATGTACGTTTATAATGAAACATTTATATAAACGAGAAAATTATATAACAACACTCGATTAATTGATTGATTGAATAAATCGTGTTTAACGTCCCGCTTGAGAATCTTTCACTCACATGGAGACGCCACCACTGCCGGTGAAGGGCTGCAAATGGCCTTTGAACAGGGAGGGATATTTTACGTGCCACACCTGCTGTGACACAGGGCATCGGTTTTACTGTCTCATACGAAGGACCGCCCCATTTAGTCGCCTCTTATGACAAGCAAGGGGTACTGAGGATCTATTCTAACAACCCGGATCCCCACGGGGACTAACAACACTCAATACCTAAAAGTGTGGGATTCACAACGCAGATAAAATCAAGGTCAAATACGAGAATCATAAGCAGTGAAATGACCAACAACACGAACAATTAGATTGTCAAATTTTGATGACGACCTGTCCCTTCCTCAGAACAAACGAAAATGTTTACATGAGATGGCTAAATATGTGTGAAAACACTTGCACTAAAACTACACTAAATCGACAAACGTATTTATACTTTAAATTACATGTTTATAGTTTTTGGCTTGCAAATCAGTGTTTGCTGTGGAATGAACTGCTAGCGATTGTCACTTCAAAATTGGCGATAGAGCAATCACTAGCCAATGATTGACGCCGCCTGTACGAAACAGAGCTGTCGAGACTTGTTCGGTAATTGGAATGAGATACCCGTCCTTGCCACTCTCTAATGCATTGAAAATAAATTAATGATATGGATACAGATATACTAATTCTATATGAATAAAATAAAAACCAGAGAGATAAGGACCATGATTACATATTGGGGAAATTACCAGAACGTGAAGAGTTAGTCAGTGGGCTGTAGGAAGACAATCTGGCATGGCTAAATGAAGGAGATGTATGTAATTGATTTATACACTTTCGAGACATCTCTGTATATTAAATACAACTTCTTTTTTTTTTACTAATTTGATTTTACAGTTTAGAGGAAAGCAGTTCCTTTTAAATGCGAATCTACGAATTTTATTTATTGCTTTTATTTTCAGTGATAGGAATAAACGGCATAGCCCCTCGGTTGGTAAATTTGACTACTTACTAGATTATGTCGAGCAATGTTGAAGGCTGAGACACACCGTTTTTTGGCGGGAAAAGTGCTGTTTATGAATGAAATGGATCTGTCCCTAGTCTGAGTTTACTGTCAACAATGAATTAAGTAATACCCTGCCCTTGTATACCCGATAGATTAAAATCCTATCTGTTGCTTGTCGAGTCTATAGTAAAAATGACATGTTTCGTAAAATTGGTCACTGCACCAGTGCAGCCAGACAGCTGTCTTTTAAATTTGATGGACGGAAGCAATATAAATATGATAGAAGTAATGTTAATCTGACAGATGTAATGTTAATCTGACAAAGATCTTGTCGTGTTATTACAAGGATAGACCACACCATGCAGTCACTAGATTGTGTCTACTAAACTAAATAAAGGTATTTACACACCAAAAAATCTGAAATATTGTCACAATCTGATGTAGTTTTTATTGGATTTAAATAATTAATCAGTTCGTTTTACATGCATTTTGGAATAAATACAAAATGCGAATCTCTGTGTAATCTAGTCATTTATCAACAAAAAAAAATGTTTTAAACTTACGAAATATTGTATCGTGAAATTGCGGGGTGATATTGATTAAAAACAATTATGTTGGAGTGAATCCACCTCACACATATTAACAGGCATCGTTAGAGACACGAGGCGGTAACTGGGTGACGGATAGATGCACAGAAACAATGAGGAAGTAATTTTTATCCTGACGATTCTGAAAACTGTCCAGTCTCTAGAGGAATAATTCTACAAACAGGGCCCGATATTGATCTCCAATATATCATAAATAGGAATTTAGTCTTCATTAGAAACGACCCTGAGAGACTTTATAATGATAGGACCTCCATTGTGATCGGCTGTTATTCCCGTAAATTTAAAGAAGTGCACATAATGTGTGAAAAGTACAATGCCATAACCTCTCCGGAGAAAAATAATTGAAATTTTGGATAAACAAATATTTCATGCAATGGTCAAGAAAATATTTAAAATCAACAGACAAATCTCTTATTCATGAACTGGTAGAGCGATTTAAAGTGGGACAGTGCTTTGTTAAACAATAATAGTTTTACCTATTGTACGGTATCGTCCGAGGATCACGGATAATTAATACTCTTGAAATGATACATAGTGGTTGGGCGCACTCGTGATGTTCAGCATGCCACAACTCCTGTTCTTTAGGATAACTATGGTTTTACTTACCATAAAAGGTAAGACAAGCAATACTATGCAATCCGGGATAGATACAGTCTTTTTTTTAAGATTTCGATTTTTTCTTCAAGATTTTCTTTTCCCATGTAATTAACAACGACAAAAACTGAGCACACATCTACGCTGTGATGCATGAACTTTTAAGCTTTCCATTATTTTTTCTTCGGGATTTTTCTTCTCATGTAATTGAGGAAGCCCAAAATTTATATATTCCAGTAGTTTGTCTTTAAAATGTCTTCTTAGTAACACAAGTACTGAAGAACCGCCGTCAACCCGTAGTCCGTAAATCTCAATTATTCACGATATAGCTTACAAAGATTTATTGCAATATTTTAATAAATTATGTCATTTCTATCAACCAAGGTAGAATACGCGGTGAGTATTTTAGACCTGTTAGCTTGTTACAAAAAGTTATAGGATTACGGGGGGGGGGGGGGGGGGGAAGAAAAAAAGATTTCGATTTTGGAAAAGGTTTTCTCAAAGCTAAGTGTTGTGTTGCTAGCCCCCACTGGTGAGATTCCCGGAACGATTGAGGTTTAAAGGAAGGACTTGGGGAGGGGAGACTACTTGGCATTAAGGTTTGCGATCTCTAAACGTTCTTGTTGACTTCAGTCATAGGAGGAGGCAGCCTCGAAGAAGAAAAGTGTTGCTGCACTTTTAGAACCAAAGTCAATAAATTCGATTCACAGTTTGATATTTTCAGTAAAGTACTTCAGAAATGCCTGCATACATTAAATACGGAATCCAGTGAGTAGCAGGGCAAGGTATTGATTGTTGAATTTGTCCCAAATGGGTGGGTTTCTACGTGGATCCCTCAATTCAATTCATTAATTAAATTGATATCGTAATTGCGTTTGATTGATTTCTAATATTTATTAAGCAAAATGAAGTATGATAAGTCTACACAACGCCCCCTTGCGTAAATTATTTTGTATTTGTTGGAGCAAATACAGAAAAGAGAATAAAAGCAAATTTCTGAGACAAGTAAATTAGTACTCACTCCAGCAGTGACTTTTTAATTAAAATAACAAAGAAAATTATTGTGTACATCCCGACAGATATACTCATTCAGTAATCTGGGGGCTTTTTATGAAACGCATTCGTTTGTAATGATTGGGTACATGAACAAAAGCCTACTACTCGGTGGTGCTAATATTTTTCAAAATCTCCTCGAGTTGAAGTGTTTATTTGAATAAAGCACAACTTGTTTGTTTATTTTTATCGAGTAAGCATATTAGAATATCATTTTATTCGTATCCCATCAAATATTGATATATGTATTTTCATTTGATTTGTAATTACCGACCATTTCTATGTGAAAATCAATTTGTGCATCAAAATCTACCAAACTCTCCAAGCGTCGTCTATTGAAAGAACTATATAATGGGGAAAACCCCATTTTATCATAATAATGATAATAATGATAATAACACAGCATATAACAAATTTAAAAACAAAACAAAACAAACAAACAAAACACACCACCACCTTATGAAAAACCCACAGCACATTAAAAACAAGCACCACTTTCTCGTGAAACACACTCATATAAGGCCGTTATTGCATTCCATATTCGTGGGTATTTAAGGAAATAAGTCGGGTGTGAAAAGACACGATACACGTTCTAAACAATATTTTCATAAAAACTTATTTGTGTCCCGCTAAACAAAAGCAAATATAGCTTGGTACTAAATTTCCTGTTTTATGCAAATTTTCTAAGAATATTACAAGACAGAAAAATTTTCACAAAATGAAATTCATCATATGCAAAGTACTATCTGAAAGTGATCTATTTGATATTTTTCTATGTTTACGTATGGGTGTATTTGTAAAACTCTTTACTGTGTCACATGTACGAGTTAATTAATGAACTTGGAGTGAGATATTCTTCTATCTATTAACCTTTATGAAGGTAATTATTGTTTAATGGAAATAGTATTATGACAAAATTATATACATATAATCGGTTATTTGAAAATCGGTAACAAGACAAATTTATTAAGCGAAAATTGTCGCGCCGTGTTATGTCCCTGTTTTATTTAATTTAGAAGAAATACAGAAAAAATCTGTGGTGCAATGAAACATCACACAATAGGACAAAAAAGACCTTAAAAGATATCTAATTAATTAATATCAAGATGCTGATTATTCTGAAAATTTATACACTCGTGAGTAATATATTAGTAATCTTCATGTGGCACTGACATAATTTTAGAAGAACAATATCATATTGTAAATATTTTAATCTTTAACACACTACAGATGAGATATTTCAGCAATCGAGTATAGTGAAGCTTTCTACATGTTGAATCACCTTATTTTGTTGTTGTAAGGTTACATTTCGATCTTTCACAAGCTTGAAATTAATCAAATTGATCATAATCAGTTGCTGTTAGTCTACCGTTACATATTTTCGTAAGTACTGTAATGAATTTCTCTTTCATAATAAGTGGTATAGCTGGTGTTATTGCTATTTTAACCCGGTCTAAACCAATGAGGGGTGGATGTGGGGCTATCACCGTTTTGCATCACCGGACCTGCCAAGGAATTAAAACTGGTAACGAGACGTGAGCGGTTGTTATTTTCAGTCGCCGGGGAAAAAAAATAGAGGTTCTTCTCAACACTGATGACGTCAAACACAAACCATGGCGTCACATCTATCGTCTTGCCCTAGATATGATTACAAAATGTGCGCGCATACCGATTTTATTTTACAACGTCACCGGAGTCGGAGCACTAAGTCTCAGTGGGAAAAAAAATGATCAGAGGTTACAACGTCACGAATTTTTTGTCTTATTAAAATTTCACCCTCTCTATACTTTATTTATACTAGAGGGAATCCGGAATTCCAAAAAATCCGAAATGGAAAACGCGCTATCATGGGTCATTCAATTTACTGAAACTAATTTCTCACATCCTAACTTCATCGAAAGAGTCTGTACCCAGAGTTCCGTGCGGTACTCACACTCCAATGTAGTGTATGTGAAGTTTGCATAACGCGCCCTCATCGAATGTCATCGAAATTGAAGAGCAAATTAATTGACCAGTAAGAGCATCTTCCATTAGTGGTGATTGATGAAAAGTTCCTGAGGTTCAAAAAGGATAGAAAATGCATTGCTTCTTCATATATATCGCTGGTGCAACAAATATTAGGTATTTTTACGAATTATGATGTCTCCCCGATCAACTTAGACCCAGATTGTAAGATTTAATGTCCGCGAAATATAAAAAGGCGACGAATGGAAATTTTGGGGATTCTGGATCCCCCCCCCCCTTGTGCAAATAAAGAATATAGAGAAGGTTAAATTTTAACAATACAAAAACAAAAAATCGTGACGAGGTCTGGTATAATCGATGTCACCTTTCGCTATACATCCATATAAATTATACATACTCATTGTTCGCTTCGTAACCGGGAGGTCGTGAGTTCGAGCCCCACTCGTTAAAGAACCCTCACTGCTACGGCTCTGAGCGCTAAGCATAGGTCTAAATTTGTGGTACTTCACCTACAGCTAGTGACTCTCAGTATGAGTGAAAAATTATCGACGGGACGTAAAACAATCAATCCAATGGACAGGAATCATAGAACGTAAGTATATAATCTCGGGTCAATGAGATGTGATTTTGCGATATGAAAAGGAAGGCCGTTAGGATTATGGGTGATTTATTTTTGACGCTAAAAATTGAAGGACAAATAACTCGTGGGTAACCTACTTTTCACGGGTACCATCTAATCATAACCATTTCCTTTTCTTTCTTTCTTTTTTTGTTTTTTTTGTTTTTGTTTTTTTTGTTTTTGTTTTTTTTGTTTTTTTGGTTTTTGTTTTTTGTTTTGTTACGTATATGTAACTCGATTTTTCTCTGTCCACTGGCTATCGCTGCACGAGCGACCATTCACTGCTCTCGCTATTTATCATAAATATAATTTCAACAAGATTTATCTTTGATTTTATTGTTTGGGTAACATCCACTTTAACTCAGAATTGTAATTGCATTGTTTTGTAATTTCTAACTGCATATTGTGATGCTTGTAATGTGAGTATATATTTGTATGAACATATTATTCTTGAAATGTGATTGCTCTACTCAAAATCACAAGGCCTCTTACCTCTAGTCGGCGTGGGTTCGATTCTCGATCGCGCCGAATATGTGAGAAAGTTAGCCAATTTACTTTCGGAAGGTCGGTGATCTCTTCATGGGTGCATTGTATCTGGGTTCTCTCCTTCACCAATAAAAACTGGACGCCACCAGATAACTGAAAAAATGTTGATTGTGGCGGAAAACAACAAATGATCAATCAATCAAGGGCAATAAAGAATTGAATATTTCAAAATAAAATTATATGAATAATTTGAAAAATTAGTTTTAAAATTATCTTTGAAGGGATCTCTAGCCAGTCCACGGCCAATCAACAGGCTTTGCACACGCACCTGTTTACATCATATGACGCCGGGGAGAAACCTTACTGCGGAGGGGCTGTGAACGTCACTCTAGACATTGCTCTCCGTCAAGTCATCGATCTGGTAAATATTTGCATCCAGATATGTTTAATTGTTTGAAAATGAGACGGGTTAAATTGATGTAATCCTTAATTACTTTTTTCTCGGTAATAAAAGATCAAAAGAAGTTTGAGAAACTCGGTTTATTTCTAACTTTCGTTGAGGATTTACAAATAATAGGTCATGTCGATTTGTTTTCTATACAATAATTTGTCAGGGATTGCCAAACCTAACTCATAAGCATTTTCCCAAAGATGTAAAGGAAACTTTATACCGTAGATTACAATAATTAATATTGAAAATCTTTAATATACAATCCCATTCCACTGAAGTAGGCATTATAAATATTCATTTCTTGCTGCATCTGTATTTTTCAAACCGATCAAACAATTTGCTAATGTAAAACACGCTTTGAAAGGAACAGAAGAAAACATATACTGCGTATTGAAAAAAAAAACCGTTAGCATTTAATTTTACCAAAGAAAAAACAACATTACTGTATGTGTCTCATTTAAAAAAAATATTTAATTCTTTCAAAGCAAAGTAGGATTTGAAGTCTTAAAATTTCAACTGTAATTGTTAGTTTTCAAGTGAATAAACAAAATAAGTGTCTTCTAACGAGGCGTATCCTGATTGCACTGATAATATACTGTCAGGAACCGTCCGGTCGGATCCCAATTGGCGAAATGTTGTTAGCAACCCTCTGAGGCGGATCCCAATTCCATACAGACTGATATATACATACACTAGCAATCTGCTGTAAGCAAACCCAAGGGCGGATTCAAATGAGTCGTACCCGCTCCCTTAATCCATTAGAATTTGTTCATTCTTAAAAAATATTCCAGAACTTTCTGATGTTTAAGTTTTACTCGGGTCCCACAGCGAGGTCGATCTTGGTGATCCTAGCATCTCGGCGTCCCTTCTTAACAATAAATCATTGATTCATCCTTATCCTTAATGACCTTGTGATTTATTTATGAATAGATAGACATAAAGATGAAGAGGTAACGATAATAAACAGTGATCAATCTCATAACTCCTATAAAGAATACAAAATTAAGAGTAGGGTAAACAAGGACCCCTGGCCATAACAGAGGTGGGACCAGGTGCCTAGGAGGAGTAAGCATCCCCTGTAGACCGGTTACATTCGCTGTGAATCCTACAGTTTGATCGAGTAAACGGAGAAGTCAAAATAATTGTGCAAAGAACGACCTTAATTGGTATGAAATGTGTCAGCATTTTACCCAATCACAGGTTGTCTTGATACATTAGATCGTTTTAAAGATCATAAAATTTGCGAAATGAGGACTTTGAACGAGTCTGTTGCAACCTCTGTAACATCAAATTATTTGTCATTAGCCTTCCTCGATTTAAAAACTGACTATATGCAGGACATACTCTTGCGTATCGAATCAGTGGAGAAGCTGACGTCATTCCATTTGCCTTAAACTTGAGTTGTTAGTTCGCCGTTAACATCTATGTGCAATAAAATATCCAAGTATGTAGCAGATGTGGCAAACTCTTTGATGTCTTTTATTTCGAGTTCACTGGGATATATCAAATCGGCATAAGAATGAAAAGGGATTATTGTTAATAGATATATCTAAATATCGAATTGAAGGCCACAGCAAGGTTTTTTTTTTCTCATATTGAAGCTTTTAAATAACTTCTGCTTCGTAAGAATATAAGAACATGTCAGCTAATAAAGGAATACAATTCATGCCCATGAGAATTCCTACAGACTGTTGGATGGATGGATAGATAGATAGATAGATAGATAGATAGATAGATAGATAGATAGATAGATAGATGGATGGATGGATGGATGGATGGATGGATGGATGGATGGATGGATGGACGGACGGACCGACGGACGGACGGACGGACGGACAGACAGACAGACATACAGACAGACAGATAGATAGATAGAATGAGGGACCTTCTACAGTTATCATCTCTTTAGTGGTCGCCACAGAGAAAATTCGGTCCTGTGTTGGAACATCCTTGTGCGTTATGTATAGAGTGATCGAAGAAAACGTAAACACACTACTGTCAAACGCCTTTGTAATATGCCAGAAACATTCTATTGTGTATAGGGGTGCAGAAGTCGGGGTGGTCATATATATATCCATCGGATCTTGTAAGAAGGTGGGATCTGGTGCCTAGGAGGAGTAAGCATGCCCTGTAAACGGGTCATGCCTGCCGTGAGCCCTATACCTTGATCATGGAAACTGAGTAATCAGTAGTTAGAATCAGTGAGCCAATAACAGCCTAACAATTCGTATGAAACACGTCAGACAGCATTTGACCCTATGGCAGGCTGTATTGGCAAACTAGATCGTTGTACAACACTCACAGAATTTGCAAAATGCCGGCTTCAAACGACATTGTTAAAACCCTTGTAACACATCTTGTTTGTCAATAGCCTGTCATGATTAAAAACTGATACCACGCAGAACAAGCTCTTGTGTTTCGAATCAATTGAGAGGCATAAACACCAGATACAGGTGATAATGGAATACAGCAACATAAATATGGGAAGTTGACAGTGGAGAAGCTGAAGTTTGTTATAAATGTTGAGTTGTTAGTTTGCCATTAACATCTATTTTCAAAAACATAACCAAGTACGAAACAGATATCGAATACTCTGCGGTATCTTTTATTTCGAGTTGACCGGGATATATCAAATCGACATATGAATGAAAATGATCATTGTTGATATATAAAACATCGTCGATATTTCTAAATATCGAATTGACGCCCATAGCAAGAGATTTTTTTTCTTTTCTTGTTGGAGTTTTTGAATAAATTCTGTCCCATAAGAGTATAAAAACAGGTCAGTTAAGTATATAAGATGAACAGACCCTGACGCGTACTACTACACGTAGCTTTGGTATCAAGAAAGAACCCTCTTGATTTTAAGGACAAAAGATCAAAGTTGAAGGTCACTACGGAACTTCATAGAAAAAACACTCTACAGGCCGTATATTTTTGGGATTTTATACTTCACATCAAGAGAGGAAGAATCCTATTGATTTTGGGATTCAAAGGTTAAGGTCACTATGGGACACTTATTGCGAGAGGATATGTCCTTGCGGAGCTCTTGTTTGAAGTTTAAATGCTGTGTAGCTTTATTTCATTTGCCAATTATAAAGGAATGGGTCTTGACAGTAGTAGTCGGAATGAATTATTTTATTCATCTTATAGTGGTATATGCAAGAAGAAGGTGAGACATGTTTTCAGATTACACTGAATATTTACACACACACACACACACACACACACACAGACACACACAGACACACACACACAAACAGACACACACAGACACACACAAGCACACACACAAACAGACACACACACACAAACAGACACACACACACACACACACACACAGACAGAGACACAGACACACAGACAGACACACGCACACACAGACAGACACACACACACAGACACACACACACACACACACACACACACACACTGTTACGTCGTTAAATGCTGATGTGTTCAGTTTCTCGAAATATTACAATAAAGGGAGAGTTTTAGCAAATAATAAACAATAACCGCTCCACAAATACACGGAAATGAGAATCAAGCAGAAAGTATTTTTGTTTAATGGGATGTATCAGAAACATCCATTGATAATACCACTTTTGATGAGATATATCTTATTTCACAGGATGAGCCCCAGCAGATTTTGAAAGTTAACGTGTGGGTGAGACTGGTATGTAATTATAATTTTCAGGTCTAAGCTTGATTTAAATTGAATATATTTTATTAACAAAACAGCCTAATGGATTGGACGCAGGTTCGAAATCTTGTATAAAGTCCTCTCCTTGATAAAAACAAAAATCTGTTTAAATAGCCACTCCAATAATAAATCTAAGCTTGTAATATGTATGAAGCCATACCTTAGAAGAAAATCGACCAATATAACGTTATATGTTCGTAAAGGTAAGAATATTTTCTTTCTTTTATTCGGTCCAAATTACAGAGTGATAGTCATGCAATTCATTACACTTTTGAAAGTTCAAACTTGGTACATGACAATCATTACTTAACACTCGGAATCAAATAATGGTCTCTCGAAACAAATGAGCATATTGACTTGAAAAATTATCTCAATTTGCTAAAGTCGACATTCATAAATTATGCAAAGTTTTCATCGTAATAATCTGTCCTTATTTAATTTGAACTGAAAATTTAAAATATGTGTGTTACTGGCATTCAGCGTTTTGTTTCGTTAATTTAGAAGTTTGTGTCATTGTCATTTAATGTTTTGTTTCGTTCGTTTAGAAATGTGTTAAAATCATTTTAAGCGTTTAGTTTCGTTGATTTAAAAGTTTGTGTTATTGTAAATGAGCGTTTTGTTTCGTTGGTTTTAAAGTGTGTGTTATTGTCATCCAGCGTTCTGTTTCGTTGGTTTAGAAGTGGCAGGATTGCAGGTTAACATGGACTCCTTCCAGCTATGGAAACATCGCTAATTTCATCGTCCCCTACAAATACGTCTGGATACCTGATCTCACACTATACGACAGGTAGGCCGAACCGTGGGGAAAAATGATATTGGTGGAATATCAGCATTTGATTTTTCTGTTTCATGGGACATAATTCCAGTGAAGTAACCATGAAGTTTTATGCTATTTAATGATTTTGGGAAAGAAAAAAAAATTCTGTGAATGTTGAAAAAATCATAAAATACACAATATTGAGACTCACGAAATATAACGATTCTTTGACATTTATGAAGCTAACGTTTCAGTTCTGGATATGTACTAAAGTCAACAATTATCCTTTCACAACTTCTCTATAGGACTGGGTGAGCATATTTCACCTAGAGCCTTTTATCTTTATTAGAATTCGTATGTCGTTTCAGTTCTCAAGAACATGCAAACAAAACTGATAAAAGAACGACTTTTTTTTTTTTGGCATTGATTCCTCTTTCTTGACTTTCCCCTGCAATCTTCTGTATTGTGAACTTAGCCATAGACAAATCAAGGTACATGTAGTAGTATAGTCACGTGTATATTTCTCTGTCAGTTTCAACTACCGGCGGCAAGCAAAAGTTGCACATGCTTTCTGAACATCGCTAGTAGGAGCCCGAACCCGACATATCACTAATCGTCTTGTTTTGTCCCGTTTGTTTACCTGTTTTATCCCAGTTGGGTGTGTTTGTATATACATGTTTGTCTAGTGTATGCGTCCTGTTGTCATATGTTGATGTTCAAACCGTCAGTCTTTTACTTTCTTAAATAAAATTTAATCATTTCGGGGTTTTTTTTCTTCTATTCAACTGAAAAGTATATTTCTCATTCGTTGAATATATTTCTGTAAACGGTATGATATAAAGAGTTCATTTTTAGAATTAATACAGTCTTATCTTTTGGGAGTGTTTTAAATTGATAAAATTAATAATATGCAATGTAGCAGTATATATATTCTACACCGCAAAACTCCCTAGTGCCCTGTAGTTGTCTCTTTGTCTGGTTATACTCTTTTTTTCCAATTATTAATATACGACCACATTGTACTGACTGACGTTTTAATTTCAATTGCATTTAACTGTTCCTCCAATCTAAACGTCGTCATTTATATGTATCGTGAGCGTTAATTGCATACCAAGCCTAGATACCTTAATTTTTCCCTGTAATGAGGCTGAGCGGTCTGGCGTATTGTCTCCATTGTTTGTGTACAACCAGAAGATTTCTGTTTTTACTTTCTTCATTAATAAGTAAGAAAGTACGTCATTTATCATAGTGTCATTTGTATATAAAATAATTGAGATATGCATATACATACTGAAATTTACACGTGGCTCACTGGACCCATACGTCTCTTGAATATTAATAATGTTCGAAATGAGCTTCTAAAGAACGGAAGTGCCTGCTGTCATCTCGACATATCAGAGAACAGAGAGTAATACATTAAGATTTCTAACTGACACAGATTCACGATCGGTTTGCCTGACAATCAGAACAAAACGTTATTACTCGTTCATTCAGATCACGAGTAAATTACATGACTGTTGTCTTTCTGTAAAATGTTTGTATTTTCTATTTGTTTCCAAAATCAATTCACTATTTTATCTCAACCCGACAAAGATGATCCTTCAAATATAGAGGGTTTGAATATGTTCAGATGAGGGAATGTAATGAACCGGAACTGACATCACAAATATAGAAACATCACTAAATAGAGACGATTGATGTCCGTTAACGCCACATATAGGGCGAGGGTGGGGCAGCACGAGTTTCACACGGTCACATAGATCACACAGGCAAAATTCCCTATAAAAACGATTCGAACCTTAAGATGGTTTGGTAGGTTGTTTTAGATACGTAAGAGGAAAAGAGAAAATGTAACGGGCCAAACTGGGATTCGAACCCGGACCCCTGAATCTCCAGTCAGGTGCTTTACAAACTGAGGTATCTGGCCACCGGCAATTGAATCCGTCTGACCGCTACAGTTTTACGCCCCGTGTAGACGGCACCATCGGTAGGTGAAGACCTATGCTTAGCGCTCAGGACTGTAGCATTGAGGGTTCTTGGACACTATTTGAGCTCAAAATTTTCAAGTTTTATTTTTCCATTTTTAATGTTTACAATGCTTAACTAAAGTATTTCTAATCATCAACGAAAATTTGAATGTAAGTTGTGGAGTTATAAGTGAGATACAGCACTCAAAGTTCTTTGTTATGTAAACAAGGCTCGTGCCTTTTTTTTTTTTTTTTTGGTTTGGTTTGTTTGTTTGTTTGTTTTTTTTTTCGTTGTTGTTGTTTATATATAGCTTGCTTAATAGGAAATATCGAGTTGAAAACAAAGTGAGATGTGACAAACACTAAAAACTATTTAACTGTATTCATAATTCACTTTTAAATTGAGAAATGAAAAATTGCTTTAATCGAAACTTTTACTAGTATATTTAACCTATGTTAACAAAAAACGTGACACAAGCCTTGTTTACGTAACAAAGAAGTATGAGCTTTGCGGACCATTAGAAATGTCTTTATTAAGTATTGTAAACATTAAAAATAGAAAACTAATAATTGAAAATATTCAGCTCAAAACGTGTCCATGTCCCTTTAACATACCAACGCCTGCTGCAACACGTAACATCCGCTATTGAAGGCCCATGATTCCCACTCCTACATGCCGAGCGTTTGGCAAAGGAACAATCACTACCCACGAGGGCTGATTGATATGTTGGGAACCTTGTACTGAAGGAGATTAGCAATGATGTCCATTTTCAGCCCTACTACTCCATAAGTCCATGATATTTTTATGACTGACAGGCGAGTTACTAAGAATATATAGCCAGTACAGTTGGCATTTCACAGGAAAGGGTACATTCCATTCTGACAGAGGTTGTTGCAGTGAGAAAGCTTTCAGCCGTTGGGTACCAAGATTTCTGGCAGTTTATCAGAAGCACACCAGGCGCACTTTGTCGCGTGCTAATCTAAACCTTTTAGAGGTAGATCCTGCTAACTTTCTTCGGAGATTTGTTTACTATGGATGAAACGTGGGCCCCTCATTTCACCCCAGAGGCCAAACAGCAGTATAAACAATGGAAGCACCCCGGTTCACCCCCGCAAAAGAAGGCAAAGGCTGTTCCATCAGATGGAAAAGTTATGGCCTAGGTTTTCTGGTATGCTGATGATATTCTGATGGTAGATTATCTCCTCAAGGGACAATCAATGACACATACCTGAGACATTTACCGGGAAATATTAATGTCAAGCGCCGCGGAAAACTCAGTAAAGGTGTGTTGTTCCACCTAGACAATGCACCTGTTCACAAATCTGTCATTCTCATGGCTGTCATTAAAGACAGAGTATGACGTCATACATGCAGTGAAGGACCTTCTGAATGGTCAAGAAAAGGGCATCTTGAAGTGGCATTGTCGACCAAAAATCAAACCCTCACATATGAGGCTCACAACATATCAATCAGCCCTCGTGTGTTTACATCTTGGGTTTGATGCGGCCATGGCGCAAGTGGAGTTCGAACTCATAATTTCCCGGTTACGAAGCGAATGATCTACCACTGAGCTATGACGTCTGGTCGAACCTGAAGAGAACAACATAGTAAAACATTCTGGGGGTAAAATCTTTAAGTGTGGATTCCAGTTTGTTTAAATTATCATTCGCAAAGTCTGGTTTATGTTAAAAGTGAGCGCTACAAATAAATACAAAATTATAGGATTATCATTTATCTCGGAAGGGTAGCAAGACTTCAAATAAACATAAGGATTTTATACAAACATACATACCATGGTGTGATTATATTTTGTGTTAATAATGGCCCACGGAGTCGGGATGGACTCCATAAAAAATGAAATCTAATGTGATGTGTCTCGAAAATGTCGTCAAAATATTAAGATCTGGTCTTCGGGTATATTACATGTATGTGCAATGTGCAGATAACTTTGGGATAGTGTTTCATGTATATTTTTCAATATAAAATAGAAAAGGTGTTATATCTTTGGTTGTTTGGTTTGATTGTACTTTAAAAAAAAAAATTTAATTCAAAATGTAAAATATTCCTGACTATACTTTTTACATGTATTGGTTTACAATATACTGTCATTTTAGTGTGTCCAGCGAGTTTATTGGTCTGAAGGAGTACCGACCCAACATATACCCTGACGGTACCGTTTATTACAACTTCCCGTCTGTGTTGGAGAGCATTTGTACTGTGAATGTTGAAAAGTTTCCATACGACGAACAAAACTGCAAGTTACTGTTTGGTTCTTGGGCCTATCACGGCAATGATCTGGACTTACAGGTAACATCGCGTGCTTACTAATGCAGTTTTGCAATAGCTATTGATGCCTCTGTGCTACATCCGGATTCCGAGATGATTTATTGAATTTTTTAAAGAGACATTACAGCTCATCTGGGTCCGAAATCGTAAAATGACAATTTTCCCAGAGCTTTTACTAATTTTGTTGCATAGTTGAATGTATAAACTTTGCAAAAATAACATATTTCGAAAGTTGTAAATTCTCGTTTAAATGCAAAAATTAAAAGTTTCTGAAGGCCCTTTTCTAACAACAATGAGACTTCCTCTTTTGGTCTTCGGATGCATGCGTACGGTGAGAGTTGGCGTACAATGGCTAAACCCAGGATTTTGCCAGACTGTGCGAGAAAAGGATTAAAATGGAACGAGATACAACACATATGCACGCTAGAATTTACGTGGGGATATCACTATGACCCTCTAGCCACGATACACACACGCGGGGCTTTAAAAGTAAGTGCTATTTTTTTTTTATCAAAACACGTGGCGTGCTTTATAAAAAAACATTATCTGGTTATAGGGACATGAAAGGTTTTCTGTTATAATAATGATTTATAATTACTTAAGTATAAGAAGCAGGAAATAAACCCATACTCGAGAAGCCAGTGTGGGCCCTTTTAAGGGGTATTTAAAAGGTTTTTACACAATAAGTGTGTTGTGATACTGAATCACGTGATGTAAAATGTCAGAGTCAGAATGAAGAAGCCATTAAATTCCGGATGATCTTTAAAGCGCATTTGAGAGCAAACTTGTGCATCCCTAATGTTAAAAATTATCAGTATTGTTATGATTTTTATTATTTTATCGATACGCGTTTTAAAAAACACTCGATTAAAATGTGCAAAATGAGCTGTAATGCCTCTTTAAAAAACCGAATGCGGTTCCTAAAATCCGCGAATTTTTTTGTTTGTTTTGTTTTTGTTTTGTTTGCTTTGTATATTGTTTTACGTCCCATTAGAGAATTTTCCCCACATACATAGATATCACCAGTTTTAAGTGAAATTTTGAAGTGATCATGGCGCTTACAATTGGTTCTTTATCGTGCCACGCCTACCGTGACACGTTACTTCCGTTTAAGGTAATATCCGAAAGACTTTCACTACTACTGCCGGAAGCCGCCCGCGTGGCGCAGTGGTTAGAGCGTCGGGCTCAAAGATCTGATGATCCTTGAGTCGGGGGTTCGAATCCCACTGTGGGACGTGGGTGCCGGTCTTTCGGATGAGACCGTATAAACCGAGGTCCCGTGTCGCAGTAGGTGTGGCACGATAAAGATCCCTCCCTGCTCAAAGGCCCTGAGTGCCGAGCATAGGCCTAAATTTGCAGCCCTGTCACCGGTAATGCTGAAAAATTGCTCAGGCGGCTATAAACAAACAAACAAACAAACTACTGCCGGACACTTGGCGAAAGAAGAATTACTGCCTATGTTACACATATTAGTTTTGGAGCGACGCTGGGGTCGAGAGTCGAACCTGAAATCTTCGTGTTGCAAAGCGATAGACTAACCACTAGATTACAGCGATTGGTGTGCCACCAGAAAGGTTTTAGCCTGATTTTCGTCGTGAATAAGTAACGTAACGAAGGAGGAAGGGGGAGGAGGCTTTCCTCTCTTTTTACTTTCACATTCTAACCAAACCAAATAAATCAGTATTTATCAATGACAATTCTATAGTTCGAACATAAAATGTAGGTTTTATATGCTTAATTGTTCAATTATAACAATGAGATCATTTTGAAATTGTTGATATTTATCAGGTATTAAACTCCAACTGTGCACATTCAGCATAGTGTCATTAAATTATACAGTTTCCATTCACGAGTCAATAATTTTATTGTTGAAAAACATCCGAATGGAATATTAATTTCCCTGCAGACAGAGACGGGTATTCGATAAAAATACCAGAGGGATTTGATTTTCCAATGGTGGTCCTCGCAAGCCCAGACTGAAATGTACCCACTTCTCCCTTTTCACCCTTTGCTCTTTGCGTGAAAATTTTCTCGTTTCTCATACATTTCGGCCAATCAATGAGCTTCAAAGCACAGGTTAGTCGGAGATTTGAACTATTAGTAGAATGCGAGCAAATTACTCTTGATCAATCAGAACGCTTGTGTTTCTACTTCTTCGGTATACTAGCTAAAAAAGAAACATGTGAATACAGATATGGCGATTTCGACAGTTAACAAATGAACAAACTGACGTGTTGGGGTATATGATTTCTTGACAAAGATAGTTTCGTTGCATAAAACACAAGTGTTCATGGCCTCAGTCATTATTGAGTTAGACGCGCCCACACTAAGCTAAACCAGATCTTCAATTTTAGGCTAAGCGTGAATTCTGTTGGTAAACGAATTACATCATTCTCGTCATACTTATCTATGAGAAACACAGAGAACCACGGGTGAAAAGGGAGAGGAGCGTACATATCAGCTGGTGCTTGCGATGATACCAAAGGGGGGTCTGGACCCGTGGGGATCCGGGTTAAAATAGGTCCTCATTACCTCTTGTCGTAAAAGACTATTAATGGAGCGGTCCTTCGGATGAGACCGCAAAAAACCGAGGTCCCGTGTCATAGCAGGTATGGCAAGATTTAGATCCCTCCCCGCTCAAAGGCCGTAAGTGCCGAGCATAGGCCTAAATTTTGTGGCCCTTTACAGGCAATGGTGACCTCCCCATATTCTCAAGAGGGACGTTAAACAATATACAATTAATCAATGAATCCAATGGAGGTCTGAGTGTGGTTATGTTTATTTTTATAAAGGTGGATGGTGGTCGATTTTCAATGGTGGTAGTTTTTGTGATAATTTATTTGTTAGGAAACGATAAGATTTTCTGCAGGGGTTATAAAATTAACTGATAGGTGTGGAGGACCGGTTTTGTTAGGGGTAGGCTTGGAGACATTTCACTACATGTATATATGCGAGGATGTAGTATGTTATACCACCCGGATAAGTCCAGAGAGGGTTCAAACTTATTCAAGCTAGCGGTCCTATTCTTAAATTTTAGAATTTGAATATCATCAAAATAGACAGAAATATACATGTTTGTCGAGTATTAAGATTTAACCCGTGGGCATCCGGGTTGTTAGAATAGATCCTCAGTACCCCTTGCTTGTCGTAAGAGGCGACTAAATGGGGCGGTCTTTCGGAAAAACCGAGGTCCCGTGTCACAGCAGGTGTGGCACGTTAAAGATCCCTACTGAAAGGTCATAAGCGTCGAGCATAGGCCTAAATTTGCAGTCCTTCACCAGCAATGGTGACGTCTCCATATGAGTGAAAGATTCTCGAGGGGGACGTTAAACAATATATATTCATTCATTCATTTGAGTATTAAGGTGGGTCCTGATTTTGTCATAAAATGTTGTTATAAACTGATTGGGCAGTCGTGGTGATATTAATGCAATTACGTAATGATGGAAAGTAATAGATTTAGATTCCTATAATTGCAAGTCAATTCCAATAGTTGCCAATCAATTCATATAATTGCCAGCAGATTCCTATAATTGCCAGTCGATTCCTATAGTTGCCAGCAGATTCCTATAATTGCCAGCAGATTCCTATAATTGCCAGTCGATTCCTATAATTGCCAGTAAATTCCTATAATTGCCAGCAGATTCCTATAATTGCCTGTCGATTCCTATAATTGCCAGTATATTACTATAATTGCCACTCGATTCCTATAATTGTCAGTCGATTCCTATAATTGCCAGTAGAATTTCAAGTTTTTCCGTTATGGTGGAATGTATGTACTCCTTGTCGCTCTTCGTGCCTCTAGAGGTAGTTGGTACACGTTGGTGATAAGTAGAGTACTCTTTTTGGTAACTAATAAATATATTCTATCAAATGGAAAATGTTCTTTCAGTACAAGAACCCAGAGGGCGACTTTTCGTCGGCTGTCGCTAACGTGGAGTGGACGTACGTCTCTATGAAGGCTGAGAGGCATGTCTTGTACTACGGGTGTTGCCCGGAGCCGTACCCAGACGTCACGTATTATCTCTTATTGAGAAGGAAACCCAACTTCTACCTGATCAATTTGATCATACCCTCCATGTTAATCACTGTCATGGCAGCTCTTGGGTATTTCCTTCCTGTGGAGTCGGGGGAGAAAGTTTCTCTCCAGATCACCGTCATGTTATCCTTGGCTGTCTTCCAGCTTTTGGTGGCGGACAAACTTCCGCCGTCAGCCGACGCCACACCAATCATTGGTAAGATACTAAATTTGCCTTTGTCAATGTGAGTACCATATACATTTTCTGATATTTACATTTCCAATGGTTTTACCTTTGATATCTTTATGAATTGTAATGATAGTCATTTTCTCATGATAGCGTTGCTTTTGTGTACAAAGCGTGCGTGAATCTTGATAAATATAATACGTCTGTCTCAACGGCTGAGAATTCTGACAGCAATGGAAAAAGAATATAAATAAATGCTTTCTGAAGTATGCCGGCGTGAAGCGTTGCAGTTCATACCCTCTTGTATTTTCAAATATGAAATTTATTTCTTAAATGCCGACAATATAGATAGAGTAAAACACGGTCATAGTGAATGCCAAGGGCTAGCGAAAAACAGTTTGATATAACCAAACTTCACTACACAGTAAAACATGGCTATAACGAATCTCCTGGGCCAGGAAAACACAGTTCATTATCTCCAACCTCAATACATTTTCGTTATTTTCCTCGCATAAGAGACCGATCGCGGTAGCTCAGTGGTTAGAGCGTTCGCTTCGTAACCGGAAGGTCGTGAGTTCGAGCCCCGACCGTGCCATGACCACGTCAAACCTAAGACGCAAAAATAGGTTGTGATTGCTCCTTCCCCAAACGCTCGACATTTAGAATCACGGGTCTTTTGGATATGACCTTACCAATGGAGGTCCCGTGTCACGGTAGGCGTTAGCACGTTAAAGAACCCTCACTGCTACGGCCTTGAGCGCTAAGCATAGGTCTAAATTTGTGGTACTTCATGTACAGCTGATGGCGTCTCGATATGAGTGAAAAATTCTCGACAGAACGTAAAACAAACAATCAATCAATCAACCTCACATAAGAGAATAAATACGCATGATTTCATTATAAGTGTGTTTTACTGTATATTTATCAATGTCAATTTTATACCTTCTCGGAATAGTAACAAACAATAATATCATTGTTGGATATCCATTTTTATATTTCATATTTTGCGTATGGTGAAACCTTTGGTTTTTTTGTTGGGGGGTGGGTGGGTGGGTGTTTGTTTGTTTTTGTTGTTTTTTAAATTTATAAACACAGTGAAAGCATAACCCCTTACAAGCTTTCGTCGATTTGCATCTTGAGTGAACATCCGCTATTTACTTTTACAGCAACTTACTTCAACTTCTCGTTGTTCTTGGTTGGCCTAGCTTGTCTCATGGCAGTGATTGTCATAGCAATTCATTACCAAGGTAACAGACGCATGCCAGACTGGTTGTACAAGTTTGGAGTGGTTAAACTGTCTTGTATTACCTGTGTTTACATGGAGCACAATAAGAACACGCCAGTGGAGGAGTTTGTAAGTAAATAGTGCCAGGACGTGTATGAAATTTATTGTACTACATGTATTGCTAGTATGTATATGCACATATGCGGCGAAGATTATATGTGTCAGTTTTGAATATCCTAGAACACGTGAGAGATAAACATTAGAAAAAAAAGTGTAATATAAGCATGTAACTGTAGAATAAAAATAAATGATCATACATGTGCGCAATATGTTTATGGAGTTTTGGCCTCTTACAACTTAACCCGTGACTTACATGATTTGTTGTAGAATCAAAATACCATTGTTGTTAAAAGTGCAACCCATAAAGTTAGCCCAGCAAGAAGAAAAACTAAAGAAACTTTACACGTGCTGGACCTACAGCAGCCTGTTTTAACGGTAGAAAAGGATACCACGCAAAAAGATCCTGAGAGCACGGCACCAAAAAGAGCATACCACGAGGATTGGAAGAAATTAGCTCTAGTAATAGATAGGCTCTCGTTCTACATGTTTATGATTATAGGAGCGATGGGTACAGGAATTGTTTTCTCTCAGTTTGGAATTTGATATGTGTATGTGTTCATGGATATACTGTATAGTTTGGCTTTTGATTGAGTGTTACTTTTCCATTTCATTGAAAATTACAGCAATGAATATAGACCCTGAATGAACGTATCACGATGACAAATCGGAATAGCTACATCATGATATGGGAGAAAGTGATATAGTGAAACTTGTGATTTGTTAAATTGTATTGTTTTATTTAGATTGTAACATATATAAATTGAATTATATAAATATAATTCAATGAAACGCCGTGTCAGGTCTTAAGAGGAATACGAAAGAAGGCTAAAACATGAAAATCAGTAAAAATAGGTTGCGTTTTCGACATTGGTTTGTCACAACAAAATGGTTGACGCATTCCTTTTACTGATTTCCGAGTTTTTCTCTACTTTCTGCAGCTTTTCTGTCACGTAAAACCAGAATGGAAACTAACGGACTTTGTCACTTTTTATATTTACGTTTAACGACTTTATAACGTCTTTAATTTGATTTGGGTTTATATAGCGTTGTAACACCTTTTAACTTCGCTTTATTACATCTTCATTTCACGTTATAAAGATTTTCTCTGAATACTGTGCCGTTTGTCTTTTACATGAATGTTTTTTTGTTTGTTTTTTTTTTGTTGTTGTTGTTTTTTTCAGATGGGTCATTCAAATATACATAAAATACCTTCAACGCTCAAGATTATCACACACATCTACAAATTTAAAAAAAAAACCCATATATTCTTTGAAGAAATGATGAACCCACATTTCTATTTGTGTACCTCACTCGCAGGTTTTGAGCATGAGCATATGGGGTATCTAAGTTTGCAGTATAAAATAGTTAAATCACAAGTGATAGAAATATTTGTAAAACGGTTTGTCCAAGAATAGCAGTTTTGAGAAATCCTCAAAATGTAAATATCAATCGATATTCATAAACCATTTTGGTATGAAACGTTATGCAATAACTGATTTATTACCTGATCAACTACACGTAATTAAATCATCGAAACCGGCTTCTGGAGCTTACGAAACGATACCTGATCGGGCATATTTGTTTACAGTTAGAGTGCAAGTTCTAGTCGAAAGTGATTAAAGACTTGAGTTTTCATTGGACGACCAAAACATAACCAGTTGTATCAATTTGCAGTTTACTAATCGTATGTTTGGTACGATGATAGAAAAACCAAGTTATATTCACATAAAAGGCACGTGAAGGTGAATATAACATGCTACTTTTTTCTACTTTGTCGGATCGCAGTCAATCAGAAAGCCCGGGATTATTCATTCGTGTAATAATGTTCACTATATCTACTAAGACTTAAAAAGTAACATATACTAGAAATAGAACTACAAATCGTCATATACCATACCAATCAGTACGATGGAATAAAATAGAACCTCATACTAGTAATGGTCAGAGTTTTGTACGATAGATCTTTAGATATGCTTTTGCTTCAAAAATGTTGTTCGAGATACACTTTGAAGAGCTCACGTCTTCAGCTAATATAGATTTACTGTAAGTTCACAAGGTTTGTAGAATTAAGTTTGAAGTCTATCGGAATCCTGGCGCCACATCAAACCAAAGACGCTGAACATAGATTTTGACTGTTCCTTCGCCAAGGTACGGCTTAAGAAGTGAAAGTTAGGGTCTATCAGGTATTACCTAACAGCTATCACTCCAAGTACCAGGCATAGGTCAAAATTTGTGTCACTTCATCTAAAGCTGGCGATGTCTCAGCTCGATTGATTTTTTTTTTCGAATGGAACATTTGTTTTAATTAAGTGTTCAACGTCCTGTTGAAAACTTTTAACTCGTACTGAGACGACACAGGTGTAGGTGAAGTACCACAAATTTAGATGCTTAGCGCTCATGGCCGTAGCAGTGAGGGGTCTTTTACATGCCAACAACTGCACGACACGGGACCTCCATTTTAAAGGTCATTTCCGAATGACACTTGTACATGTGCCAAAATTTCATCACTGGCCGAAAATAGGTTTCTATACCTCATTATCATGTACAAATTAATCAGTTTTGGTTTTAGTGAACAAAAGAAGAAAACATCTGCCTTTGATAGTACTTGATATATTGCATAAACTCAAAGCTATGTCTGAAATGGTACTATTTCTATATCAAAGAACAATTTTTTTATGCTATACAGATTACTTGTACTTTCGCTTTATATGTCTGAAATCCGTCCAATATTTGCAGATAGCTTTAAACATGGAGGGCGTACTTGTGGCCTTGCACTATCATGAAGTGAAATCACTTCAGTCGACCGCTCTTAGTTACTAGCTGGGTTCGATTCATTATACACGGCACCGCATATGACGCCATTTTCATGTGGTGACAAATGTTATGGTGCCAATCACTACACGTAAATTATACATTAAATTCTATCCAAATATATCACAACTGCACTAAAACAAATTATTTATATTGTTTATTTACCAAAATTATAAATGGTGCTCCTACCAAAACTGGTAACAATAAAATAAGAGATTCTATTATCCATGAACACATTTTTTTTTCAATCACATTATTTCATAACAAGAGACCTATCGGCCACATTGCTCACCATAACAATTTAATGTTTCGTAAGGTTTTAAATAAACTTTCAATAAGTCACCATTACAAAAGAATATAAGCATAAATTCTCACTCAAGTTTGCCAATTCAAATATTCGTTTCAAATATTACTCCTGTTAATTCATTCAATATGGTGATTAAGTTGTTGCAAATATAATGTATATAATTATACTTTTTGATACAGTATCAGTAATTTAAAAAAATACAATAATGACTTAAAATCCAAATAAAAATGTTACTAGGCAGAGGGTATTATTTCACAACAATAACCAAAGTTTTGATAGTTACACTTCAATTTCCACAGGACCTCGGTTTTTTGCGGTCTCATCCGAAGGACCGCCCCATTTAGTCGCCTTGTACGATAAGCTAGGGGCGCTGAGGATCTATCCTAACCCGGATCCCGTGTCACAGCAGGTGTGGCACGTTAAAGATCCCTCCCTGCTCAAAGGCCATAAGCGCCGAGCATAGGCCTAAATTTTGCAGCCCTTCACCGGCAATGGTGACGTCTCCATATGAGTGAAAATTCTCGAGTGGGACGTTAACAATATATAATCAATCAATATAATCAATTTCCACTAGAAGTAAATTTTACTGACTACTACAGGTATCTAAGCTCATATTAACCCCAACTTTAAATTAAAACATCATATTAACTAGAGACACAACATGTTGTCACGTCTATGTAGAGTTACCATCACGGACACTTGTTAACCCTGCACAGATCTTCTCTACTAACTAGACTGTATTTTTTTATCATGAAGAATCTGCTGTGGTTGCAGTTTCGTGGATATGGTTTCTGAACATTAAAACAACACATAAATTCTGTATTTCGTTGTGATTTGGAATTCGGGGGATAAGAGCACCCATGAAAATTGAGCCCCCGCGAAAATGAATAATTTCACAGTATACTGCAAAAGGGTAACTGCTGCAGGAGATACCCCAGCATACATACACCGTGTCCATCCAACAGAAATAGATTTTCTTATTCTGAAGAATAATAATCGTGAAAAAAGATGTGTTTTCTACGTTACACATGAACCACTATGTTTCATATTTGATTTACTTACTTAGATCGGTTGAAGAGTTATGTTGCCATAATCATTCCTATAGATAATGTAAAAATTTAGGTATAAGATAAATTCACATTGTAAGTGTGATTAACTCTGAATATCAATTTTGCGTATTAGTTTTGAAAAATAGAAATAAACTCTAATACTATGACAATGTGCTTCTATGTGATCTTGAGACGGAGACTGTAACCAAACGTTTCCGTATACACCTGCATTCTAAATGACCTTTTGGTCCCTACTGCCCAACCTGGCCCCAAGGGTTATGATTCAGAAATCCTGAACCTACATATAATACACAAAGATGGCTGCATATACAGTACCGTTGTTAGCTGAGACTTTTAAAAGAATTTTCCACTGAAAGAAAAACTGACTCATCCAGTGACTGTTGTCTTGAACCTACCATGCAAATCTGGTTTTTCTCATCAAGTGGTTCTTGAGAAGAGGAATCTTTAAACATCCTACCCTAATCCTTAATTATCTCCCCTTGATTGTAAGGGGTATGGTCTTTCTAAATATGTGCATCCTCTTTACCTTATGACAATTTGTGCAAAGTTTAATTGAAACTAGCCCAGTAATCCTCAAGAAGTCAAAAATGTGAAAAATTTACAGATGACTGAATGACAACAGACTAACTTCACTCAGAGAAGCTCAACTGATATAGAACTGTACATCTTTGTATTGCAATTCAAAATAACATAAATAATCTCTGCTTAACTCCCGACAACTGCACACCATAAACACAGAAGAGTTAACAGCAATCTGAGTGATCAGCCTCTCATTCATGTTTGAAAGTGGTTTGGTTTTTTTTTTTAATGCCTAGTGGGTATATACATCAAAGGATGTTACCAACCTAAGATTAGTAATGATAGAAAAATCTTAATTTGTTAAAAGGGTTTCAACTTTTACAATTCTTTCACTTTACAAAATCTGAATTTTTGAATTTTTTTCTTGATAAACCAGAATAGACACCCTATTTTTAGCTTGTTTATATCATTTCACCCACCCCCTCTCCTAAAGAAAATCTTTTGTTAAGGACTCCCTAAAGCTTATTTCAGTTAAAATAATAATAAATAAAAAATAGATGCAAATGTTCTACATTGAAAACTTATTTTGTGTGTAAACATTTTCAACTGAACATTCAAACATATAATCATTTAAAAGTAGAATTTGTTTGGCTTTATGTTTCATACATACTAACACACAAACACACCCTCTTCCTAAACCTGCAAAAGTTACACAAGAAAAGCTCAATCATACATCTCTTCAGACATTTAGGTATTGACATAAGTCTGGATAAAAGACTTAATGATGTATCCTATAAATCACTTTCTTAGTATCAGAAAAAAGTTTCTGCTATCAATATAAGAAATATTTGAATGCCATGAAATGTACAAAACATGTATCCCATATCATAAAAATATGGGTTCTAAATAGTTACACTGCACATTTTTACTTTGTAAATCATACTTGCATATGAAAACCCCATTCCCAATATATTGTTGACAAACAAGCATGTCATCTACACTCAATAATATAAGATAAACATCAATTTACACATTGTTTAAAACATAATTAATGCTACACAATATAAAGAACTTGACTGCCAATCTGGTCAGACTTTCTTTGGTTTGATTTACAGTGTTCTTTCCAAAATATGGTTCAACTTTTTATCTCCAAACAAACAATACATGAATTGACTTTTTCCTTATCAAGAAACTAAAGCAATCTTTGGGATATTTCTGTATAATATATGTGTTACCTAAAGCACTGTAGGCCTATTATCTCAACTAACAAACACAATAAAAATAAATAAGTAAATATAACACAGTTATTTACACCATAGCCCTGTCAGAATACACACATACTTACATGTCTTACGTGTAGTCAAACTGAATCAGTTGCACAATTACTTCCAATATGCTAGATTAGATTTTGCACATCTTTTGTCAATGTGTACTAGTTTTAGGATAAATTTCACACTTTTTTTTTTCATTGTGTACATTATGCGTAAATTCCACACATTATTTGGAAATATGGTGTAAAATCCACATTTTTTAAATTTCCTTTCATATTCATTATCGTCTCAGTCAAGCATAAAAATATCATCTGATTCTATAAATAGTACGTGTAGTACATGCAATATTCATGTAGGAAAAAACACGGAAACAAAAAATTCATTTATACTTTGCTATCAGGAATGTGCTGAACAAGAAATAGGAAAATTGTTAGCTGTATCTCTGTTTCAAGTTATGATGCGGTTTTTTTTTGTTTTTTTTTAAACTTAGATGATTAGATTAACTTCTGGGAAGACTTGAAGAACTATACCAAAATGCCCTACATTATAATGCCACAAATTCTAGATCTCCGAATCAACAGTGAATCCAACATCAAATTACCCCAGTAGGCAAGATCTGCCATTTTGTATCATGTCTACTTTATCTACAATGTGACTTGAAAGAGATTTCAACTAATTTATCAAATTCTTGTGTCATATTTCTGTATTGCTATTGAAATGAATTTTCCCTGCAATAAAATTTTTGGCAAAAGCTGCTTCTGGTTTGCATTAGCAGACATCAGCACGAAATTCAAAGGTTAAAGTTCAAATAAATATCAGCAATGTCACTTCACTTGGTAAAAACAATACTAATAAATTCCACACACTGTGAGACAATTTATACAAAATTAATCATTAAAAATATAAAACTATAACAATCCCAAAAATTATTCAACAAAGCATATATATGTATGCAGAAACTAGAAAATTGTCCTGAAATTCTCCATAGAAATGTAGTTCTCAACAAGTTTAAATTTAATAAAATTGAGACATATTTGTCAACAAAATAACAGTAGTTATGACTTGTAAAAATTATTTGTAATTCTCCAATCTCTTTGGCATGTTAAAGAACACAATAATGTGAGACCTTTTTACAAGTGGTTCACCACAACAAGTTCATCTTACGGCAACATCCAAAATTTCAGGTTCAAATTAAGATTTAATTATTCCTTAATATATACCAAACAATGGATACAAAATTGCCAAAAACATTTCACAGAATCCCCTGTTTACTTCATCAATCATTTCAGTTTCTTTTAACATTCTCTAAACTTAAATACATCTCAAAGGATAAAGTGCAATAACATTGATTTCTGGCCCTTGATTTATAAGTAAATTCAAGTTAGGTGATATTAAATATTATCTATATAGGCAATTAAACCTGGAGTCCTAGTTTATATCGAGCGATAAAAAAAAAAAAAAAAAAAAAAGAGATTGAAGTAAACCATGGACATCAATTGTATTTACAACATGAAAATAATATGAAATTCCATGTCTTTCAATTTCATTGTAGTTCATGGTGCAAACATTTTCGGACCCCAAAAATGCAAAAGCTTAGAAATATACTGATTTTTGATATCATATTTGTTTATCTAACCTATTTAACAAAATCATACCTACAACTGTGTCATTTATGTAGTTGTTACAAATCACCATCACTTACAATTATCACACTATGGCCAAATTAAACATTATGTAAACCTAGTCCTTCAAAATTTGATATCAATTGACCAGTTCCAAGTGTCTGATTTCAAGTGCAGTAGTGCTTTACTTGTTGTGATAAACCACTTCCCTTAATTTCTAAAATGCTTCACTTGAACACAATAAATGGATGACCAAATGGATGTAATGCACAATGTTACATGAGAATTTGATCACAACCTTATGCTGACCATGCACACTGAGGAGGGTGTAGAGTGACTGAAGTATCAAGACATGATCACCATCCAGGACACTGTCAGTTTAATTACCTACTTCAAACACATGAAAACACAATGCTCATTTGTTAGTTGGAGGTAACTCAAGACAAGAGATTTGTAATAATATCAATTTTTTCAAAGATTCAGAAGTCTACAGGTCTTATCGGTCACCTGAGTATTAGCTAAAAACCAATCTGATCCTAGAGAGTCTTGTATACAAGTACTATAGTACCGTTCTGTCTGGAGCAGATAACAAATTTAGTACATTACTAGTAAACACAAAAATTAGATGCAAGTTCCAATTGAGTGAATGACATTTGACCGTCTTACTTCATCATTGATGTTTAAATCGCAAATGAAAACTTTTAATTTTTTAAAAAAAAAAAAAGAAAAGTTTTTAACTTATCATAATCTAACAAAATTTAATTGGTTATACATTAATACAAAGAGAGAAAAAAAAAATGATATTCAGTTTTGAATAAGGATTAATAGAAAAATAAATTGTGATGTTATATAGTTAGCTGTATATATAACAAGTCCAACAAAATGGCAACATTCACTATAATACTTTGGTCACTTTACAATTTATATACACAGGTACTTGTGAACATAAGCACAATGAATCACCCTACACAATCATTAAAAAATATCTTACATTAACAAATCAATGTAAAAACACCATGACCTGAGCATAATTAAGACACGGAATCCACCATCCGCCATACTGATTTGCACATTTTTAAAAGCACATACATAGCATCTACAATGTGATTATTAGCATGGACCAGGAACTAGGTGACTATGAGTAGAATGTGAGTACACTTGACTGGTTCCCTCTCAAAAGTAATATAGGGGGCAAGTCTTTAGTGAGGGTTTCTAACCAAGCCATGAATAAACCAGCTGGACAAGTGCTCTTCCTTGGCATAGGTAAGGTACTACAATACAAAGGCATACATTAATAGCATGTCCTGTTCCATATTGGGACGTTTTAGCATTGGGGATATTTGGTGAGTTTTCTCAGAAAAAGAGTTCAAAATTTTAGCACTTATTTTGGCATGGTTTCATTTAACAAACGTATCATTTATATAGATAGAAATTTTGGTGCTTTTACTTTTGGTGAATTTTTTTTATCCCTCAAAAATGCCAACATATCCATTGACCAATATTACTAAATATAAATAAACAGATTTGTTTTGCTTGATTGTATAAATCATTAAAGGTAAAAAAATATATATAGGTGTTTGGAGCACATACATGCATCTTATCTATGAACTGCAAATGACCTGACAATATCAGACTACTTCCAATATCAAAGTCCATAATTATTCATTGATATATTTCATAATGGAAATTTACATGTGGAGGTTATTTACACTATATAAGCAATTACAAAATAGTGTAAATCTATGTGTATGGTTTGCAAAGGAAATATGTTTAGTTAACAAGGCACCATAATATCCATGTTTACAGTACCTACTTTTCTGATGGTTATTCTGTAGCTATAAACTGACTACAGCCGTATGATTCACATTCAATTTTACTTCAAATGTAAAATTCATTCTTTAATGTGTTTTGTGGCCTCCTTTCATTCACTTTAAAATGTTTCGAAATAATCACTGAAAATCAGATGATGCTACTGTTCTTCAGTATCAAAATTATACATTTCTACCTCATTAGATAATCGTGCCGTTTGATGAGTGAATTATTGGTATCCACTGAATGGACCATGGCTATCATTATTACAGTTTAATCCTTGATTAAAAAACCCTTAAATTTACCGTAATAATGTTAGCTACAACCAATTATGTAATATCTGAGTCTTTACCACACAATTTGCTAATGTTCTATAACTGTCACATGAAAGGAATAGAGAAAAATAATTGCAAAGTCCTTTGTGGTGCTCCAACGGTCTACTAGACTATGGGATAAGTGAAATAAAGATAGCAAAGACGCAGGGGTCTGGACACTGTTTACACCCCCCCCCCCCATCACCCCCACCCACCCCCCTGGACACACACATAAATGTAACTTTCGTGTACATTTAGCCAAATTCCATTATTTTTCTTTTCCTGTGTTGTTTCATACAATACATATAAAGAACATACATAGTTGAGGGTAACAAATGAAAATTTTTACTGCGAGAAACCCATTGTCAATAAAGATGCAGTAATCAAAGTAGGATGTTTCAGTGATTTTCATTGGTTTAAGCAGTTCGTAAGATTGTATAATCGATGTGCTAGCACATCAGTGTCAAGCCCATGATATCAATGTAGGTTGTCTAACTACAAAGGCTGACAGCATTGGTCCTCACAATGTCACATTATAAAACAACATTACACAAAATATCACATTGAAATCAACGAGATACTATCATAAATACGTTCAGGATTACATAAGAATTATGAAACACGTTGATTTATCTGGTTATCTGTGCTGGTGAGAAGATACTTACATTACAATTAACGCTGCGTCTTTTGAATGTTGTAAGAGAAGTTCTCTCAAACGGATATTTCTCTTGGTCTGCAATGACACAAAATCACAGTGAAATGTTTCTTCAATTAATCAGATCTTACAATTTAATATCATATGCACAAATTACAATCAAGCAGATCTTTAAAACTTGAATATTACAAGTTTTAAATACCACATTCACAATATGTTAATCCTATCAAATTAGACAGGTCTACCAATTTTTAATCCAACTTTAACTCAACTTATTCATAAATAAATCTGATCTAAAATCAATAAAAACTTGGTAGCAATTTATACCACAGTTCCAGCTACAAAATTCAATCCAACCAATTCAAAATTTTGTGTATATGATCCACATCATACATAAATTAACTTTAAATCACAAACCTACTGTATTTGTAATATGCTTCTAATAGCCTTCGATCATTTTTCAACAACAGAGGTTAATTATTATCCCTTTAAATATCTTACACACTGATATGTAAATTCAGTTTTTAAGAAAAACATCTCACTGTCACAAATGACTGACATACACTGATGACGATTCAATATTTTGATTGTTTACACCTCATGTGTAGTACTATTACATGTATCTTATAGAGACTAAACAGATTTTCCACACAGTAATTGATGAAGGATAACAGAAAAGAGAAGTAACTCATTTAGACAACCAAAAAAAACAACCTTACAAGTGTTATTCTTCTGATGATAACTGACTGCAGTTAAAAACTTCACAGATGTAGAACTTTCAAATTTTTGGTCCTCTTAACCTCGAGACTAAATGCTCCTTGACCTACTTTTACACTCTGTGTATTGATACCGTGTAACGAACCTTGTCTTTCAGTAACAACTTGTGCTCCTCTGTAATCTTCCATGGAAACTTCTCTGATGTTTCTCCCTTTTCTTCATCTAGCATCCAACCCTCCAATAACTTTTCAAAATTCTTCATGCTGCAAAACAGACCCACTTTGTACCAAACATTCACTCATGTTCCATGAGCTGAGGAACATGTAAATCTTCATACTGTTGTTCAAATTTTTTTTTTCCTCTAAGCATTTATTTACAACAGAAATGAAACAAAATAGCTAATGATATCAACCAATATCAATTAAATGTATATACAGTGTATGAAGCATCTGTTTGATAGGAAATGTTTCTGAGTATGGTTCAATAACATATCCAAAGAAATCATACACTGTCACCTTGGTATATCACCACCCCCACAAATATCACCAATGAAATGTGAAGAATGAATTTCCAAGCATGCTAAAAAAAACCCTGGTATAATGCAAAACTCTCCTATTGCCATTCACCACCTGTTTTCAGGTAGAAAAGGTTAAATTACCTTTATAAGCCCCGACAGCAATGCCAACAACCAAGGATCAGAAGCACAGGTGCTTGTTTCATAAACTTTGCAAGCTTGCTATATGTGTTATTATATAGTATAGCTTGAAACTTTATGAAACAAGGCCCTGTGATCATAAGACATAATTATACATAACTGATCTGTGCAGTGAATCATAGGGAATCAAAATTCAGCGCTTGTCATGAAAACAGGTACATGTAAGTACAGATTGCAATAATAGCTTGAATATACAGTAATTCATCTCAAAGTCAGAACGTGTCTCTGAAACAGCCATGCATCAACAACACAGAAACTAAAACTTCAATGTTCATGCAAATAACGCTACTATCAGTTGCTTTAAATTCTGTGTACCATGTGACCTTTGTATATACTGATGTGTGTGACATCATATTTCTGTGTTCCAGAAAAAAGTGGCAGCCATTACGAGTTTGTCAACCACTCAGTCATTGTAGAACCTACCATGACACAAATGGAATGGTTGTACAAATATATACATGTACTTATGTGTTACAAATGCACAAACACAGAACATCCCACTATTTAACAAAGCTTTAAGATTAAAGCAAAACAATTTCTTGCATTTACATATATTTTAGACTGCAATTAAAGGACAATAATTCATTAATTGATCAACCACTTCGTTTTCAAATTGATGAACTAAAATGGTCAAACTCTTTATAATGCCATCCTTGATATACCGCCAAAATAAAATGAGACAAAGACTGGCGATATAACAAAGTGACAGTGTATACACACCAGGTTGTACATGTATATCTAAATACATTAACGAAAAAAAAAATGACATAAAACCAGAACACCCCCAACAGGGCAACTGGATGGCGGGAAATGGTAAATTTGTGCTCAGTGAAGATTAAATGGTTTTTAAGATATACTCTAGACAATGACAACATAGCAACACCCTCCCTCCCCCATATAAAAAAATCCATAACTTCCTTCAATGTGAAAAGATTTCAATCAAAATAGCGAGTGTTTATCTTTGTTATTTACATAAAATATACACAGAGTTTTAATCAAATCTGTTCATCAAGATATACTCTGGACAAATTATGTCTACAGACAGACGGACAGGGGGATTCCAGTATACCCCCTAATCCCTATTTTCAGGGGTTATAAAATGAAATATTTTGAAAACCAACCTTTCCTCTGATGGTGATTTGCCAATATCAGACAGGATTGTCATCTTCTCACACTGGATTCTGAATCGACTCAACAATGTCGCCATCCTAAAAAAAAAACAACAAAAAAAAATACATTTATTTCCTTATCAAGTTTATCACTGTGGGTCATTTGAAGTTTTACATCCCTTCGAAAATTTTTCACTTACATAAAGATGTCTATCAAACTTTTTAAAACCAGGACATCTTCAATTTATCTACCATCACTACAGAGTAATTAGGCAATTAGCTGACCCACTGATTAGTCGAAGTTCACCTGTGGCCACGTAGTGAATAATCCCCATTTTGGGCCATGTGTGCAGTTCTTTAAGAAATAAAGTTCATTTCTGAAAACACATGAGGGAATGAACTGGCATGATTTATACCAACACATTTCATGATAGTACTTCTTGAAAAGTATTCTGGCATGAATCATTACTGTTCATACCCGCATGTATTTTGAGATATGAAATTTATTTTTCATATTTACATTTTACTTTCTTTTCTGTCAGATTATTCCCAATCGTAAAAATTGCCAGGCTATATCTATCAAAATTGATATGCATATTGTTCACATTCATGAAGAAATGTTCATCACTTCAATTGGTAAAGGTATCGAAGATAAAAACATTAGAATATAAATATAAAAGATTGGCTAACACAAGACTTGAGTATGGCTAACACAACAGTTGAGTTTGGCTAACACAACAGTTGAGTTTGGCTAACACAACAGTTGAGTTTGGCTAACACAACAGTTGAGTATGGTTAACACAACAGTTGAGTTTGGCTAACACAACAGTTGAGTATGGCTAACACAACAGTTGAGTTTGGCTAACACAACAGTTGAGTATGGCTAACACAACAGTTGAGTTTGAGTCAATATTGGACTTGCTGGTGAAATCATGTAGATAATTTACATTGACAGGAGATAAAATCATTTTCAGGGTTGCTTTTGGTGTCATCATGCTCTATAGCTGCATGTCCTTGTACGAAATAATTTGCCTCATAGAAATTCAGGCACCATTATATCAACCACAAAATATTTTGCAGCAGATTTGGGCACCTGTCACACGCTGTGATTTAATGAAATACCAGCCAGTTTTTAAGCTATTTAGCAGGAGTAATTCTAGCAGTGTTGTAGTGAATTATCAACTTTTATTTTTTATGATATATGTAGCTATCACACTTATAAGCAGTTATTAAAACCTGTCAAGTTTATTATCATTACAAATGTAAAACAGAAATCTTCATAAGCCCTACTGTCTTTGTTCCCGGTCTATCTCTCCCCTCTTTGTTCCAGCAGCAAACACTCGCAGTGGACAGTTACGCCAGTACTGTTTAGTGGACAAAATATAAGGCAGCAAAAGTGTCAAACCTACAAACAAACAAACAATAAATACCGTAACATACAAAGTCATGTAATATTTCCCCATCATCATCATCTGTGTTCAGTATGTGCATCAGCAGTGCTAGAAGATGAACACAGTACAGTAAGCTTGGTATTTGACAATAATTTCTTCATAAAATCTATAATAATGGGCAATAATTTTTCCATACTAAGAAATTTGAAATGTGTGTAATGCAGTTAGCAATGATACATGTACTCACCGCCATCGTCAAACAGCCACCACACATCGATTGTTCCCTTCTTCTGTTTCTTGGCAAAACGGTTCTGGACATGTTCCTGTTTAATTCGACTTTGGCTTATTTCCCTTTCTATATGCATAATCACATTGTTATCGTTGTCATCGGCTACACTGTCCCCTGACGAGGAGCTCGATCTGCGAAGCATTGTGGGACTGCTGGGGGAACTAGGTCGTTTATCTTCCTCTTCATCTGAAAGAATTACGACATTGCTGAAGTTCATCGCACGTCATCAACTCTACATTAAAATTAAGATCTTTGTGATGATCATGTGAGAATACTTTTGCATATACAGACTGATAAGAGAGAAAGAGAACTGTTTATAATCAAAATAAATAAAATCAAATTATTTCTGTCAGTACAATCACAGTGCTGTTTTGTGTAATGAAGTAATCTTAATGTACAAATACAAAATATCTAGTACTGTTACTGATCAAAACTGTTACAATAAATACTGCCATGTGAATTTGTTACTTGTGTAATTAACATGCTGTAACTTTTACTTTCTCACCATAAAAATCAGAAGTCTAAAAAAAAGGCTCAAGTCTAGAACTGTCATTACAACAGAGCGATATACACCTTTCTGTGATGCACAATCAAATACTGATACTGGTTCACAAAATAAAATTCTACTTCTTGAACGTCTATTGGTTCCCTGAACAAGAAAATTATGGTCAGGACAAGGAATTTTAATCAATAACTTTGCCATTGGACCCTGGTACAAATCCTTTGTCCTTCGATGTCAAGTACGAACGCTATAAGGTTCACAGATCTCATGATAATTTGAAGCACTTTTTAAGCATTACCCAAGGTATTTTTCAAGCATCTTTATTAGAGCAACACCATGACCTTGTAAAGATCACACACCATATGAGTGAATGATTCATTCTATGATCAAAGCTGTATTAATTCTGATGAAGGAGATTCGATATCACCACCAAAACAGACTTATCCTAATGAGCACTTCCTCCAAGTATGTCAAGCGCTTCTCTTTTTTTAATTTCTCGCAAATTCAAGCACTTTCTATAAAAGGCATAAAATTAAAAAACAATTTACAAGCCCTATACAATTGCATGGAGTTTCTCTGTGCTTCTCCAATGCTATGGACATGAAGTTGGATGAACAGATGACATGATGACTTCTATACTCAAGCTCTTGCTTGCGAGACATATGACAACCAGGTTGAACATTCTGTTTCCACACATTGCATTAAAATAATCATGGTTTGTTTTTGAATTTATATTCACACATACTAGTTTGTATAAGACAGTTCCCTAATATGACTGTCTGTATTTTTTGAAAATATTTTGTAGGACTTTGTAATGGACTCACTGTGTTCAAGTTGATTCAAATTTTCACTAAAGCTAACCATTTTCTGGATAAGATTCTATCATTTTCACCTTAAATTCCATGTTTTTCACTTAATTAATCATGTTAATACATTTGACTATATATATAGATATATTGAATTTCTGGGGATCCCCCCCCCCCAAAAAAAAAACCCTCAAACATATCCCAAGTTTAATACAAATGAAGTGACTGAATTACTGCTTGTATGAGGGCTGTTCGAAAAGTTTGCACTCTAGTTGCAGTGATGAGAAGCGAGTGTGTTAACCACTACACTACCCGGGCACCCTGTGAAGCTCTGTGGAGCTAATTTTCAAATATCAAATTGGCTATACAATTCTCAAAATCCATCTGAAAACATCAAATATTTACATATTTATTGGAATCTACCCTATGTATACAAAATTTTATTGGCTTCTGACGATACTGCAATCTCAATGGAACTTTTCCATGGACTTTTCAAACAGCCTTCATATTCACAGTTTTAGCACTTGTGTTTTCTGAGAAAGTGTTGTATTTTTATGTCACATATATTTGGAAGACTGATATAGATCCTATTAAGTGCCACCACATAATGTCTGTGAGAAAAATTCCCTTTGTAGTGGGACACATTTAAAAGTTGGTTTTAGCCAGATTTAAGTTTTAAAAAAGTCAGTATAACCTTTATCATAGCTTTTATCTGTCAAAGAATCCATTAAAAACAAGTGTAGTTTAACATACAATCCCAAAGTCACTTTATTTCTTTGTGACCCTGACCTGATTTGAAAACTCCATAAAATGTTTCACTTTGATCATTGCCAATTTCTAAGTATAGAACATCTATAGAAGTCTACTTTTGATCATAGTACATACATTGGAGTATTGAAATAAAGTATGTAGATTACAACATATGAGATATGCCACATTTCATAATGGCCTTGACCTCAAAATGTATATGTCTGTTCTGATCAATGTCTGCTTTTAAGAGCTGAAAATAAAGTCAGTAGGTTAAAAGTGAGTCCTAAAAATTATGTGAAAGTGAGATTCTGTAGTCCATTTTACAAAAGGTCTTACAATTTATTAGATCAAAAATTACAAACAATCATATTTCAAAATAATTTCACCTACACATAAATATGTATGACTAGATTCATCAGACCTTTTGTGTCATTGACCCAAAAACATGCTGTACAGAAAGGAGTCCAATTCCACTGACAAGAATCAAGGTATTTCATGCTTATATTTGATGGTTTACCAGGTATACTCAATTCTCCTATTTGATGGTTTAAACCTAGGAACACAATACAATATCAAATCTGTAGGGAGTATATAATACAGTATTCAGAAAAGTTAAAATACGGCAAGACACTTTTGAGAACTTCAGACTTTGGCATAAACATTGCATTGAAAGTGTCAGACTTTAACACATAAAGAGTTATATAAAAGCACAGACAGAATTAAGGACTCTGTTTCATATGCTATAGATTTAAAACATACCCCAAAAAACATGTTCTATCTAGATCTACAAATTTAATGAAAATCATCCACTCTGCTTTAAGGGCAATTTTGGAAATCTGTTTTATATTTACTTGCTTGTAAGTGAAGACTACTATCCAATAAAGTCTACTTCAACTATCTTTCCCTGAATTACTTCAAACTAGTACTTTTCCCTTCATCAACAATCTGCAATATTTTGTGACTTTTTCACACAGCAGAAAAAAAGAGTTTCCCGTGCAGTGGTGTAGAAACACTATACAAATTCAAGATGTTGACTATGATAAAAAGTGGCATACTACTTACGCTTCCGTGTAAATTTGAACCTAACTTTGGGATGTCGATCTGATCAAGAAATTCATAAACAGAATCAATTTTTATATTTCATGACATCTACACTCATCGTATAATTCTAGATCTGTCATTGCTGAAACTATTTTGTTGCAAACTCAATTTTCAACCAAGAGTATATTTTTCACATCTTTAAATTTTTGTGCACTTTCTCTTCAGTAAATACATTTCCCTTACTCTGCATACTATTTACAGATTTACTCAATGAATGGCCTAGCCAGAATTTTCAAAATTCACTTTTGCACTATATGTCCTTCAGTCAACACTACATTTGACTCACCCTCAGGATCTTCTTTGTGATGTACCGAGTTTTCCTCAACGAGACTCTCATTAGCATCTGTCTCACAATATAAACCTTCCCTCAGCCGTAAAATACCTACTCCATACTCCAGGTCAAAAGCATCACTACAAATAACAATCAAGTTTTCAAACAAATGCAAAAATTACTGTATGCATACCTTTATCCACATTGTGACAATTTTCTGCAAATGAGATATACAGTGAAAACTGCCTAATCTGACACCAGTGTAATCCGTTTCATTGAGCAATCCGACCCTTATTTTCATTCTCAAATTTTCATTGTTTTTTACAGTTTATTCTGACACACTGCACATCCCACAAATAGATCAGACAGGTTTCACTGTATCTATAACATGTAAACTGCCCTACTGGCTGCTGATTTTCATATAAAAATGAAGATAACATTTTTTTTATCATAATCTGAACAGGATTCATTACTGGAGTGTAAAGGTCCATACTACAAATGATACAGGCAAGCTGGTTATAACTTGTACAATCAAACCACAAATATTGATATTCTTTCATTCACAAGTGTACACATGGCCTCTTTATGTTCAAAGCTGGACTTCAATCATTTTGTTGTAATGACAAGGAAAGAATGATGGACAGATGAATGAACAGATGGATGAAAAGAGGAAGAATTAGTCCCTCAAAGTATTGTCAGCAGCCTCGGGAACTGACAAATGAGTACATCAATGCCTTCTTGGACTGCAGAGAAGATCCTCAATGAAAATATTCTGGAAATTGATTCTGAATGCTACTCACTGAACCACTTGAAAGTACTCCTCCACAAGAGCTTGGTTCACTTCTGGGTTGTTCCATCGAGACATGAACCCCATGATAAGAATATTAGGTTTCAGTTTTCCAACACCAACATTCTGAAAAAGTGAATACAATTTCAATTAAAAAAAAACAAACATTGTAAATCAGTTAGTTCTTAACACTTTGCATGTCACTATGTACATGTATTCTGTTAACTACCACTTTGTATGTCAGTATGTATTCTGTGTACTATTACTGTGTGTCAGTATGTATTCTGTGTACTATTACTGTGTGTCAGTATGTATTCTGTGTACTATCACTCTGTATGTCAGTATGTGTTCTGTGTACTATCACTGTGTGTCAGTATGTATTCTGTGTACTATCACTGTGTGTCAGTATGTATTCTGTGTACTATCACTGTGTGTCAGTATGTATTATGTGTACTATCACTGTGTGTCAGTATGTATTATGTGTACTATCACTGTGTGTCAGTATGCATTCTGTGTACTATCACTGTATGTCAGTATGTATTATGTGTACTATCACTGTGTGTCAGTATGTATTATGTGTACTACCACTGTATGTCAGTATGTATTCTGTGTACTATCACTGTGTGTCAGTATGTATTATGTGTACTATCACTGTATGTCAGTATGTATTATGTGTACTATCACTGTGTGTCAGTATGTATTCTGTGTACTATCAGTGTGTGTCAGTATGTATTCTGTGTACTATCACTGTGTTTCAGTATGTATTATGTGTACTATCACTGTGTGTCAGTATGTATTATGTGTACTATCACTGTGTGTCAGTATGTATTATGTGTACTATCACTGTGTGTCAGTATGTATTATGTGTACTATCACTGTGTGTCAGTATGTATTATGTGTACTATCACTGTATGTCAGTATGTATTATGTGTACTATCACTGTATGTCAGTATGTATTATGTGTACTATCACTGTGTGTCAGTATGCATTCTGTGTACTATCACTGTGTGTCAGTATGTATTATGTGTACTATCACTGTGTGTCAGTATGTATTATGTGTACTATCACTGTGTGTCAGTATGTATTATGTGTACTATCACTCTGTATGTCAGTATGTATTATGTGTACTATCACTGTATGTCAGTATGTATTATGTGTACTATCACTGTGTGTCAGTATATATTCTGTGTACTATCACTGTGTGTCAGTATGTATTATGTGTACTATCACTGTGTGTCAGTATGTATTATGTGTACTATCACTGTGTGTCAGTATGCATTCTGTGTACTATCACTGTATGTCAGTATGTATTATGTGTACTATCACTGTGTGTCAGTATGTATTCTGTGTACTATCACTGTATGTCAGTATGTATTCTGTGTACTATCACTATATGTCAGTATGTATTATGTGTACTATCACTGTATGTCAGTATGTATTCTGTGTACTATCACTGTGTGTCAGTATGTATTATGTGTACTATCACTTTGTATGTCAGTATGTATTCTGTGTACTATCACTGTATGTCAGTATGTATTATGTGTACTATCACTGTGTGTCAGTATGCATTCTGTGTACTATCACTGTATGTCAGTATGTATTATGTGTACTATCACTGTGTGTCAGTATGTATTATGTGTACTACCACTGTATGTCAGTATGTATTCTGTGTACTATCACTGTGTGTCAGTATGTATTATGTGTACTATCACTCTGTATGTCAGTATGTATTATGTGTACTATCACTGTGTGTCAGTATGTGTTCTGTGTACTATCACTGTGTGTCAGGGTTAGTACTATCACTGTGTGTCAGTATGTATTCTGTGTACTATCACTGTGTGTCAGTATGTATTCTGTGTACTATCACTGTGTGTCAGTATGTATTCTGTGTACTATCATTGTGTGTCAGTATGTATTATGTGTACTATCACTGTGTGTCAGTATGTATTATGTGTACTATCACTGTGTGTCAGTATGTATTATGTGTACTATCACTGTATGTCAGTATGTATTATGTGTACTATCACTGTGTGTCAGTATGTATTATGTGTACTATCACTGTGTGTCAGTATGTATTCTGTGTACTATCACTGTATGTCAGTATGTATTATGTGTACTATCACTGTATGTCAGTATGTATTATGTGTACTATCACTATGTATGTCAGTATGTATTATGTGTACTATCACTGTGTGTCAGTATGTATTATGTGTACTATCACTCTGTATGTCAGTATGTATTATGTGTACTATCACTGTGTGTCAGTATGTATTATGTGTACTATCACTGTGTGTCAGTATGTATTCTGTGTACTATCACTGTGTGTCAGTATGTATTCTGTGTACTATCACTGTGTGTCAGTATGTATTCTGTGTACTATCACTGTGTGTCAGTATGTATTCTGTGTACTACCACTGTGTGTCAGTATGTGTTCTGTGTACTATCACTTTGTATGTCAGTATGTATTCTGTGTACTATCACTGTGTGTCAGTATGTATTCTGTGTACTATCACTGTGTGTCAGTATGTATTATGTGTACTATCACTGTGTGTCAGTATGTATTATGTGTACTATCACTGTGTGTCAGTATGTATTCTGTGTACTATCACTGTGTGTCAGTATGTATTATGTGTACTATCACTGTATGTCAGTATGTATTCTGTGTACTATCACTGTGTGTCAGTATGTATTATGTGTACTATCACTGTATGTCAGTATGTATTCTGTGTACTATCACTATATGTCAGTATGTGTTCTGTGTACTATCACTCTGTATGTCAGTATGTATTATGTGTACTATCACTGTGTGTCAGTATGTATTATGTGTACTACACTTTGTACGTCAGTATGTATTATGTGTACTATCACTGTGTGTCAGTATGTATTCTGTGTACTATCACTGTGTGTCAGTATGTATTCTGTGTACTATCACTGTATGTCAGTATGTATTATGTGTACTATCACTGTGTGTCAGTATGTATTCTGTGTACTATCACTCTGTATGTCAGTATGTATTATGTGTACTATCACTCTGTATGTCAGTATGTGTTCTGTGTACTATCACTTTGTATGTCAGTATGTATTCTGTGTACTATCACTGTGTGTCAGTATGTATTCTGTGTACTATCACTGTGTGTCAGTATGTATTCTGTGTACTATCACTGTGTGTCAGTATGTATTCTGTGCACTATCACTGTGTGTCAGTATGTATTATGTGTACTATCACTGTGTGTCAGTATGTATTATGTGTACTATCACTGTGTGTCAGTATGTATTATGTGTACTATCACTATGTATGTCAGTATGTATTCTGTGTACTATCACTGTGTGTCAGTATGTATTATGTGTACTATCACTCTGTATGTCAGTATGTATTATGTGTACTATCACTGTGTGTCAGTATGTATTATGTGTACTATCACTGTGTGTCAGTATGTATTCTGTGTACTATCACTGTGTGTCAGTATGTATTCTGTGTACTATCACTGTGTGTCAGTATGTATTCTGTGTACTATCACTGTGTGTCAGTATGTATTATGTGTACTATCACTGTATGTCAGTATGTATTCTGTGTACTATCACTGTGTGTCAGTATGTATTATGTGTACTATCACTGTATGTCAGTATGTATTCTGTGTACTATCACTATATGTCAGTATGTGTTCTGTGTACTATCACTCTGTATGTCAGTATGTATTCTGTGTACTATCACTGTGTGTCAGTATGTATTATGTGTACTATCACTGTGTGTCAGTATGTATTCTGTGTACTATCACTGTGTGTCAGTATGTATTCTGTGTACTATCACTGTGTGTCAGTATGTATTCTGTGTACTATCACTGTGTGTCAGTATGTATTATGTGTACTATCACTGTGTGTCAGTATGTATTATGTGTACTACACTTTGTACGTCAGTATGTATTCTGTGTACTATCACTGTGTGTCAGTATGTATTCTGTGTACTATCACTGTGTGTCAGTATGTATTCTGTGTACTATCACTGTATGTCAGTATGTATTATGTGTACTATCACTGTGTGTCAGTATGTATTCTGTGTACTATCACTCTGTATGTCAGTATGTATTATGTGTACTATCACTCTGTATGTCAGTATGTGTTCTGTGTACTATCACTTTGTATGTCAGTATGTATTCTGTGTACTATCACTGTGTGTCAGTATGTATTATGTGTACTATCACTGTGTGTCAGTATGTATTCTGTGTACTATCACTGTGTGTCAGTATGTATTCTGTGCACTATCACTGTGTGTCAGTATGTATTATGTGTACTATCACTGTGTGTCAGTATGTATTCTGTGTACTATCACTGTGTGTCAGTATGTATTCTGTGTACTATCACTGTGTGTCAGTATGTATTATGTGTACTACCACTGTATGTCAGTATGTATTATGTGTACTACACTTTGTACGTCAGTATGTATTATGTGTACTATCACTGTGTGTCAGTATGTATTCTGTGTACTATCACTGTGTGTCAGTATGTATTATGTGTACTATCACTGTGTGTCACTATGTATTATGTGTACTATCACTGTGTGTCAGTATGTATTATGTGTACTATCATTGTGTGTCAGTATGTATTATGTGTACTATCACTCTGTATGTCAGTATGTATTATGTGTACTATCACTGTGTGTCAGTATGTGTTCTGTGTACTATCACTATGTATGTCAGTATGTATTATGTGTACTATCACTGTATGTCAGTATGTATTCTGTGTACTATCACTGTGTGTCACTATGTATTATGTGTACTATCACTGTGTGTCAGTATGTATTATGTGTACTATCACTATGTATGTCAGTATGTATTATGTGTACTATCACTGTGTGTCAGTATGTATTATGTGTACTATCACTCTGTATGTCAGTATGTATTATGTGTACTATCACTGTGTGTCAGTATGTATTATGTGTACTATCACTGTGTGTCAGTATGTATTCTGTGTACTATCACTGTGTGTCAGTATGTATTCTGTGTACTATCACTGTGTGTCAGTATGTATTCTGTGTACTATCACTGTGTGTCAGTATGTATTATGTGTACTATCACTGTATGTCAGTATGTATTATGTGTACTATCACTGTGTGTCAGTATGTATTATGTGTACTATCACTGTGTGTCAGTATGTATTATGTGTACTATCACTGTGTGTCAGTATGTATTATGTGTACTATCACTGTGTGTCAGTATGTATTATGTGTACTATCACTGTGTGTCAGTATGTATTCTGTGTACTATCACTGTATGTCAGTATGTATTCTGTGTACTATCACTGTGTGTCAGTATGTATTATGTGTACTATCACTGTGTGTCAGTATGTATTATGTGTACTATCACTGTGTGTCAGTATGTATTCTGTGTACTATCACTGTATGTCAGTATGTATTCTGTGTACTATCACTGTGTGTCAGTATGTATTATGTGTACTATCACTGTGTGTCAGTATGTATTATGTGTACTATCACTGTGTGTCAGTATGTGTTCTGTGTACTATCACTGTGTGTCAGTATGTGTTCTGTGTACTATCACTGTGTGTCAGTATGTATTATGTGTACTATCACTGTGTGTCAGTATGTATTCTGTGTACTATCACTGTGTGTCAGTATGTATTATGTGTACTATCACTATGTATGTCAGTATGTATTATGTGTACTACCACTTTGTATGTGCAACGGGTATTTTCTGCGGTTGTCCATATTTTGTGGAATTTTGCGGATAGAAAATCTGCAAAAATTACAACTGCAAAAAATAATTTACATAGAACATAATTTGCTTCCTTTGGGATTGGATTGCAAAAAATTTTCACCCGCAGAAAATACCCATTATACAGTATTCCGTTTTTGCTGCCTTCAAACTGTTTAAGATAGCAATGCTAACAGTTTGTTATTTTAAACTTCTCCAGTTTTATTTGTTTTAGTACACCGTACATGCCCAGAAAACATTGCACTGTAATACACACTGTTATACAGAACCTCTTTCCCATGTTAAATTTCTCCTGACCTGCATTAAGCTCTGAGCTCCTGTTCTGAAGTCCTCAGCCGTTGTAACACTGTAAAATGCTTTGACTCTTCTTTTATGTAACCAATGATAAGCTTCCTTGGGACGGAGATGCTTCAGATTATCTGTCTGGGAACCCTGTCACGAAACAAAATCTACTAAATCACCAGACCTTCAGCAATTTATTTCACATACAAACTTTGAAGCAGGTTATATACATACAAGTCAATACAAAATATTCCACTTTAACAGCAATACCATATGCACAGTCAAAGAACTTGACAAGATTCCCAATGCAATCAAAAAAACTTAAATAGCTTCCCGAAACAAAAAAAAAAAAACTTGACTAGCTTCCTTACATTGTCAAAGATCTTAACTAGCTTACCTTCAGTCAAAGACCTTAACTAGCTTACCTTCAGTCATAAATCTTAACTAGCTTACTTTCAAAGATCTTAACAAGCTTACCTTCAGTCATAGATCTAACTAGCTTACCTTCAGTCAAAGATCTTAACTAACTTCCTTTTAAAATCAAAGAACTTGACAATTTTCTCTATGCAGTCAGAGATTTTACGTAGCTTCCCTACACAACAGTCAAAGAACTAACTAGCTTCCTTATACAGTCTACACACTTCACCAGCTTACCTTCACAATCAAAGAACATGACACACTTCAATACATTTTTTTTTAAATGAAATAATGAACCATTTAAGAACAATAATATATGTGTCTTTTGAATCATGAGTGATTTTAAAAAAGTTGGTTACCAAATTCCTGACATCATAAATGAAAACAGTAGAATTAAGGTTTAGTGTCTCTGAGAAACTGCAGTGACTTGCCACACTAAGTGTAAGTAATGGCAAAACTATAGAATAAAGACTTATGAAATGCCACACTATTTCAAACACCAAAACAAAATGCTTGCATGTTAAGATGAAATGATTCTTAACACCAAGCTACCATTCAACATCCAATTTTTCTATAGAATGTCAAGTTTCTGTGAAAAGTTATCTCCCTTTTGAAAGCATCTTTTATGATTGCTTTGAAACTTTCTGCAAAATTACTTTTGCTTCGGATTTACATGCACATTATTAAATTTTGAAAAACAATATATTTATCATCAAAAAGAATATCAATTGTTACATGTATACATGTTATAATAGCCAGTAATTTCAGCATGAATATTTTTTCCTAACCTATACATGCTTTTCACCATTCCATCCACCCCAGAGGTTTCCTGATTAACATAGCTCTGAGAATATAAGCAGATCACATGACATGAATGAGTTCATATCATACGATCAAGAGTATACCTTCAACATATCGGATAAACATTATCATAATCAAGCATACAACCACATATCTAAACTTGGATCTCATTTTTTCAGTGCATCTGTACATTTAATTTTTGGGGGGTTAAAATTCAGTGTAGAATGACAATGTAGTTTCACTTACCACAATGATATTGCCGCACACCATCAAACTGATCTTATGGGTCAGTCCATATACAAAGTCCACCAGACCCGGCCTGGCCCAGGGAACACCTGTCAACACCAGCACTTGAGGTCTGCAGGTGAGAGAGCATAAAGTATAACACTCATCAGTCAGATTTTTAATGGTCAACATTGTCTTCTCAGAAATGTATCCATTGCCTATTTATCTGTCAGTTACCAAAAATGTGGATATTTCCACACGTTGTTAAATATGCACATTTTCTTTGCAAACCACATGCAAAGTGTTTAATTACATGATATTAGTATTTTTACTTAACTATGGGAATACACTGTAGTACACATGGGGTGATTTAAATGAAAATCTTGTAATCATATATCTTGTGTAAATAACCCCCACGTGTAAATTTCCACAGTTACAGAATAGGACAGATGCAACACACCTCCAGATTTTCTTTTTCTCTGTTATTTATTTATTTATTTTTAAAAAATCATAATGATTTTACTATTTTGTGTTATCTTATATTTTTACAATAATAAGACTTTGTCCTATTAAAACATCTAAAACTACATAATAACCATGACAGAGCTACCTTACATCTGACCTCCGGATTACAGTTAATGTTATGGTTTTACCTGAAGTTTTTGATATGGTCCTCTACAGAGACCAGCTTCAGTGTTGTATTCAGAGCATTCTTATATACATGAGCCTGTGTGGAGGATCCCCAATTCACATCTAATAACGAAAACAAATCAAGGTTCCAAATTATAACGTTCCAACATACACTGTATATCATTAAGGAGGAATAACATATCAGAGAAATCTGATACAGATGGAAAGTGGAGGATATGTACAAAAATATTTTGAAATTGAAATGTTTCAAATTTACTTTATTTAGTTCAAAAATGCAGTTTTAGGGAAAAGCAGTCTGAAAAAAAAGAAGTTTAAAACTCTTGCTAGAATCAAACATGAACTACAGATCAGCAGTCGACACATTCACCTACTGAGCTACCCAGCTAGGGGATTAGATTTAAGAGGAATATACATGTAATGCTTATACTTATAATTTTTACGAAGAAGTCAGCCATTATATTGATGTATTATTCCTCCTTAATGCAGATGCTTTCAGCAGTAAGTTTCTATGAAAGTTGCTAATTGTCATTTTTGCACACCAGAGTCAAGTTTGTCATCTGCCATACTTCTGGATCAGCCATTGTACAGTATCAATATGAAGGAAGGTAAGGAAATTCTTACGATAAAATTAGCCAACTGGCAATCTCCAATTGCTCAACTCTGAAATCTAAATAAAACTGTTCTATTTACACACTAGGCTACATGTAACAGTGATATCTATGATGTCATAGTATAATACATAGAAATAAAAAAAAAAAAAATTAGGCATTTACCAAATAAAGCCCACAACAACATATCAATACCACATTGGTGCAAATTTTTTATCAATTCATTGATAATCAAGACTCAAAAAATCAAAAATGCCTTCTTTTTGTTTTTATTATCGGGTTTAACCTGACCTGATGGTTACCAATGTAAACAACGTGGCTCTAAATTTAGACAGAATTTTTTTTCAATGCATTGCAGCGTCTGACTAAACTTTTGGATTCTATCCAACGTGAATGTATATATGAATTCTAAATATTGATAGAGCTGATCCAGAGGTAAACGTAGACCAAATCTCTTGTCTGCAAGAATATTAATTACACACCTTTACACATGACTTTTAAGTGTGAACTTATTCCAGGAAATGATAGCCATTTTGATATAGTTTCAGGAAAGACATTTTTATTATTCAAGAGAACCAAAATAAATGAGATATTTACAATTTATATGTAGCTATAAATATTTTGGTCTTTTGTATCTCTCACCTGGTTTCGAATAATGGACATATACAAAAAGGGCACAGATAATAACAAATGTAATGAGGGCTGTCCACCAGTTCATGATAAACATCACAGCTATACAAAGTAAGGCACCAAGTAGACTCAACCACATAGAATAATAACGGAATGCTGGACGCCAACCTTAAAATATAGAACACAATGATAAATCAAACATACAAAGCAAGAGTATAAACATTTTGGAGAAGGAGGAGGTTAAACAGATGTGGTCTTGCTTTCTCAAAAATCTACACATGAGGTCAAATATAACCTGTTGTTATGTCAAAATGCTGTCTGATATGTTCCAGTTGTTATGCTGGTTCTTTATACTTATTTTGACTACAGATTACCCTCATTTACTTGATCAAGATAGAAGGCTCACAGCAGATGTGACTGGTCAACAGGGGATGCTTACTCCTCCTACACACCTCTGGTGTGTCCAGGGGTCCACATCTGCCCTTATCTTAATCAAGTATTCTTTATGGGATTTATGCGATCAATCAATGTTCATTATCTTCACTTTTCATTATCATGAACATGCTCTTAATAGATCAATTTCAACAGTTAGTCAACCAAACCACAACAGGTGATTGGCATTTGTGTTAGCTGTTATGAGTGTGAGAGACACTTACCAGGTGAATTGGCAAGCGAAGCATCAAAACAGGAGTAGTTGATGAGGGCATAAGACATCAGGAAAAAGTTGGAAATAATGGGAGCTATTGCATTCAGATCACCTGCAGACATGCAGTGCTACATTACTTCTCATTGTCATCAATGTCATTTTTAAAACTTTATAAAGATTATCCTGACAAACACTATTGGTAATTACACATAAAATATCCATTTTATTTTGATTAAATATGACATTAATCATGTGTCAGTTGTCTTTTGAAATAATCCGTACCTATACATATAAATGCGACCCCAATGAAATATGCAAGGAAGTAAGCTCTTCTAGGATTTTCACTAGCACCATAACCTTTGGCAAACACATGGATCTTCGGGAAAATTTTATCTTTACATACAGCCTGCAAAACAAATGAAACAAACCTTAATTTCAAATAAAAAATTCATCTATAACAATTTACAGGGAAAAAATAAGAATATACACATGTCATTATTTTTTTTAACCAATATATATATATATATATATATATACATGTATCCAGACAGTTTCCTTCAAATTAAAAACCTTTTATATCAAAGACTTATTTCATTTCTATTTGTGGATACCATAACTACATCAAATATGGTATGTAAACATGAAGTACACTTTTTATATGGTCAAGAAAAAATTTCCAGAACGTTGAGGAAGCTTTTGTATTCAGTATTATTTAGCCTGTTTGATTATGGAGATTTTCATGCTTTCTTACTTGGAAGACTTTGGGAGCAGACACTAAGCTAGCAAGGGCAGAGGACAAGGTGGCTGAGAAGATCCCAACTGTAAGTAGTGGACCCCAGCCTGAAACCAGCTCCATAGCCTGAAAACAGAACAACACACCTAAATAATAACTAGATATCATGAACATCTCTAAATAATAACTAGATATCACGAACATCTCTAAATAATAACTAGATATCATGAACATCTCCTAAAAAAAATAGCTAGATATCATGAACATCTCTAAATAATAACTAGATATCATGAACATCTCTAACAAATAACTAGATATCATGAACATCTCTAAATAATAACTAGATATCATGAACATCTCTAACAAATAACTAGACATCATGAACATCTCTAAAAATAACTAAATATCACACATATCTCTAAATAATAACTAGATATCACGAACACATCTAAATAATAGCTAGATATCAGGAACATATCTAAATAATTACTGGATATCACAGCACTTTAAAATAAGTAACCCACTTATGCATTAGCTTCATTGCAAATTGCCCTGTGGGGATCTGGGTTAGAATAAGTCCTCAGTTCCCCTTGCTTGTCGTAGGAGGCGACTAAATGGGGCAGTCCTTCGGATGAGACTGCAAAAACCAAGGTCCCATGTCACAGCAGGCATGGCACGATAAAGATCCCTCCCTGATCGAAGGCTATATAAGCACCAAGCATAGGTCTAAATTTTGCAGCCCTTCATCAGCAACGGTGACATCTCCACATGAGTGAAATATTCTCGTGCAGGATGTTAAACAATATACAATCAATCACTGCAAATTAATGTAAGAAATGAAGTTTCCATGTTCTGCATCCATGTGTAATACCGTGTATTTAACATGGCTATGAAAGGATTAAGACTATTGTCTTGTTTTCAAGAATATATTGCTTGTGAATAGGAGTAGAAGACTTCATTACTTCATTGACAGGTATTACAAGGATATCATTGATAGTTCTTACCCTGACCTCAATGAAAGTTTTTACCCAGTCCTCAATGAGAGTTCTTACCAGGACCTCAACAACAGTTCCTACCAGAACCTCATTGACAGTTCTTTCCAGGACCTCAACAAAAGTTCTTACTAGGGCCTCAATGACATTTTGTACCTGGACCTCAATGACATTTCTTACCAGGACCTCAATGACAGATCTTACCTGGAAGTCATGGAGTAATCCCCGAGTACAGACGCCACCCTTCCCAAGGCTACAGTTCTGGGCCAGACTCATTACACTGACCCCAGCATTAGGGTTCACAATGGTAGAGTTCACTAAACCCTGTGTAACGCTCACAATGTCGATGGTCATATTCTGAGTAGCATTAGATGCCAGGGCTGCCACAGCCACCGGTATGTATCCTGACGCCTCGCGCAGAATGCAGGATCCAAGCAGCCAGGCACAGGCAATGTATGTGATGGAGGAGATGATGATGGCTAGGAACGTCCCTCGTGGAATGTCTCTTTGTGCATTCTAAAGATGAAGAAAGAAAATTTACTTCTACCCTGCACATTAATTTTTGTTTTCAATGATACATTGTAGTTTTTGTTTTAAACAATACCTTCACATTTAAATTGAAGGGATCAGGCAGCAGGCATAGCCTATACAGTAAAACACGGTTATAGCAAACCTCAGGACCACTGCCCAGCAAGTTCATTATAACCAGGACCACTGCCCAGCAAGTTCATTATAACCAGGACCACTGCCCAGCAAGTTCATTATAACCAGGACCACTGCCCAGCAAGTTCATTATAACCAGGACCACTGCCCAGCAAGTTCATTATAACCAGGACCACTGCCCAGCAAGTTCATTATAACCAGGACCACTGCCCAGCAAGTTCATTATAACCAAACTTCAATATATCCAATATAATTTTCATTAAATTCCTCCCAAAGGGAAATAAATATCACTTTGCAATAAGTGTGAATAAAAGGGTGTTTGTTATATGCATGATTTACTGTGCAAGTCCTTTCCCTACAATTGTACTTAACTACTTGTATTAACTTTCAAATACAATCTCCATTAGAAGAATTTTCTCACATACTTTTGCAACCAAGATAACAATAATAATGATAATAAATTTATATGGCATCTTATATAAAATAAATTACTCTAAGGTGCTTTACAAGAGTAAGATGAGATAACAAAGAAATAAAATGCGATTACATGAAATTATATGACAACCTGACTTAAGATCTTACATTTGTAAAGTAATCACTATAAAAATAACCAATATGAAAAACACTGTAATTACATTTTTTTTGGTTTTGTTTAATCTTAAACAAATGCAGAGGACAATAAAGGACTGTTTTGTGGCAAGAAATATTCGCAATGACCAAATTTTCATGAACTTCTCGAAAATTTCTTGCATGCAAGTAATAGTGTACAGTGTACAACCATTGTTCTTAACAAAGGCATCATGCTAAAAATCTGGTGTCAAGAAATGATAGCATAGTTTCATACTTTGAGATCTCCTGAGATGTTTGCACCTGCTAGAATCCCAGTTGCAGCCGGGAAAAAAATTGCAAATACAGAAAAAAAGTTCTCTCCTTCTGTGAATTTGGGACCAAAATTATCCACAAAGACAGTCCCTACAATAGAAAATAAAGTAAACCATAGAGTTATTCAAACTATACAGAATATTATCTCTTCTTCATTAAAGCTACTTAACAACACTTGCTACAAACTTTTTCCAAAAATGATGAAAATGAAAACTACCTTTTGTTTTTATAAAAGAATACAAATGAAATTTAATTTATTCACATGATTTCTCAATTAGTTCAGAACAGTTGGGAAAATTGTACAGATCTACATAGGATGAGCTAAAATATTTCAACTTCTGAACATCACAGAAAATTTACAAGTCCCTTTTTTGTTTTAGGAATATTATATTTGTACTTATTGCAACCAAATGAAGCCAAAAAATATCTATCAACTGTTTGTATCATGTGTCCTTCATTAGACTATCAATCAACAGTTGCAACAAAATTCACCCAAAATAACTAGTGTTTTCTCAGGCTGTCACATGTACCTATGTAGCTGGTAAGGCTATAAATGTTTACAGCATTTCTAAATGTTTAAATGATGTATACATAGCACAAATCTTGCAGTGCTTAAATCACATATTTCGGTGTGAACAAAATATATCAACTGAATAAACTTATAAATTTCCCGTCTCAATTGTAACCGGAAATAACGAATTTAAATTAAATGACCAGGGACAGTCAATTTGGTTAACTGATTCTATTTCATACTTTGTGGGGATTTATAAAATTCTAACTCCAACTTTCAAAGTAATTTATTGATAATAAGTATTTTAACCAATTGATATCGCTCAGACATTCATCATAAAGTGCATTAATTTTATATGTTACAACGCATGTAACTACATGTAATATGCCTGAACTACTAGTGACTGTATAGACTACAGATGATAAAGGAGTTCAGGGGCTCTGAATATATTTTCCAGGCATGTTACTCCAGTTTAAAGATTTAAGAAAATTCAGGTAATATGGTTTGAATAACATTTTACATGCTCCATGTAATCTGGATTCTTTATATCCGTATGTTTCATTCTATTTTCTATGTTTCGATTGGCACATCCGGTTTTTATCTCTGCACCGTTGACAGTAGGAAAATTGTCCACAGAACAATTATCTAGGTTTTTGTATATTTTATTTCATCAAAAGAATGTTGTATCACAAAATATTGAGAGAAATAATAAAATTTCATTTATACGATAACACTTTGTTTACAAATCTTCATTTAAGCATTTACGAAAATTTGTAGATGTGACAGCCTTAGTGTTTTCTTATCTTGGTACCTGCATCTGACAAAGATCATCACACTTGATCACCATTATTTTACTGTGAGATCATCACACTTGATCACCATTATCTTACTGTGAGATCATCACACTTGATCACCATTATCTTACTGTGAGATCATCACACTTTATCACCATTATATTACTGCGAGATCATCACACTTGATCACCATTATCTTACTGTGAGATCACCACACTTGATCACCTTGTTCTTGTCTGCATATCTTACCCTGATATCCCACTACGCCACTCAGCATCTTCTCGTCACTTGGAAGAATAAAGGTTCCAATGACAAAATTTATTATTGCTATCAATAAAGCACCAAGGAGAATCACTTGAGCCTAGAAAATAATTAGAACGTGGGCATGTCAGAATAAAAACTGAACCCTAAAAATAAAATGCAAGAAATTCATTTTGTCACAACAACAGGGCTAATAAATCTGATTGTTATCTGTGGTTTGGAAATGCATGTTTTAACACCTTGCACTATACAGCCTCCAATGCCAAATATTTCCAAATTCTGAAGCTAAAATATGCCCAGTACCACACTGTTATATTGTAATTTTAGGCTTGTAATTCGCTTTATATGAAACATGTGAGTTAACGAATTTCTTCATTTCCTCTTAAATAGAAAGTAAAGCTTAATAAAATGGCACCTGTTTGAAAAATGAAGACAATAAATACTTGCTTATTCTTTAAAATATGGCATACTTAATGTTAATTCTAAAATAAATGTCATTTGTTGACATGAAAGAAAATTCCCAATTTGTAGTTTGATGCTATTTTTCCCCAATTGAATGGGTATCGGTACTATTCCCATGAGGTAGGGGAAAAAAAACCAAAAAACACCAAGACTTTTGAGCGATTGTCATTTAATGGAGTTACCTACCCTGGCTTCCCATTCCATCCCTATAATGGCAATTGCTAATAGCAACGTGACTGTTAGGACACCAATAATACGGATGTCGTTCACTTCATCTACCATCAATGCATCATTAGCCTGAAATGTAAATCCCCATAAAAACTTTAAATAATCTAATTAACAAACAAATGAATGAATGTTACACATCCTTATGTTTTGAATTAGGCTATGACTGATTCACATACACACAAAGAAAAGAGGGGGGGCTAGGGGTTGCTTCAATTTGCTTAATTATACTGGCGAAATTTAAATTAGCACTAATAAAAACAGCAATTTATAAAAACTATGAAAGTTTAAACCCATGCATGTTATAGAGTTCAAACATGGTTCCCTTTTGATTGAGAAATACCCTGTATAATTACTCACAGATTTGATGAAACCACGGTGTTAGTGATTCAAACAGCACTGAACCATCAACTTCATCAATACTTTCAGATATTCTAACATGAAAAATTTCTTTCTTCACTTGAAGATTTTAGTTATGTTTCAGAGCTTTGATCATATTTGAGATTTATCTGATCTTAAGAGTTCTTAACATTGAAACTAAAATAAACAATGATGGTTTCTTCCCTCTAAAACAGGTGAGACTTGCAAAGTGTGAACACATTAAACATAACCTACAGGGATGAACATGTCTGGTGTTCACTTATCACCACATTATAATACATTAACCTAACCCAAGATCCAGAATTTAAAGCATTGATGACGGTCTTTAGCAATATTTTGTACTTGGTGTATTTCAATTAAATCCCTACAATGCTATAAAACTATTCTTATGAATATTCTTATGAATGACGGTTTATGTTAATCAAAAGATACCAGATACAGATAGATCACAGTTGGCTTTGCTGCAGCTTTATAGTGAGTGTCAGTCTAAGAGCAATTGTACAACTCCCTGGAGTGGACATGGTGAATATCAAAACACGGAAGTTGTCTTTATTAACTTGATTAATCTTTTCTCTTGTTAAGACTATAAGGAATAAATCTTTTGTCTAGAGCAGTAGGTGTACATTAGTATTATCTGTCTTCCTTATGAAAAAAAAACAAGAGTTCCATTTGTCACCATGCTCACCTTTGAATGAATTTCAGATCATAGCATACCCAAGATTTTGAATGCATCAAATGATGTAGGATTCCTTAGATAGAAATCTGCTTTACTGTAGACAAACAATCAATTCTGACAATTTTGAACAATTTGCATGCATCAATTTGCTCTCATCTGCCCTTTGTTCAAGGGTTTCTTTGTGCTGACTAGGACTTTTAAATGCAATTTTACATTATGTGATTTAGAATGACAGCAAATGTGTTGTGTAGAAACTTATTTAAATAGCCCTAAAGGGGTCCACACTTGATTTCAAAGCAGGGGATTGTTCAATTAAGTAATTATAAATCAAATTTTACATCATGTGAGTTGTATTTCGTTCTAATTTTACCCCCTTTTTTGCATAATCTGTCAAAATTCTGGGTCTACCCACTGTGCACCTTCTGTCACTGGTCGATATGCTGCACTGTTTACTCCCTGTGCACATGACTCTTACGACAGAATGGAGGAGACTCAATTTTTTGGGGGGAATGGTCATCAAAAAGTATTAATTTTTGCATTTAAATGAAAATTTTCAACTTTAGAAATGTGCTATTTTTGCAAAGTTCATACATTCAATTATGCAACAAAATTCAAGAAAGCTCTGGGACATCTGGTGTCATTTTATGATTTTTGTGCAAAATGAGCTGCAGTGCGAGCGTCTCTTTAAAAATCGTTGTGTATTTCTGTCAGAATTTCCAAGATGATCAAATTGTTACACATTTTTTGATTATGAAAGTACAACTAATTTTGCTTTTAAACCCACATAAACCATTAAACTTGTTTTATAGTTAAGCCTTAAACAGACATCAATATATCTCTAGTCTTAATAGGTTTCACAAACATTTGCTTGCCTCTAATTAAAGTATGATTAAAAAACACAGTTTGTGATAAAGTATTGCATGTTCAAAGAAGTGCATTGATTGGGATTTGTTCCTCCAGAAACCTCTTCTCTTAACATTTAACTAACACTATAAAAATGGGAAAAAAATCAACTCATTCAATGTCAACTTTTAATAACTGTAACACGGAGAAGATGCCAAATACACCATCAAACTTTCAGAACTCTACAGCACTAAGTTACAGAGTGATTTTTAGAGTGGAATTCCCAATTTCGTCTGATTCCTTTACATATCTGAGATAGGCCATTGATTCAACAATATAAAAATGGAAAAAAAATCAACTCATTCAATGTCAACTTTTAATAACTGTAACACGGAGAAGATGCCAAATACACCATCAAACTTTCAGAACTCTACAGCACTAAGTTACAGGGTGATTTTTAGAGTGGAATTCCCAATTTCGTCTGATTCCTTTACATATCTGAGATAGGCCATTGATTCACTCTATCACAAAACCATTATAGAATTTTAGTACACAGAATTTACTGCTGTGAAAGAACTACAGAACCATGATAGGAAGCCGTAAACTCTTAAGTGGATATATAACGGTATATTAACTAATATGATATCACAGTCTTTATTTATGCATAAAAATGGAGATACTCCACTTGAGTCCCTCTAGACAGATTTATAGCACAATGTGATATGTTTTGTTTACAGCCCAACACATCAGCTGTCAGACTTGACATGCTCTTGTCCAATCTCATGAATACTAAAAAAAAATCAGTCTGCGCTATGATACCAAAAAAAAAAAAAAAAAAAAAGAAGTCCAAAATAAATTTATTACACAAAAAGTAGTCTTGTTTTTGGAATTTTCAAGCTTTAGTCAGTGTATTCCAGATTTTATGGATTTATAAACATGCACATTATGCATGACCGCTTATTTATACATAGCCCACATCATATGTCTATTCTATTTCTAAATCTACACAGAATTCCACAGAATTATTTTGATTCCAATGTGCAACTGAAAGTCAAAAGAAAAGTGCATATGCATAGACAACAAATAGATTAAACAGCTACACATTTTAGTGTAGTCACATGTGTATAAACTCCCAAGTCTCTAAGAAGCATTGAATTCAGACATCACTGATATTACAGTTCCAACATTTCTGTCAACATCCTTATAATTGTTAACACCAATATAATCTCCCTGTTCAGATAATAATCAGATGCGACTTGTTAAACATGCAAAAAAACAATAGCAACCAAGATGATTGATGTAATCAGCCAAGTGCACTAATTTCTTCTACCTATGAGATTTAGTGTTTGTATATTTATTACCTATTCTCGTGCCCTGCCATTTTATGTACAGCTAACCATATCAATCTGAATGCACAAAGTAAATTGATCAAAATTCAGATTGTTTCAAAATGTGAATCCGAATGCAGCACTGTTTTGTCACATAAATCACATACTTCCTTACTAGCTGACAGATTGAGTTTTCATAAAAACTAAATGAATGCTTGTTTAAGCAGTAACACTACCACAAGTACAAAAGAAAGCCCAAACCAGTCTAAATGCTTGGGCACTTTTATATCCCCCAAAATCTAATCAATATGAATGGATAATAAACAACAAGTTCACATGAATTCAGAAGTATGTTTCCTTAAGAACTGGAGAATGATTAGAGCACCTCTGATGTAAAAGTGAAAGTAAACATTTTTCATTGACTTATAAATCTTCCTTTATACTAGTCTTCAACTTTCATGCATAAAACCACACCATTGACGTTGGGGAAAATCGTAACGCTTAGCATGGAATATGACAGAGAATTATTCCATTTATATATCAGACTGTCTCATGAGGTAGGATTACTTTGAGTGTGTCTCAGACTGTCTCATGAGATAGGATTACTTTGAGTGTGTCTCAGACTGTCTCATGAGATAGGATTACTTTGAGTGTGTCTCAGACTGTCTCATGAGATAGGGTTACTTTGAGTGTGTCTCAGACTGTCTAATGAGATAGGGTTACTTTGAGTGTGTCTCAGACTGTCTCATGAGATAGGATTACTTTGAGTGTGTCTCAGACTGTCTTGTGACAGTGTGTTTTGATAAAGAATTGTTCTGAGTATGTATTAAACTGTCTCATGATGGTGTGTTTTGATAGAGAATTATTTTGAGTATCTATTGGAGCGTTTCCTGATGGTGTGACTGTGTGTTTTGATACACAATTATTCTGAATATGTATCAAACGGTCTCATGACAGTGTGTTTTGATACAAAATTATTCCGACTATGCATTGTACAGTTTGTGACAGTGTCTGATGTACGACTGTAACAGAATTACCTTGAGTATGTCTCGCACTGTCTCTGAGAAGCCGACAACATACATAGCTACTGCCACTGCATTTGCAACGGAGAATATGAGACCAATAGCACCACCAAACTCTGGACCAAGACTTCGTGATATCATATAATAGGCTCCCCCTAAAAATATCAACATGTCATTTTAAAACATCACCAGGTAAATATTGCTGACACTTTTAGTACATATATCCATTTAAAAGTCAGTACTTTCTTGCAGATCATCTAATAACTGTACACAATTTAAAATGTATAATGATTGTTTCTTTTTTCTAATTTACATAATGCATAAAAAAAATGGTATATAAATATATGACTTGTATGAAATTGTATACATATGCTGATAAAGTGGAAAGTGTTGTTATCTCCTTTCTTCAAGCTGTGCAGGGGTAAAAATTTTCAAGAATCCAATTTCACTATAAAGCTGACATTAGTACCATGACCTTTGACACAGGGACTATTCAGATAGAGGCATCCCTGCTCATCATGACTGCACATCATACATGTAGCTAGATGTCCCCGAGTAAAAGAGAATTCTTTAAAACTGACCCTTGTCCTAGCACCAAATCCAGTGACTCTGAGGATATGAAGGCTTTCAAGCAGACAACATCTTACTATGTCCAATTTGACCCTTGACTTTGTGACCTCAATATCAATAGGGACATCTACTTCTTAGGGAGAATCAGTGACATCTTTCTATGTCCAAAGAAGTTTGATCCTTGACCTTTGACCACATGACCTCAAAATAAATAAGGGTTGACATCTACTACTTAGGTAGAATCAACGATTCAAGTTCGCTGTCTGTCATGAAAAAATATTCTATTTTAGATGCTGAGTAGAAATTTGGTCTATCGACCAGCCAACATGCTAATCAACAAATAGGCGCAAACCAGTCTGCCCGCTTTTCCAAGTATGGCATGGAAATTGAAACTGCAGTAAATTCAAATAAGCATTTGAAATGTTAACATGTATGTGTAACAAAGGTTGCATATTATCACTTACCAAGTAAAATTACTTCAACGTGTTTTCAAGCACCCCAGATCATCAATATTTTCAATTTAAATACCACAATTTCAAAGTTCATATAGATTTCTTAGTATGATGACCTATCAGAAAATGGATATACAAGAGTCTAATTTATTATTATCAACTTCCAACCCTTTTTCAGACTAATAGCAATAGTACCTGTAGACTGTGTCGCAATACATCTAAATTAAGCACCTGTTATATGTGCAGCAAAGTTACTTGCATACTCCATATTGCCATGGCTCCTTATCCAATGACTTACCTCCCTTTACCTCCCCATTTGTACAGATTGCTGTCATTGATATCGATGTAATTACTGTGACCACTGTGGCAAGCAGAACAATAACGGTGGACAGACCAATGCCAGCTTGTCCTACCACCCAGGATAGGCGCATAAACAGCATCACTCCCCATATGTTCAGCAGACATCGCACCTAAAAAAAATCACGAACAAATTTGTTAATGGACAGGCGTTTTCAGAGGTGAGAACAGTACTACAATATATCTATTATTTGCCCACAAGTCTGTATGATACAATCATATCATCAGTATAATATCATGATAAGTTGTAGATTATATTTGTTATTAATCTGGAATGATTCTGGGTTTGCCGTGAGTTTTAAAATTGTTTTTAACTCTTATTCTTCTAGTAATTTTCTTTTCTACAGTTTAAGTGAAATGTTTTGAAATATGGTAGGTCTTGTAGTTTTACTCCTGGGAATAATACTAAATGTGCTACAGTACTACTACAAAATATCAACAAGAAAAAACTGAGAAATCTTAATTTTTGAGCTACTCATGACATACAAACCATATCATACATTCATATCGTGATGTGTACCAATTTTTTACCACTGTCTCCCAAATGAGCTAATACCAGAAAACAATCTACGTTCAAAATTCAGGTAAAATTTTTAAAAGACCTTGAGTGGAATTGATAAAAAGTGGGCAAGTAAATTTCGCTCTCACAGCCCTAATATTCTGTCTTGATGACCTGATGAACTGCAATGCACTAATTAAAAATTTTAATGTACCAAACATTCAAGATTGTCATCAGCTTAAATTTCAATCTTTCATCATAAAATTCTAATATATAATTAGAAAAACATAATGATACAATTTTAACGATGAATACCATTCTAATAAGTGCATGTATATGTGTTAAGGAATTCAGGCAAGTAGTTTTTAATCATCTTTAATATTTTCAATCAAATACATCAAGTTTTTAATCCCCATAAGCTGTTATTTGTCACTGACATCAACAGCAAATCCTCCTTCCACATTTCCTGTCTGAGGCCGCACAACACCAGATCCCTCGATTTAACACGGCAGAACATTGAACCAACATGTACTGAGGACCCAGTGTTTGTTAATTTGATGGCCAAGTAACCACATGAAAAGTGCCAATGAGCAGCCACGAAACAAAACACCTAATATACATTACTGGTGGACGTTTTTTATAGACAGGAGAATTATTTTCTTCACTGATCAAGTGTGAATAATTCTATACAGCTTGATCTTGTCTGAATGAAGTGTATTTCTATCCGTCATCATCCCTTATTTCCAACTTTAATAAGACATGAGAGATCTGCCTAGCCATCATATCAAACCTATCAGCATTCTCCAAGAACATAAATGGGCGATTATAAATTATTTTTACACACATTTGCATTAGATAATGGTTTTAAGTTTAAAATTCTGAAACTAAAAAAGCATGACAGAGTCCACTTTGTGTACTAATCCTCTTATGGTATATGAATGCTAACAACACAAAATGAGTATGAATTACCAATCTATCATGATGGATTCGGAATCTTCTATAAATACTCAACTACACAAGAGATACATATCAGACCAAGAAACTTGATGATCTTGACCTTGAGATAGTGACCTTGGATCAGGGTTATGAACAGTGGGGCCTTTGTAAATCAAAATGCTTCATCATTCAGACAACTAATTTTAACACATTATTAAAAATGTGCATCATTAATTTGGAAATTTGTGCTCCAGTCTGTAAGAAGTCATTGGAAACTGTTTCGTTAATACAGATGGTAATTGTTTCTGAATTAAGTCAGTCTCACAGACCACTTTTGCAAAGTGCAATATGTGAAGAAAACAAGGGCCATGCTGTCTGATGAATGTGAATATCTGTTCCCTTTCAATGTGGTGTTTAACTTTTCTAAACTGAACTGTGTTAGTTGAATTGTCTACATCGTATCTGCAGTGCATGCAGTGTTAGATAATAAACAAATCTGCAGCATGGTATCTGATCTTCTTATTGGTCTATATCAATAGATAATCAATAAATGCAACATCACGACCATATAAATACATTTTTATGAACTGCTACATGTATCATATGCGCATAGTCAAAAGTTAATATTGGTTTGTTTACATGAAAAACGTGCATAAGTGAAAATTAATCCAGAATAATTGCAGGTAATTTCATAATTTTGATAAACAGTTGAATGCTTTCCATTACCATTGTACACAATATTTCTTCAAAGTGCACAAAATAACATTATATACTTTTTGAGGCCCCACACTAAACCCTGCACTGGCCCAAGGTCCATGAATTTCACAATTTTTGGTAGATGAATTCATTCTCTTTATAACAATGCATATAGTTTTATTGTTAGTAAGTATCGCAAATGGTACCAAATACTTCTTGTGAAGTACCCACCCATCTACCCTAATAGAATACTCTCAACCTTTCTCTGAACTCAAAGAGTATATAAATTCACTTAATCCACTCTTCCATGATGTCATTAGCAAATGGCAGTTGTTACGTTGCTATAGCTAATCTGATTGGTTGAATGATTGTCCGTCATAACCTCTGCCAAACATTAATGTGACGTACATCAAAGTAACGGATTATGCTGATTTTCACTTTCACACATATGATATTACTGAGGCAATATGGTTAAAATATGTGCCTTGGGGATGTTTAACAGCGACACCCATTACCCCGATAAATTGGAAAATGTTAGATTTGTACCATTCCTCAAATCGAAATTCAATTTCTACAAATTAGTACAATTGTTTATGATGGGTGAAAGCTTGCGGACGACCACACACACAGCTGAATCCACAAAAAAGTCACCCGTCACACGTACCTCTGCTCCAAGGTAAGAATGGTATTATTTTGTAAGCACTTCAATTTTGTAGAATTATGTCCAAAAACTTTCCATCGTGTTCAGATGGATAACACTGGTTGTAATGATCCATGTTCTAAGGTTAAGGAGTACAGTTATGTGCATTGTTTACATTGAACATTACATCATTGTCTTTGCATTGAGCCTATATACATGTATAAATATTAAATCTTGAACATAGTACATAGAAAAACGGGGGCAGAGGTCAATAATTTTTTACTTTAACTTGATTACCATGGCCTGAGAAGATAAGTACATCGTTTTGTTTTTTTTTTTTCAAAGGGGGGGGGGGGGGGCAAGACAACCCCTTTAAAAATGTTTGTTTAGCAAATCATCTTAAATATTAATTTTTGGGCTAGGACAATGGCATTTCAATTCATAACTACCATAATTATTAGAGAACAAATGGGGGGGGGGGGGGGGGGATGTCGCACGTACATGTAAAATATATATTTTTATGTACAAGTGTATGAAATATTCGGATTTAGTTTATTATCATTCCATATCTCATCATGTGTAACATGATTGTATGCCAACGTGTTTGGTGAATCAATAAAATAATTGAATTGAAAAAAGTGGAAGGAGAGGTAGGGGTCTCTTCCACAGATTTTACGTCTGCTGATGACCCCCTCTCCCCCCTTCTTCTTGTACTTTTTTTTTTCTTCTTTTTTTATTGTATTTATTCATTTATTTGAAATTCTTACTGAAAATTTACAGCTTTGCACTTCTGTTATTTGCAGCACATTTTTGGAGGTAATGGACCCACAAGAGAATATCCAGATCTCCTGCCTCTTTGAAATAGATACGTCCACGTTCTTTGGATTTCAAAGAAAATACATCTTTATCATAACAGTCAAGCGAGAAATCATCTGGTATCAGTTGTAGACCACTCATTGTTGTATTATCGCTCGTCATTTATCGACGGGGGTTGGAGTCACGTGCGGCTCGTTGCTATGAGTGGGTGGGGCATGGAAAAGTGAATAGCTATTGCAAAAATGTTGTTACATTGATTAATATAATTTTTGTCCTTAACTTGACAATGCTGACTTGCACAATATATAAAAGTTAAATCCTAAATCTTGTAATTCAAATTCAAAATGAAAATGTAATCTGAATTTGGAATAATTTCAAAAGCATACAGTTAAATTTCGGTTATCTCGAACACTGATATCTTGAATACCATGGATACGTCAAAGTGATTCGGAAGTCTCGAGAACTTATTCTTTAATTACCTCGAATACTCGAATATCTCTCTATAAGTTTTTTCTCTGCCCCATCGAGTTTGAGATAATAAGGTTGGACTGTATATGGTTTAGGGGTTAGGACCTCAATTGCTCTATAAATATTTCAACAATTATGAAATAGTTTGGGATGACCCCAGTGCTGTTGCCCAACAAAATACTCAATGCATCTTGACAAATGTAGTAAAAATATATCTGGTATAGAGGTGAGAATCTCATCTGTTTTGAAGATGTTTGAGCAATCATAGAATGAGGGGGTGAGGATGACCCAGGGGCACTTGTCAAGCACAATAATCAATACATCTTGATATGTGCATTCAGAATATATATTTCTGGCAATGTAATGGTAATAAATTCCTTCCAGAGGCCTAAAGGTCATATTCTCACCGGAACATTTTATGCTAAATTTGATCATCCTGGGGGCCCAAATGGTTCCCAGAACATCTTTTACAATTCCCACTGTTTGAAAGGTGACTGGTGGTGTCCTGTAATTATGTGCAATTAGGTTTAGAAATTTTCATTTTCATCCTCAGGGTAGCCAAATGGGGATCAAAAAAGATGTTTTTCTACAGAGAAATCCTGTTTGTAATTACAGTATAAGTAATCATTTTATACATTTCACTGGGATACAAAGTGTGCGTGTGTTTGCAAGGGGGTGGGGGGTGACATGGGAGGATGACCTACTGCCTGCTTTGAACTAACTACGACTTTTGACACGCACACACACACACACACACCCTCCACCACCACTACCCTCTAAAGAAACTTTGTTTAAAATTGAAGCTATTTTGTTTTGGTATGTTTACATTAGGAAAGGAATAGCACAAATGTGTAGTAGGTCATTATAGACTGAAATCATAAATCATTTTAATAAGAGAATACTTCTGATGGACAAGCAAATACATGTATATATATGCCTAGACTTTTCCAACTGCAGTGAAAAATGTAGAAATGTGGTCACATTTACTAAGTGATTACCGGTAAGTACTTCCGTTCTAACGCTATCTTTGGGGCTTAAAATCATAGTCTGCGTCGGTCATTTTAAGAGTGACAATTGATTACTTACTATGACCCTTTTTCAACCTATCCATTGGAATCAATAGAGCAATGTTGTGTTTTAAACATCATGGTCTTAAGAAAATTGACTAAATACATAGAACACATTAATGTCATGAACGGAAGCTCCTTATCAATGTTTAATACGCATATTCTTCCTTTACTTAACAGCCTGCATTAACATGCAAAGTTGCATAATGAAAAATGGGCAGATTATACATGAATGTAAATGGCAATTTCTGGTGCACACAAAAATAAATCTGTCTAACAAAGCTTCCTTTACAACATTTACTAATACTTCACAGCTTTGCCTAAGGTACCTCTGAGCTTGCTAATCAATTTTCTTTTTCTTATTTGACATATTCCGAATTCATACAGCCTGTACTTGATTTCTGTTCCATTATTCTATTTCCTGGCCTGGGACATCGCAAGGTGCTCATCTAACAAATTTAACACGGGCCTTTTCTCTTCTAAAGGCTCTGTTCATCAAAACTAGGGAAATGGTCATTCCCAATCTTCCTGACTCAGCACATACTGATTTCTTGTCTAATCAATGAATATTACATCCTTATTAGGTGGGGAAACTTCATACAATCAATATGCAAAAACCTGTTTCACCCATACAAATTGCAAGGTTTTGCCCTGTCATGTACATACAGAGACACAAGGTTATCATCACCACAGGAAATGCGCTTTTCCTTGAAATGACTTTGACCTTAGGAGATAAGATTATTGAGTACAATTTTTTTTTAAAATGCTTCCATTTGAACTAGAAGAGCATCAATACAAGAATGTTAATTGTTACAGCTGTGCTTGTGTATTTCTCATTGTTATGGTGAAGCCTCTTAAACAAAAAATATTTGTGTTATGTAAATTCCAGAAGCTTACAGTCATTAGGTACTGATCCGAAGAATCTCTGTCGATGAAATACATACACAATTTCCTTTGCACTTCAATTTCTTTGCCATGAACTTGCTCTTCACATGTCATATTATCTTCCCATATTTACAAAATTGGTTAATTTAGTTTGAATTAATTTATCCAATTGTAGTGATATATGTAACATGATAAATATTAATGAAAGTTTTATAGATAATTATGCAGTCTACCAGATGTCTTTATTATCAGAATTACAAGATAAAATATGTACAGATGTTCTTTGTTAGTGCTATACAAATTAACAAATCACTCACACACACTTTCTTAGAAAAGAACTTCTCTATTCTTTTCACACTGGGTCCCATCATTCACAGTCAAATCCTACCAACTTCCCTCCATGTAGAAAGTACCAACATACTATTACGGAATGCCAATGGGGTCAAAATTCTATCCTTGCCTGTAACTGTGTTTTTGTAACTATGCAACACTGCACCATTGACTCAAGTTAAACTTGTTAAAAATGGAAATGTTAAATGTACATCACTTGACAACTGCAGTCATAATCACATGTAGTACAAAGTCAATTTATTGGATTGGAATCATCATTCAGACTGCCTCAATGTTGTTATGCAATCTATTATCTGTACAATGTAGAAATGTGTATTCAAAATGTTTACATTGTCAATGAGTAATTTGTTCTTTGATGAGTATAAATGTAAAACTTGTTACGAGGTATAGGTAAATCCTTCATTTGTGAACATGTTAAAGCAATCTTTAGAATTCTCCTGGACTGTAATCAATGTTTACACAACTCAGACAGTGCTGCATATATCATGAATCTTTCAATGTAATATTCAACATTTGTAGGCTGTAGTCACAACAGGGCCTAAGAGGGTGTGTACTGTATCAGAAATGCATTATAATTTTTAGAACTCCTCTAGGCTTAATTAGTAAATGCTTCTCAAGTATCAGTGATCACAAGCCAAGGCAAGATTAAAAATTATTTAAAAAACTAATCACATGATTTTTTTCTGAAATGCTTGCTACCTTCATCACAATATAAAACAACAAAAAAAGCATTTTGTTGTTTAATTAAATGAATTGATGCGTCATGTGCAGCACTTTTTGAGTTGTGCACACAATGATTACAAACTTGCAAATTCAATACCACAAATGATGATTTTGTACTTATCAAAGAACAAATTACCCACCCACAACTTAAAAGTTTCAAATTCACATATTTCTATTTAATATAAACATTCTATGGATAATGCATTTATTTACATTTATCATTTCTATATTTACATTTAACATTTTTATATTTACATTTAAAATTTCTCTATTTACATTAATATTTCTATATTTACATTTGAAATTTCTATAATTACCTTAACATTTCAATATCTACATTTAAAATTTCTATATTTACATTTAACATTTCTATATTTACATTAACATTTCTATATTTACAATTAACATTTCTATATTTACAGCACCGTGGGGATCTGGGTTATTAGAATAGGTCCTCAGTATCCCTTGCTTGTCGTAAGAGGTGACTAAATGGGGTGGTCCTTCGGAGAAGACTGCAAAAACCGAGGTCCCGTGTCACAGCAGGTGTGGCACAATAAAGATCCCTCCCTGATCAAAGGCCATAAGCGTCGAGCATAGGCCTAAATTTGCAGCCCTTCACCAGCAATGGTGACGTCTCCATATGAGTGAAAATAATATATAATCAATCTATAATCTATATTTACACTTAAAATTTCTATATTTACATTAATATTTCTATATTTACATTTAACATTTCTATATTTACATTTCAAATCTTTCTACATTTAACATTTCTACATTTACATTTTAAATACTTCTACATTTACATTTAACATTTCTACATTTACATTTACATTTAACATTTCTACATTTACATTTAACATTTCTACATTTTTCTATATTCACATTTAGCATTTTTACATTTACACTGTGTAGTTTAAATATACCAAGATTTTGATTCTGTACATGTTAGTTCTATAACCATTCAAAACGATTAAAAACATATATGATTTTTAAGAAGGCTGATAAACGTCTAGTCATTGCCGTCAATATTCTTTGGCAACACTCGCCTACAGTATGTAATTGTATGCAATGTATACTGATCAGATTGAATTTGCACTTTCAAAACTTTCTGCTTATTATAAAACGACACAATGAATGAATCAGGGAACTCAGAGATCATAAAGCATCACGATATACATGTATATGATTCCTATATAATGGGTATTTTCTGCAGTTGATTTTTTTGCATATAAGAAAAGTCTGCAAAATTTCCAATCGCAAAATGTATATACATGCACATAGGTAAAATGCAACTGCAGAAATTGGAAATGCAGAATATAATTTGCTGCCATTTACAAATCAAACTGCATAATTTCCAACCACAGAAAATACCCATTATACGGTATCCACAGGCAATTATATCGTTTGGGTTCGAATTTACTATTAAAGAGTACTTTTTAATAGTAAATTCAAACCCAAGCAATATAATGGCTGTGATGGTCCATGTATCTAGATCTTGATGCATTAGTAAAACATACCCAGTAGTACATCAATATATTTTTTTAAGTACTTGCCCAAGGGCAGGTAGAAAAGCCAAACTAACTTACTCTATCACAAAATTCACTTGCCTCACTTTAAATCAAGACATATATAAAACCATTTGAAATTGTCTGCCTTGTATTTTATCAAATCCATTCCTATCTATTTCTATTTGCACCATGACCAAGTTTCCTCCCATGAGAACTGAATATCCCCAGATTCTCTTCATTTTGTCATATTTCACATGCTTTATAGATACATAAGGCTGATCGTAATTATTACATTCTGCACCCTTTCTTTTCCCTCTAAATATCACAGACTTGTTAGTTAATATTTTAACTCATCAACACTTTGTGCATCCTCCTTGACATAGTGTCTAAGTGGATTCAGCACTTTGCAATTGACTGCACCTTCACCATACATTTAAGCATTTTAATGATCTGTGTTGTTTCTCACTAGAGTGGAAAATGCAATGGACCAGACCAGGATTCAAACCTGGGACCCCTTAATCTCTAGTTAGGTGCTCTGCCAACTGACCTGCCTGGCATCCTAGTCGAACTCATCCTATCACCACTGCTAAATACTAGAGCAAGAAGAACATTTGTGGGATTTTAATTTTGTGGTTTTATCATAAATTCTTTTTTGTCTGTCTGTGGGGAATAGATATGTCTGTACCTCAAAACACAATAAAAATTACGCCATCATGAAAATTAATCATGATACAGTAGAGATCTCATCCATGAAGAAAAGTTTTTCTGTTGGCTCATTGTGAATATATATAAATCTATATCTAATCTCCAACTTATACCACTCACACAGACCAAGCCTAGTATTCCACTCTCCACATCTCCACAGTATAATATTGCATTATTACCACAATTCATCCAAAGTTGATCACCCCTTCCTCCCTTGACAACAAAATCTCATATCAGCAATAATCTACCCATTATCAACTAGCTCTCCTTTTAATGATACATCAAATCTATCAAAATACATAAGCATACAGAGATAAACACTAATTTTCAAATCCATTTGCCCAAGTGAACCCCAACTTTGACTTGCCTGATTTCAAATAATGGTTGTCAAAAATTCAGAAACTTTAGAAAATGATGATGCCTTGGTACACATCTAACTAACCACTGTCCATTTCATTTAGCTTTAAGAACTTAGACTGTCATGCCTTACCCCCCCCCCCCCCCATTTACTTTGCATTCATAATTTGTGTTTATTTTCAGTCAGATGTTTTGTTTTTCTGTCAGCATATTTTTCCCCAAGTATACTATAATGAGAGAAGACTAAGAAGCCATGCTTCCTTCTGTTAAGAGATTATGATAAGGATAACTTGAATGTTGTAGGGTCAATTACAGTGTATCTCCAGTACAACATAATCACTTAGGTGGAAATGCTATTGTGGATTTTCCAAACCATAAACATGTTGATGCATGGAATAAAGAATCATATTTCATATTTTATGCAAGATGCCACACTTTTAATGAAATACTGACTTATCAAATCATATCAAATTTCACAGGTGTATTATCTAAGAAATAGAATTTGCATTTTCATGGATACTACAGGATAACGTCTGAGGTTAAAAATGTTGCTTTGAAAACGGAGACGATGTTAGCCAAGGCTTTTATATTTCAAACAACATTCAAGACCAATGAGGTTATCCTGCATCATCTCCGAAAACAAGACCTTTATTTTGCTGCAGCTCAGAAATATACAGTTGATCATTTACTTTCAGCTACGAATTTAGTCTGCACTTTGAGACATCACGGCAGTTTCTGACACAAACTAAAACTATATGTTTTTGCTAACAAAAAAAGATGAGATGGTAGGGTATACAAGATTTATTTTGAAATATATTTCCTGTATTTAGTTTAATGTTGATGAATTATACAAACTGATTTTAATTCAGTCCCAAAAATCTACACATTTGTGGTAGAGGCTTATTGTGTCTCTGCATCATCATGTTTGTTAACATGTGTATTGATTTCAGAATGCAGATGATTTGATTTAAATTGAACGACAAATATTCTTCAGTCATTCATAAATTTATTTTGCTACATATATTGATTACTTTTTATGATTATAAAATTTAATTAGAAGTTTATCAACTTTATTTTTATTACCAAAACATGAAGTCGAAGTAAATGTGTACCAATTTTCTCATATTAAATCAGTTTATAATATGTATGACGGTATATCAACAGAATAATGACTGTGACATTTCTTTGATCTTTGTAATAACAGTGGTAGAATTCTCCATAAACAACTATAATCCTACAAACACAAACACTTCTATGACTCTGCAGTCATATTTTTTTTATATACATCAGCACTTGTTTGATCAATCGTGGAATCCAACATCCCTCATCCCACCCCCACCCCCTCATATACGTACCAGAACTCCTTTGATCCATCCAAACTTGATAGCACTGTTAGTCTTGTTGGTGCTTTCGTCTGCTAAGTTTTCTTCTGAAGCTAGGAGTGGCTCTCTCTGTTTGGCTCGTATATTTTCCTCTTCCTAGACAGAAAGACCAAATGTAAAATATTACAATGAAACTAAATATCTAATCTTGGCATGCTCCACCCCCTCCCCCTCCCACAAAAAAAAATAAACAGCATCTTGATTACGGCCTATTTTACAATAGAATTCAACACTTGCAGCTGAAATATGTGAACCATTTACACAAGATTTCAGACTGTACAACATTTGGATTAGAGAGGTCTTACTGTACCAAAAACAGTGAGCATTTTTAGCATACTTTTTGCTGCCAATTGTACACGAGACTTAGTGCATCAACTTGTATTTTTGGAATACCTTTAATACTGTACTACAACCTCTGTGAACTAAATGTGAAACACGCAGATATTTGTTGAAGAAACCACACTTTTTCAGACTTGATTAGTTTCTACAAGACAACGGTTCTTATCTTCAATGTGTCATTGCACTCACTGCCTGCTTTATGTTTAGCAGTAGAAAAGTCTTGCAAGTTGCAACAGCCACATTTTGTAACATGGCACTCCTACGGAACTTTTTATTTTGTAATTATAATGTAAATCAATGTTTATAAACCTGGCCATTTTTGACATAGAATTATTGTTTTCTCCTCAGTACGACTGACAAAAATCGGCTGATAAATCAATGATCACATAATGTGAAAATAAAGGACAGATACAAATATTCAAGGCTGTCATTTTCAAACACCGTTATTAACATGATTAATTAATATGTCACAATCCCTGTATTCCTAATATATTTGTACTTTAAAGTAACCTTCAGATCCGGAAAATTTAGTTCCCTATTTTTACTTTTAATCAAGTTGAAAATTTAAGTTTTATTTTCCATATGGAAAATTCATGGACTTTTCAAAGATGCAGCATTAGTTATTAGCAAAATCAATGGTGCATTAAAATATTGGACATTTTGTGCATCAATCGATTCACATAATGAGATTCAAAGCCCTGTGACTTAAATAAGTGAAAACTGGTCTATCCTATTATGATTGCCTATCTTGGTGTTTACCTTTAAAAAAGAAAAAGAAAAGTCTCTTTAATTGAAACAAAACCTTGAGTAATTGTATGTCAATTGAAAAATTTCCAATGGGAGCAAAAATTCTGATATTAAATTTCCCAGTCTAATAAGATCAGATCAGGGCTGTCTCAAAAACTAATGGCAACCTTGTACTGAGTTTAGCAATGTCATATGAGCTTTAAAGATACCTTTATATATAAAGCCAGTAGAAATTTGTGGAATGAACAAGAAAATCCTGAATAAAGGTTACTGAACATTGCTGGGGGGGGGGGGGGGGGGGGCAGTATTATTAAGATTTTAAAATAAAGAGAGCACATTAAGAGAAAGGACAAATCTCACGTTTATTGTAAATTAAAACTGAAAAAAAAAATTACCTCCAGTATATAGAAGTGAATTGAATTTAATCACATCTTTATGGTTTTAATGAAGATTTGCAAATTTCCTTGAACATCAAAATAATCATAATAGAAGGCAATTAACATGTAGCATTATACAGTTATACAATGACTGGGTCTGGGGACCACAGCTGTTTTGTTTGACCTAAGAATGGATCTGTTGCCTGAAGCCTTGGGTCAAACACAACAACCATTGTCTGAAGACAGTCTACAACTGTTTTGCTACACACCTTCATTGTTTGAGGGTTTTTAACTAGATGCACATGGTTTGACCAGAACTATATATTTATGATTTATTTCAAATTTAAAGGGTAAGCACAAGATGCAACCTATCACAGTGTTAAAGTTACAATATAATATTTTCAAAAAAGAATAATATCAATATATAAGCATACTACAACACTCAACCAAAACAAATCACAATCTGAGAGACAGAGCAACTCATCAACTTACTTTCAATTTTGGCAAACACACAAACTGAAAACTGTCATAGACCTTAAAACAATCTACTTATTGCTCAGCATCGTCTTCAGAGTTCAGATGTACTTGTAGATATCTCAGATAGAAGCACACAAAGTATATCCACTCTATATTCCACATTTCATAAAAAGTTGAATATGCCAAAGGAACATTTTAATTGCATAAACTGCAAAAAAAATGGCAAAGTTGAACATGCTTAAAATCACAGTAAAAATTTGTCAACTTTCACCATAATAGGAGGTGCACATTTTTAATATGCATATATTAAACATTGTGTAAAATTTGAATAACATAGACGGTACACTTTTTGAGTTATAGAGTACACAAAATATGCAATGTAAATAGCATAAATTGCAAAAACAAGGCCAAGTTGAACATGGTAAAAATTGCAATAAAAGTTTGTCAAATTTGCTCATAATAGGAGGTGCACATCTTCAATATGCTTACAAACACTGTGTAAAGTTTTGGGGATTTTTTGTTTGTTGGTTTTTTTTTTTTTGGGGGGGGGGGTTGAGTGACAGATTACAATAAGCATGCACTGTCTATAGCATATATCAAAAAGAAAGTTAAGTTGAATATGGTAAAAATAGCAACAAAAAATAGTCTTTGTTCATAATAGGAAGTGCACATCTTCAATATGCATACAAACAATGTGCAAAGTTTGAAATGTTCGTTGAATACTTTTTGAGTTACAAATTACACAAAGCATGCACTCATAAGCATGATGGATGGACGAACGGATGGACAGAATGGAGTGGCTACTAGACCTGCTGTCACCTTCAAGGATGCAGGTACAAACCAAGTATCATCAGCAGTTACACCATGTCATCATCAGATTCATAACAGTGGATTATAAGGCATTATATCTAACAACTGAAGCAATACCTTGGTGAACCCCTAAGTAACAGCTAAACTGGATTATGGAAATTGTTTGTATTTTGAATTTGGAAGAAACACCTTGGACGGGATAAAACAGGTGTAAAATACTAATGCTCACCTTCTTTGTTATATATATATATATATATATATATATATATATATATGAGTATGAGCAAGTATTTGTAAAATATGAAGTATTAGACCTCTCTGTAGTAGAGCTGAAACACACATCAACCCCATGGGGATCCGGGTTGTTAGAATAGATCCTCAGCATCCCTTGCTTGTCGTAAGAGGTGACTAAATGTGGCGGTCCTTCGGATGAGACCGCAAAAACTGATGTCCCGTGTCACAGCAGGTGTGGCACAATAAAAATCTCTCCCTGCTCAAAGGCCCGGAGCGCCGAGCATAGGCTTAAATTTTGCAGCCCTTCTCAGCAATGATGACGTCTCCATGTGAGTGAAAAATTCTCAAGCGGGATGTTAAACAGTATATAATCAATCACACCTCCCCCCCCCCCCTCCCCCCGCAAAAAAAAAAAAAATTAAAAAATTGCCTTGATAAGAACCACCTCTCTGGAGAAAAACTCTTGATCTGCACATACATGATATAATATGCAGTACATATTGTGGGTGGGTGTTGAAAGAAGGATACATATTTAATTAGCATGACAAAACCATGTACATAAGATTACAAAATATTTTATTGACCCTTTAGGGCAGGTGAACCCTAACTTCAACTTGCCTGCTGCCCCAGACAGCATTGTGACATGTATACAAAGAGTATATTTCAAACATTCATTCATGCATTGTGGCATTTGTTTAGTCTTCTCTGAATCTCTTTTCAAATCCTAGAAATATAATGCTATCTTGCATGATCTCATGTGACTGACAATATATTGCTTTGTATCCCTGATTCAATAAACTCCCTATCCCAATGACAGATGGGGGAGCCAAATTTTGTACCTGGCATGTTTCACAAAATGTACATCTGTAAAACCCAAATATATAAGATCAATAAGTGTACACTTGTGTAATTACCCTGATGATAGGTTTATAGAAAGACATTCAAAAAGTTTGTATATATTATTTATACATCAAAGTAGAATGCCCACTTTGTATGGGGTAATCACTTAGTACCTTCACTGAGAAATGGCAATAATGAACCAGCAAAGGATTATTACAATCAAATCATTGGTAAATGTAAATATTTATGACTGGTACATTTGTTGTAAAATGTACTCCCTTCATCCTGTTCATGAACAAGTTCTGCATTATGCCACAGGAACCAGTAATTTTTGTCTGTAATAATAACAGTAGGGGTCTATACCATATCCCCACCCCCTAAGATTTTTTTTTTATTGGGGATGATATGTTATAGACCCCTACTACATCTATTACATGTACAAAATTACCATGTTTTCGTGTTTTGCAAGTCTTGCCTACAAACTTTCTTAATAACAACCTCTCTAAAGTAAAAGTTACACTGATGAAAAGTTGAATTATTCTATGAAATTTATCCATTTAAAGGAATTTCACCTGCGGCTTAGGTAAAAACTGTTTCCGGATATACGCCTATGTGCGATTCTAAAATTAAGCGACTTCTGCTGCTGACAAGAAACTTGCCAAAACACTGATCAATACACATCAATACTTGGTAATAGATATGTGATTCTACAATTAAATCGTGAATTTACCTTCTCTTCGTGAAGTTCGGCGAGGGTTGGTCTTGATTTTAAGGCTGCTGTTGCTGATAGTAAATTTCTATAATGATCCACATGAGGAATAGCTTCCACTGTATTTTTTCCAAAAGTTTTCATGTGCGTTTCGCACGAATTATTATATCCATATGTGTCATTTGGACTCACAGTTCCACCAAAAAAATGAACTGAATCATACGGAGATTTGGGAGATTTTGGAGAATCTGGGAACTGAAAGTCTATTTGTTTTGCCGGCTTCCCAGTCGCTGGTTCTGGATCTGGCGGCAGCTCGGTCTCCTCAACTTTTTCATCACTAACCCTCGCCACATGAAATCGTGAAGTTGAAGGAGTAGAACTCATGCCTCTAACAGTATTGTCTAATTCCAACTCTTGTACCGTCCTATTACCTGTCTCCTTGGACGTAACTTCATTTATATCGTTTTCTTTCGACAGCCGTCCCTCATGTAGGTCCGCCATTTTTTCTGTGACGTCAGGAGTCATCGCAGTGTCACGCTCAATAATAATTTACATGTGATCAGAAAATAGACGTAATGTTTCTTGGTCGGAAGGGATAAAATGGAAGTGTTTAGCTCATATCGACTAGGAAAGCGTGGCATTTAATTGTTTTATCCATTAAAGTTTACCAATGGCGAAAAATTACTTCTACGTATTGTGTTGTAATCATGTATATGCAAATAATGGAGGCCCTGAAACGAACCATGAGATTTAGTAAATACTACCACGTGCTCTCTGTGTTCATTTTGAGAGAAGTTGTACTGTACTAGATTAAACCTTGCAGTTTAATCAGGTATACTATTCCATCATCGAGTACATATCAATAAACCATGCTGTGTTATTCACATAACACAAATCTCCAGCGAAACGTATTTAAATATATATGCACAATGTAAAATTATACAATATATATAGTACGAGAGAGAGAGAGGGATTGCACTGAAATGACCAATGGCACGAACAACGACAAACGTCAAAAGTTTTACATCAGTAAAAGATGTACAGAAAGAACAAGCACTAGATATACAAATGTATGTAAATTGCAAATTACACGTCTATTGTTTTCGCTTACTAATCAATACGTTGACATTTTATAAAACGATATTTCTCTGATTAAAAAGATCGTATTTCATGTTATTTAACTGCGAAGTCACTCGGTTTTGGACCAATAAGAAGTGTAAACTGTACACGATGACGTTGATCAAAGGAAACTGAATATCAATTTCCCGTATTTACAAGAGTTTTATTTGGCTTAAACTTTTATTTTGAACCTTTAAAACCACAGATGAATGGAAACCGGTATTATAAGAATTTAATTCGGTATTTTAAGCCAGAGATTTGCATGTTTTGTATATACGTGCATGTCTTTGATCAAGTCAGCTAGTATATATGAATAGAATGGAATAGATTTATTTCCAATTCAGAGCCCAAATATGACATAAGGAGCATTACATACATAAGGAGACAGAGTTAATATAAATTGAAATTAAAACAGTGAGTTTGGGACAGCATTACACTGGACAAGAAGAAAGGGGTCATTGCACATCATATAGTTACATGTATAAATCAAGTAAACAGAGAGAAATGATCTTTTGTTTATCAGTTAAATCCCAGTAGTTTTATTCACTTTCGCACGATTTCCTTCTGTTTTGTCACATTGATCGAGAAGGGAAATGAATTTCAATACATTTCCTGTACAAAGTTTACAGATTCCTACATTTCTAATAATGTATAACGATTATTCAGTTTTATTAATTAACGTAATAACGGAATAAATGATGGGAAGGAATTACTTTTTTTTTTAATTCAAGAAATACGTATCCCAATTCAACAGTGCTACTGCTCTACATTTTCACCTTTGTTATGAAAGATGAAAAAAATGATAATTATTATTATTATCATGATAATAATAAATAGCGTTAATGTGGGAGGACTCGGGAATAGATCACACATGCATGTACATAAGCTATCGTATTGGCCTACCGCAAGAATACGAACAAATCATTCAGGTCTCCTTGGAAAATTACGAGCATAGAAGGTCATGCATTGTTTTGTTTCCTTAAATCATACATGTCTCATTAATCAAGGGAGATGTGCACATGCATGCGCCCGTTGACATGGGCGTTATCTCGTAGTAATTACAAGTTTACCTTCTTGAAAACGTTTCAAAACTCGTGAATAATAGAGTTATTTAATTTCATATTCTACTTCATTAATTTCCAGGCCTAATGTTCAAGAATTATATATATATATATATATATATATATATCTGAAAAAAGAAAAATCCCGAATGTTCCAAGAATTACGAAACATTCGAACGCTGTGTGATCATGTGAAGTGTTTCACAGCTGTGTTAAGAAAGAAATGGATGTTTCCGTCCATTTCATTGGAATCGAATGTACGTCGTGTAATCTTTCAAATCTGACTGTAGATTTGTAATATTGAACAGAAACTAGAATAATGGAAGGGGGTCCTAGTTCCGTTTAAGACAGCTTTCCACTATGAAAATCTTGACGATTTCTAGGATCGATTTTCATGAAACCAATTCCAGCATGGCTTGCAGACTGACGCAGTTGGCACTTTGAAGAGTCATCAATCTGTTTGCTGACCAATTGAATTTATATCTAACTTTCGAGTCCATGCACAATTAAGAGAATCTCTTAGTTACCAGTGACAGTTACAAACTGGGCGATGTCAAATTAAGTCAGATCATTTCACTAGGAGTGAAATCACTTCAGTTGCTTCAGCATGCTGATATTCGGGGTTGGGGGTGTGCGAGGTTTGATTGATTGATTGATTGTTGTTTTCCGCCACACTCAACAATTTTTCAGTTATCTGGTGGCGTCTAGTTTTTATTGGTGGAGGAGAGAATACTTAAAGCAAATAAGAAAGTGTCCACCGTTAATTAACACGAAAAAGGAGAAGCTATTATTTAAAAATCAGAAAGAACTAAAAACTGACACCCAGTGGATGCATGTCAGGATATATGTTCCCATTTTCAGTACAGGTGCCTGTGGAAATAAATATATTTACCCCTTATATGAAAATGCATAACTATGTGTATTCTATAATGCTTTAGTGTGTGAAGGAAGGGATGGGAGTATATGATCATGTGTACAGGCCAGACACGTAGCGTTTTTTCAAAGTAAGGGGGGTTGGGGTTGGGGGACTGAGTGAAAGTTGATTCAATTGTCTAAAATTCTTGTCAAAAACAAAATGAAATATTGATTAAAAAGAAACGAATAGATATAATTTCGCCCCAAACATTAAAAAGATATATATATATATATATATATATATATATATATATATATATATAGGTGGGTGAAGAGAAAAGGTAAAAAACACAATTATTTCTTGAGAAATTGCATTTTCATATAAATCTCCAGGTAAAAAGTTACATAAACTTCCTTTTTATTATATTATATTAATAATTTACTGTAGATAATTTTAGAAATTAATTTTCTCTTATTTCTATCAAGGGTGGATAACTCTTCCAAAAAGTTTAAAGTCCAAAAAGATCAGCTATTTATCATAGAAAATTGTTCAATCTCCTTTCGTTATACATTGAATTCAAACTTCTACAGCCTCCTCATTATTTGACACGTCCCACTGTCGCTGGTACTTGTAAATAACTGGATTTCAATACTCCTCAGATTTGCTGCATGCATGCAATTACCAATTCCAATGGCTGCCATGACTTTGAATTGGTGAGGACAAAACTGACTTCTCATGAACATCTGCAACCCCAGTCACCAAACTTGTTACAGATATTCCTCTTGCAGAAGTGCTTTTACTTTTTGAAGTATCTGACTTTCAGTATGTCCACAATGGTGTTTGATTAACTGAGACAAAATAGAATTTCTCTTTAAAAAAAAATAAATAAAAAAAATTACATCTCCATTTACCATATTTACTGGTACGAGTATATATTCCTTTGGTGCTTCCTCAGAAGTGGAGCCACCTGAACTTCAATGTGGCTACAACATATTTTGATTGGCTGAAGTCAGTTATGATCAAGCTAGGAAAGCAATTTCAGCTCTTGAGAGCCTCTTGATTGAAGTAAGAAGTAATTCTCATAAAAGCTTCTTTTTTTTTTAAAAACTAGAAACTTTTTTTTAAAAATTGCTAAATGACTGTAAATGGCCTCTGGCATATGAAATCAACTCTACTCTGACTTATGAGATCATTTATGAACTGCACAAAAATATCTGCCATTAGGTCATGATGGATTTGGAAATATGACCTTGGGTCAAAGTCACAATACACTATGTGGACAAGTTATAGAGCTTGAAAATATTATAGGTCAATGAATGGATTGCTTATCAAGAAAGGTATGGACATTGGGGTATTAGACAATCAGAAGTCAGTGCTGTATGTGTTTGTGAGCACTGCTGACCATGGAATACCTGGGATTCACAGAACATACCTGTATTACAAATTTCAGTGTGATTCATTGCCCTTAAGTTTATACATGTGTGTGCAACTTTAAAAATAAAGATTATTATTATTATTAAAAAAGTTTCATCAGTTCTACCTTGGGTGGTTTCTGAGAACATTTGCAGACAAAAATGTTCAATAGAAGAAATAAGTAAAAAATGCATAAAGCTAAGTACTAGGGATGAACAATTTTGATTTAATAAAAAAATTAATTTGTTATATCTAGTAAGATCATAATATGTTTTAAAGCTACAGGGAATGAAAATCACTTTGCACTTTGTAAGTGTGAATTCATTATAAGTGTGTTCACTGTAACCATGTTTTACTGCAATAATAAATAATATAAAAATGATATGTTCCAAAATTTTGGGGAAACACGATTAGAGGTGTATATGTCCCGAGATATAAATCATACCATTCAGAAATAAATGATATACAATATCAATTTACTACTACATGCATGTCTCATAACAAGATCACTATCTTATATCTAAAATGCTTCTATTGTTTGGGGTTTTATTTTCACCCAGACAACAAATCAGAAACCAACAAACTTTGTCAATTGTAGATTTTAACATGTACAAAATGGCTTTATTTTGTATTACAACTGAATGAACACAGAGAAAGCACAAGAAAGTTTGAATAAACATATATATAAATTTCAACAGAATGAACGATACACTAAGAAAATAACCTAGTAAATAAATTTTAATGAAAACAAAATTGCACAGAATAGACACTAGACATCAGAATCTGTGATTATTTATTTCAAAAATATTTACTTAATAAGTTGTCATAAATACATCACCAGTGAATATACTCTGTCACATGAACTAACATCAAACACTGGTGCATCAATGCTTACCAAATTTAACAAGTGTAGCACCGAACTGTGCAGAAATAAACATCTCAGAACCCTGGTTTCCTAGGTTACAGGTCATGGTAAAACTTTGGCACATTGATTATCATGTTTAAAATCGTTTTGAACTGCGTTTAACAGAGATGTATGTGCATATACAAAATGTGTACAAATGAAGTATAGTGGACTGTGTACATCTTTACATTCACACCTGGTTATTTCCAGTTTCTTGCCCAAGGTCATTTTTAAACAGTTTTAAATTCACAGTTTTCACGTCCATAATATATATGACAAGGTTATATTTTAATTTCATAATTCTGACCTGCAGTATTTAATAATTAAAACTTTCTATAATGCATGGGATATACTCTGCCAATAGATGCATAAATACCACCGTACATAATATTCCTATATATGATCAATATAATTGTATCTAGAAATGTCTATTACACAATAGTAAATATTCGTTTCGCCTAAAACACTGTCCCAACTCACAACACGAGTGACAGTGCAAAGATTACCTAATCTCAAGAAATCTGCATGTCAATCAAAAAAAAAAAAAAAAGTTAAAAAATAGATGTGCAGGGATTATGTAACCTACGGAAACCCACTTTTATAATTGTTCGTCAGTCAAAAAATTAAAATAAGAGAAATTTAAATTGAAAAAATATTCCAAGCATGCAGACTGACACCATATCATGTAAAGAGACAATTTCAGTTATATATATAAAATAATGACAGACTTTTTTTTCCGACTTAGACTTTCTAAGAATGTCACCATGAAATCAAACAATAAATGATTAATACAGAACAGTGCGAGACAGTTCCACAGTCCAACAGAAGAATGCATTCATTAACCTGATCTGAAATGAAACACACATTCATAGCATTGACTTCATGTTTATGGATTTGAAGAAAATAATCGAAGACAAACACCAACTTAATTGTAGGTCAATGACTGCAGAGATAGACAATGTCATCCTGACTAGAGACATGTAAAGACAAGATCTGACCCGCTTATTGAAGAGCTGAAACACTGAAATACAAATATACATATACATGTATGAAAATGTTATATATATAAATATAATTATATAGAATTCATAAAAAATATATCTTTCAAGTAAATAAAATATATCTAACATACACTGTATATTTGGGTGATGTTCAACAACACAACTGAAAAATATGAAAATACATATATAGAAATTGAAAAAATGAAATCTGACATGGGACTTCTGTTATGCAAAATACTATAGAGCACTTTACATCTATAAACTTATTCATTTCATGGTTAATACAGAAATCACACATATCACAGTACTTGACAGGCACTTACTAACACCCTATATATGTAATATGGTGATATCACATGGGCCAAGACTGAACAAGTGACTTGCATCACATTTGCTATTATGGCACGGAATGGTCTCGTTGATCTCAGGTCACGCTTCTTCTGTATGTAGGTCTTCGGCTTCTTCTGGAATCCTTGCCATCTCTTCCTCTCCATCCACATCAGAAAACACCACCTTCTTCTCTGATCCCACCGTCGAGGGCTTGTCACTCACTCCAGAGTTCAAAATCATGCCTTTGTTATCGTTCTTGGGAATCAGTCTGCTCTTTGGTTTTTTCCAGGCATTCCAAACTCTAATAGTCTGGTCCCATGAGCAGGAAACATACTTCAAACAAGACAGACATATGAGTTCAATCAATTTATGGTTAAGTAAAATCTTTATACAGCAAAACCTGCCTAATCCAACATGCATTAGGCGACAATTTTTTTTTCACAATACACAGTGTGTCAGAATATGCAGTGTAACAACAAGGAAAATATGCAATGAAGAATGCAAAGAAGGGTCGGAATGCCTTGGAGTGAAATGTATTACACAGGAGTTGGATTAGGCAGTTTTTACTGTACATCACATTCATAAGTGACATTCATACTCTTTGTTTTCTTAATGATTTCAAATAGTTTTTTAATGGTGTAAATGAAGTTACATTTGTGAATGTTATGTTGGCACATTACCTGATTTCTTTCCGGAATGTGTATAATACTTCGAACTGCATCAGTGTGTCCAACATTAGTCTGAACCAAGCGATAATGTTCACAGTCATATACCCTAAAATTCAAATAAATCTTGAAATGAACTGATTCTGAGAATTTTAAGTCATGGAATAGAAAGACCCTCAAGTAATATTCATTGCAATACACATAATACAATGCCTTTCATCAAAAGAATATACAGAAGTGGATCTGGAGGGGTAGGTGGGGTTACAGGGGTCATACCCACCCCAACCATTTGGTTGAACATTTTTAACAATAATGGCCATTTTAGGATCTGCATCCCTCCCCCCCCCCTTTTTTTATTGTTCTTTGGATAGAAAAGGTATCATCTTGAACTGCAACCACCCCACTCCCAAAAACTTGTATTGATCCACCCCTGACACAGACATTACTCTTTTCATTACCACCATATTCATGTCTAAATTTAAAGATGCATAGGACATAATTCTACTGCCTGTATACTCTCTTTAATGAAATTCATTTTACTATGTAATTTGCCCCAGATGATAATCTCATCACAACATTACAAGCTTCAATGCCCATTCATACACACAATCTACGATGTTTATTTCCAATAATTTAATTTATACATACAATCTACGATGTCTATTTCCTATAATTTTCATGACAGTCTTGAGAGAAGTCTGACAGTTTATGATAAGAGGTTAGTCATCGCTCGTGTCTGTCCTCTTAAAAATGTCGGACATATCTATATTGTGGTCAACAACTACATGTACAGGTACATTAACAGTCAAGTATCTCTTCTGTGACCATTTGACAAACATACTAGTCTTGGATTTTGAAATGAAATATTTAAGAACTTGCCACATTGCACATAATTATAGAATTCATAAACATATCTACAATTTGTCAGTTATATTCTATATCAGTTATATTCTATATGATATACACACATGTGTCTGATTTTATACACACATGTATTTGATTTTATATACACACACATATCTGATTTTATACACACATGTATTTGATTTTATATACACACATGTATCTGATTTTATACACACATGTATTTGATTTTATATACACACACATATCTGATTTTATACACACATGTATTTGATTTTATATACACACATGTATCTGATTTTATACATTCAATCTGATTTAAGAAGAAATGCTCTATTTCTGTAATCAGTTTAAAAGTTATTCTTATCGGAGTGAATTTAGGACACTTTATGATCACTGCAGCAAGTTGACATACCTGATAGTGTTTGGAAACCAGTTAAAGTACCTCATTGTATTTCAGAGGCCATTTGATATATCTGATAGTGTTTTGGAGTCTAGTTGACATATCTGATAGTGTTTTGGAGTCTAGTTGACATATCTGATAGTGTTTTGGAGTTCAGTTGACATATCTGATAGTGTTTTGGAGTCTAGTTGACATATCTCATAGTGTTTTGGAGTCCAGTTGACATTCTTGATAGTGTTTGGAGGCCAGATGATATAATTGATAGTGTTTTGGCAACAAGTTAACATACCTTATAGCGTATTAAAGGCCATTTGACATATCTGATGGTGTTAGAGACCAGCTGACATACCTGATGGTGTTAGAGACCAGCTGACATACCTGATGGTGTTTTAGAGACCAGCTGACATACCTGATGGTATTTTAGAGGCCAGCTGACATACCTGATGGTGTTTTAGAGGCCAGCTGACATACCTGATGGTATTTTAGAGGCCAGCTGACATACCTGATGGTGTTTTAGAGGCCAGCTGACATACCTGATGGTGTTTTAGAGACCAGCTGACATACCTGATGGTGTTTTAGAGGCCAGCTGACATACCTGATGGTGTTTTAGAGGCCAGCTGACATACCTGATGGTGTTTTAGAGACCAGCTGACATACCTGATGGTATTTTAGAGGCCAGCTGACATACCTGATGGTGTTTTAGAGGCCAGCTGACATACCTAATGGTGTTTTAGAGGCCAGATGACATACCTGATGGTGTTAGTGACCAGCTGACATACCTGATGGTATTTTAGAGACCAGCTGACATACCTGATGGTGTTTTAGAGACCAGCTGACATACCTGATGTTGTTAGTGACCAGCTGACATACCTGATGGTATTTTAGAGACCAGCTGACATACCTGATGGTGTTTTAGAGGCCAGCTGACATACCTGATGGTATTTTAGAGGCCAGCTGACATACCTGATGGTATTTTAGAGGCCAGCTGACATACCTGATGGTATTTTAGAGGCCAGCTGACATACCTAATGGTGTTTTAGAGGCCAGCTGATATACCTGATGGTGTTTTAGAGGCCAGCTGACATACCTGACGGTGTTAGTGACCAGCTGACATACCTGATGGTGTTTTGAATTCCAACTACTATACTTCCATTGAGTTTGTCAATACACATACAACATACTCCACCCTGAGCTGCTAGGATCTGTTCACAATCATTTAAACCATGTCCAGACTGGAAAACAAGGATATCATTTGATCTCAGGGTCCTGTAGATCTGACATCTCATTACCATGAGATCTCTTTATATACAATGAGAAAATTCAAATTAAATCCTCTTTTCTGTTGTTTATAGGGAAAACTAATATATTGGAAGGTATGTTTCCTTTCAAAATTAAATTAGATTAAACAGGATATATATATCTTGCATTAAGAAGGGCATTCTTCATTTCAATGATAGCAAAATGAGTCTTTAGCCCTAACCATAGTCAAATTCATATAATTGTCTAAAATTCAACCATTGATATATGTCCTTCACACAGCTTTGACTTTTGACGTTCCAATTTACTAAGTATGAAGTCTTTTATAAGTTATGATAACATACCTTACAACCAGATTTTTTTTTTGGCAGGTATATAATTTTGGCAATTTTCAAACGATTCACCAAAATAAAAATCACTAAACTTAAGTACCTCAATGTACATAGACATGGTTTAAATAAATAAAATTGAATTCATCAAACTTTAATCCACCAAAATTAATGGTATATAGACCATAATTTGTGTTCTGCCAAAATAATATGGCTATATATGGTATAGCTATTAAGCAAAGATGAACAAATCAACAACATGCTCTTAATCTTTAAGTTTAGGGGCATAAAACAGAAAAAAAAAAGCTCTGACCCAAATTCTGATTGTTCCATCTTCGGATCCAGTCACCCATGATCCTTTTCCGTGGATGTTCCAGCGCACACAAGTGACCTCACCTTCATGACCTTGTAATGTGTTTACCAAGGTCATTTTAGCACCATTTGTGGAGAATTTTCTTATATATACCATTTTGTCACTGGAAGCATAGGCAAATTCTTTGCTGGAAAAGATAGAAGTGAAAAAATCATATCCAGTGAAAATTTATGAGGGATTAACATTGGTAAATTACATAATTACACTCTCTCTCTCTCTCTCTCTCTCTCCACACACACACACACACACACACACACACACACACACATGAATTAATTGAATTATTCTTCAATGTTAACTGATAAAAAAATATTGTAAAATGGTGTATGAAATATACAGTATTTTAATAAAACTGTACTTTAATTGACCTATCACTTATAGGTATGAACTGTCTGTTGTTGAACCCTACATTTTAATTTGTTGCACATGCATTACATTATGCATTTTAAGACACTTACTACAAACAAACTGAAAAGTTCTAATTTGTACATTTTTACAATTTTTGACAAAATCTGGGCATGTTGAAAGTTTCCTTACTGTAGAGTATTTATTGATACTTATTTACCAATATGATTCACTTCAAGCAATTTTTAATCACTGTGTGAAAACAGTTCAAGTTCGAGTGAGTCTGTAAACAGAAACACCCAACAAACACTAATAATTTGATTGACTTGGCTTAATTCAGTTTGTAATGTTGCTATTCCTCCCCTTCCTTTCCCCCCCCCCCCCCCCCCCCCCCCCGAAGTTTAATTTGTTGGTAGCAAGTGTCCTTATTGAGTAAGATATATCTTTGACTGCACTGACTGTTTCGGAGAGTAATCCATATCAAGGATGACGCCATCACAAGCAAACTCCAGGCTTTCATAGGATGCACCCGGAGCCGTGTTCCGGAAAGTCCCCTCTAGTCTAAAAATACACAATTGTACAAACTAAGTGTTAATCTTGTAGCTTTTCACAATTACTTAAACCAAGGAATTATAAAATTTGCCAGTCATGTTGTTTTAAATGGAGGATTGATAACATTAAATACCATGTGGATTGTCAGCTATAGGTATATGTAGATATACCTCAGTAATATAGCACACACTGTATGTAGAAAATCAACACACCCTCAACAATTGTGATTATACTGATTGATTGGTTCTTGTTTTCCGCCACACTCAACAATTTTTCAGTTATCTGGTGGTGTCCAATTTTTATTGGTGGAGGAGAGAACCCTGACACAATGTACCCAGGAAGAGACCACCGACCTTCCGAAAGAAAACTGGCAAACTTTCTCACATATATTGGTGCAAGTGAGAATAAAACCCGCGCCGACTAGAGGTGAGAGGCCTTGTGATTCTGAGCATGATGCTCTAACCACTCGGCCACGGAGGCCCCCATCATGATTATAAAGCATTAGGTCTAGTTGTTTTATGTTATTCATCCACCTACCTTTTTCCACATTTACAAAGTAATGGCAGAGATATTGAAATTACTCTAATGTTTGATCATAACAGTAGCAACTTAAATCAACAGTGACCTCTGGATTTACCCATCATAACAGTAGCAACTTAAATCAACAGAAACATCTGGATTTAACCTTCATAACAATAATAAATTAAATCAGCAGAGACCTCTGGATTTACCCATCATAACAATAATCACTTAAATCAACAGTAACCTCTGGAATTACCCATCATAACAATAATAACTTAAGTCAACAGAGACCTCTGGATTTACCCATCATAACAGTAGCAACTTAAATCAACAGAGACCTCTGGATTTATCCATCATCACAATAATAACTTAAATCAACAAAGACCTCTGGATTTACCCATCATAACAACAATCACTTAAATCAACAGTCACCTCTGGATTTATCCATCATAACAATACATTAAATCAGCAGAGACCTCTGGATTTATCCATTATAACAGTAACATAAATCAACAGAGACCTCTTGATTTACCCATCATAACAATAGTAACCTGTTAAATCAACAGAGGCCTCTGGATTTACCCATCATAACAATAATAACTTAAATCAACAGGTACCTTTGGATTTACCCACCATAACAATAATAACTTATATCAACAGAGACCCCTCTGGATTTACCTAATGGTCTACAATGTACTCTATACTGGTAGACAGAATGATATTGAAAGAAGTTTAAGAACATGTACAAAGTGCAATCGTAATAGTATTGGCGATGAATTTCATTACATTACGGAATGTACTTTTTTTTTCAAATGACTGGAAAATATATCTTAAAGAAAAATTTTGTAAATATCCCAACACCTATAAGTTTAATGAATTAATGAACACGAATAATGTGGTACTTTTAAAATCATCGGCGAAGTTTATTAAGAAAATTTTCAGTGTTTTCTGTTCTTCCTGAATTGATATACTTTCATCAAACTATGTCTGTATGATTATTTATTGTTACTACATGCGTAATTGACCCTTACCAGTAATCTTAATGTAAATATGTATATATTTTGTAATGTAGATATGTATATAATTTGTTTGCACCTCATGGACCAGTGATCTGGTTTTTGAGTGACTAAATGAATTGAATTGAACTTACGATCCTTTCTCCAAATCCCAGATACAGATTCTTTTATCCCAACCACCACTCAGCTGTCAAAAGAGAACCAAATTTCACGTCAATAAACAGATATGTTTAGAAATTAGAAATTATTATTGATTATTTATTGCTTTCCGCCACACTCAACAATTTTTCAGTTATCTGGTGGCGTCCAGTTTTTGTTGGTGGAGGAGAGAACCCAGATACAATGTACCTGGGAAGAGACCACCGACCTTCCGCAAGTAAACTGGCAAACTTGCTCACATAACGCCGCGGCCGAGATTCGAACGCGCGCCGACAGAGGTGAGAGGCTTTGTGATTTTGAGATTTTGTGTTTAGAAATTAAAGATGATGCTCTGAAGAATTTGGCAAATTTGACCTTGTTGAGTGACTTTGAGTTTTAGTATTCACAGAGCAACAATCTTAATTTTCAGTTCACTAAAAATGTATTGGTAGATGTTCAGGAGTAAATTTTAAAGCTGCAATACATTATTAGTGTATCAGGTATATAGAGCCTCACTCTGGAGTCAGAACCACAAGAGCAAAGATTCTGAATTTCCAAGTTTTGGAAGAGGCTTCATGCTCATTATTACTTTGCACCCAGTGTAAGTGAGAGATGTTTAAATTTAGAGAAAACGATATTTAAAGACTAATGCATTTTCACTGTGATCTTCTGTGGGACCTGGGTTCTTGGGTCAGGAGTTTCACAATTTTGGTAGAGGTACCCATGCTATTTATCACCACATATCTTGTGCTTAATAGTCAGGAGTAGAGAAGATTTTCACATATTTGAATTACTGCATTTTCATTGTATGATATTCTCACACCTACCCTGGAGTTTCATCACTCAAATACAATTGATGCACAAAAACAGTACATAAGCTTACTCAGGGATTAAATAGATACATGAAGTGCTTGGTTATTTTGTTGCTCTTAGATAATTTATCAAGGATATTACCTGTGAATAGGACATTGTTTTATGTTTCCATCTTGATATAAAAAAATTCTTTTGATATTATTTTATAATTATAGATATGTTTAAACAGAAGCCGCTTTCTATTCATACTTGAGCTAAATGCACTTCCTACTAAAAAAAAAAAAAAAGCTTTCATCTTAAAGTTTAACATAGGTTTTCATGCTCATGAACTTGTAGTGATTATGTCACAATTTATAGAGGGTGCCACCTTTTCTCCTCAGATTTAAAAAAACCAGGGACCACAACATATCTACCCCCCCCCCCCCCACCTCCCAGCCAAAAATAAGATGTTCTACTGCAATTTTGGTGAAATGTGATCTAGAAGAGTCTGAGAAAAAGTCAAAAATGTTTAAAAGTTAATGGCCTAGAATGATTGATCACACTGAAAACAATGATTCAAGTGACCTAATTTGTCAAGATTTTCATGATCTGAATATTTAAAATTTCTCTGAAAATTACCATCACTCAGCCTTAGCATGGTCAGTCAGATAATTAAATGGAAAATCCCCTGGCAATGTATTAACATTATGACTCAATAATCTAAATGGGTTTGGTCAATTACTAATGCTCAATCTCAGTAGAATGCCCAAGGCTGTACTTTTACCTACTGTCTGTGTGCACTATTCATTCTACATAATCTACGTAGTTACCTGTTAGGTAAATGGGAAATAATTGTAACATTATTTCAATGCATGACACAAACAAATTGTTTTCATGCCAATCATGATCCAACAGACACAGTTAATTTTTTTTTTGTAGGTAAGTCTGTCACATGACATTCCATTATCACACCTACAGGCGAATACTGTGTAATTCTGATACATGGCAGACTACATTTACAAAAAAAAAAATAAAAAAATATCAATATTAGAATGATTCACATTTCTATGTCTTCAGGGCTTTCTAAGAATAGCTGTTTAGAAATCTGGGAGTTGCCCAAGACAAACATTGGTATCACGTTGTATTAACTTCTTTTAACATATATACAAAGCATTATACATGGCTTGGGCTTAATTTGAACCACAAAAAGCAAAGTTTACTCTATTTTGATGAAGGATAATTTTTCAGAATTTAGATGAAGGGTATTTGTAAATAACTTTATTTTCAGAATGTTTTTTGTTTTTGTTTCAAATTAAGAAATAAATCAATTTTTTATATGCCGGTGTGAAGCATTGCAGTTCATTCCCTCAAGTATTTTCAAAAATGAAATTTATTTTTATATTTCATTTTACTTTCATTTCTGTTGAAATTTCCGGATGTTAAAATTTCCGTACTCTGTTTATCAAGATTCATGCCTGCATTATTCACAGTTGTGTCATATTCCTGAGGAAATGGGTAACATTGCAATTAGAAAAGATATCAAAGGCAAAAACATTAAAAATATCAATGTATGTCAAAATTCATGCCCTCAGGTATTTTCTAAAATGAAATTTATTCTTAAATGTATATTATAAATGTGAATGGATTCTTGAGATATATTAATTTAGTCAACACTAAAATTTCTAAAGTGGCGCTAATGGTATTCTATAGTAAAACAAATACTTAATGTAATCTATATACAGACAGACATTAATAAATTATTGATGGCCTGAACAGCATGAGCAGACTTGACTTTAATCTTTGAAATTATGTCAAACCATACTTCAAAGAAAAACAAGACAGGTTTGTGAAAATCAATAGTAGTGAGCATGGCCATGTTCAATGACCTTGATGTGACCTAAATGATTAACAGTCACATAGCAATGACCTTGAGAATCAGTTGTTAAATATGAAGTCTCTTTACTGTATATCTCAGAAAATATGACTTAAATTTAAAGTTGCAGTCAAAGAAAGAGACAAACTGGAAACTGTCTCGAGAGAGCAAAAAAGGCAATGTAAAACAGCAAAACATTCAATTAAAATCACTGTGTGCTCTTGGCACTGTGTATCACAGTAAAAGGTTGTTTATATAATAGTTTGTGTCTGGAGAAATTATTATAAAAGTTATTCATTTATGGACTGTGTATACATGATGACACAGCCTGATTAATAAATTTCATATGCTGTAATCAAGGCAAAGCTGCCAGCCGAGTATGAAATTTACCAACCAAGCATCACCCTGTACACGGTCTATAAATGAGTATGCAACCAATGTATAAGGTTTTAATGATTCAAATTTCTGACATGAATACAAGTGTTTTGGTTACATCACAATGATAGCTCATGACATCATAATAGGCACTGACTGTGTATTGAATTTCTAAAAGCAGGGTATTAGTATTACTCCCCTCCCGTCATGTGACTGACATAAACCAATCATTCACCAGCAATCTATCAGAGGTGGGGGTAAATATGAATACTCCATTTATGTTTCCTGTCAATATTTCTTTGATGAAAATGAAGTAGTGCAACTCCTTCCTTTATAAGATTGTGATACATTATCAGTTACATGGTTTGCAGTTGACCTCATGTGATTTATACGTGGTTAGTAAACTCCACACTAAACCATATCAGGTCAACTACAAAACATGCAACCAATATATCTTACCAACTGAATTTCTTTAAATAGCATAAATGCATGAAAAATAAAACTTGCACGATTTTAAGCAATCACTTAGGATACACTGGGACACGAAATAACTATGATGCCATACACAAGTGACGTGAGAGATTGTGTAGCTTACGTATTTGCTTTTACTGTATTATCCACATTTATAATCAGTTTAATAGTTGGAAATTTATTCATTTGACCAAAATTTTCAGAATACTGAACTGTCCCCCTCTTTGAAAACAAAGTATATGTGAGAAGGGAAATAACTCATTTATGAACCATGTATATTAATGTCAGTGTATGAAATATACATGTATGTAGTCTTCACTAGATCAATGCAAACTAATGATAATACTAAAAATTTGCAGGAGGTAGTAAGATATATGAGCATCCAAACCAACCAATAGACAGACCCATTCATGTATTTGAAGGTCATTGAGAAGGACGAAAAATTGAAATAACTGACCAGGTAGGTGGTGTCCATGCCGTGTTCTTTTCCAATGACAACCATGCTGGTAACACAGCTCATGTGCTCCGCAAACACGTATTTACATACAAATCCTGCCACACGATTGGTTACTGAATCACTATCCTGTTTGTGGAAATAAAATTGGAATAGAATAACCAATCAGAATAGAATAACCAATCAAGAATCACAATTCTTTGAAATGTATTCTGATTTTTTAAGAAGTACATCAAAGTTATAAAACCATATTCTTCCACTATAAAGGATTAATTTTTTTTTAATGTTATTTTCTGTTATTGTGAATTTAAAACAAAAATTACATACACATTTAATGATAAATGAAATATGAAATTATTTCCAAATGAAATTACTTTAGCTGAGCAAATTGAATAGTTTTGGTTTATTTATATATTTCAGTATCTATCTTTCAAATCTGAAAAGAAAAGAAGAAAAAAAACCCCCAAAAAACATGATTTAAAAGAAAGCCATCAGTGAGAGCAAGAATTTCCAAGAAAGCATGCAGTATCAAAGAAAGACAACTGTAAATGACGATCCAATCACCACAAAGACCAAAGAGTTAACTCCCCTCTCCTCCCATAGCCCAGTTTTGCCTATATTTTAATTTGCAAATTAATCAGCATTTGTTATCAAGGCATTTAGTTGTATACTCCAAATGAAGTTAAATTTTTGTAATATATCAAAAAATTCTTGAATTGAATATTTTTCACATCATGAATTTAAAACAGAGATTTTGTATTGTATTGTCTTATCATTCTCTGTCTGGATGTGTTCTCGACCTAATTTACAAGAGCCATCTCCAGTCAAGACTACCAGAACTACACAGGGTGCCACAGTATCCCCAACATGTGTAGTAAATTGTATTCACACTTGGATTTCTCAAATAAATCTCAAATTAAAGTTGAGTTTTCTTTTATCTGAGTAGTCAAAATTTGAGTCAACTCTCAGATAAAAATTTTTGTTTTGATTTGTTTTTTTTGTTTTTTTTTGTTTGTTGTTTTGAGAAATCCAGGCCAGGAGTAATGTCTTAGCCTCATACTTGAAATATTATTTCATTGGATATCAGGAGCCAATCTCCACCTTCAAATATAGAGTTACTAAGCAACATGATGACATCATGATTTCACTTTTATACATAGTATGTCTTACATACACACATATACACAAAATGTAAAACTACTCTTAGTGAAAAGATTGTGTTCTCCTATTTTTAATGTGAAAGAAGCATTTTCAACTTAGTTTTTGCATATACAGTATCTTCTATTTTGCACATTTAAAGCTGTGTAAATCTGCATAATTCTATAATCATAGTATTGTAAAACACATAAAGTGAGATCTTTTGACAAACTAATTTGATCAAAACTGAATTGCATTATTGTAAAAATAAAAAGAGGCAACCAAATGAAAAAAATAAATAATAATAATAAAAAATATAACAAATAAATAAATAAACACAACTACATGACAATTTAACAACGAACTGATTATTAACTATGGTAAATAAATTTCCTATTTGATAACAAATATCTATCCTATTAAACAGTACACAAGACTGGAAAAAAAGCATTCAAAGTTGGTAGCATCAGTTGGAGCTTTTAGTGGGTCAGAGAAGAAATCCATGTAGAACAAATTCAAAGCTGTTGACAAAAGTTAGAAAATAATGGCAAAAAAGAAGACTGCACGCGGCTATATAGAGTACCGATTTAACACTGCTTATTTCTTCTTCTTCAGAGGATTCCTCGACTTCCTTATTAATAAACAAAACAGTCATCATTTTGTATCTCTGTAAAGGTGAATAGTTGTTTCTGTATATATAAGATGAATACTTCCATGTGGGTAAATATAAAGGTAAATATTTTTGTGTGGGTAAATATAAAGGTGATTACTTCTGTGTGGATAAATATAAAGGTGATTATTTCTGTGTGGGTTAATATAACGGTGAATAAATATATAGGTGATTACTTCTGTGTGAATAGATATAAAAGTGATTATTTCTGTGTGGATAAAGGTAATTACTTCTGTGTGGGTTAATATCAAGGTAATAACTTCTGTGTGGATAAATATAAAGGTAATTACTTCTGTGTGGGTTAATATCAAGGTAATAACTTCTGTGTGGATAAATATAAAGGTAATTACTTCTGTGTGGGTAAATATAAAGGTGAATATTTTTGTGTGGGTAAATATAAATGTGATTACTTCTGTGTGGATAAATATAAAGGTGAATATTTTTGTGTGGGTAAAAGTGATTACTTCTGTGTGGGTAAATATAAAGGTGAATATTTTTGTGTGGGTAAATGTAAAAGTGATTACTTCTGTGTGGGTAAATATAAGATGAATTCTTCTGTGTGGGTAAAGTTTTCATTTTTGAATACCAAGCTGTCTACTATGGAGATATTTTATTGGAATTAAGGCAATCCCACTCAGCAATAGATATACAGAAAGTGCTGAAAGATTCGCCTCACAGACATTTTCGCATTTACAGAACTCTGATATTCATGTGTAAACCTGGATGGAAGTGCTGTCAATTTTTTACTGTTTTTTTTTTTTTAAATCCATAAACTTCAGCAGTTCCTAATTCTGACACTCACTGAAAAAATTAAATGTTAGAGACTATATATAATTATTACTGTATTGCATAAAGGGAATCATGCAAATTAGCTGAGCAGTTTTTGATAAATCATAAATATTCACTAACTTTCAGCATGATAAAATAGACTGAAAAATCAGATTATAGATAAAAAAAAAAAAAAATCATGCAAATATGAGTAACAGTTCTGGTTGTGGATGAGAGTTTTAATGTAGCTTTCTACAAACACCTACCAGTGTGTTGGGTTTATTTTGGGGAAGAAGCTCAGAGTCCGGGTCCAACAGGATACTATATTTAGCCACCAACTTCTCCATATCCATTGGTTTCATGTCCTTCAGGGCTTTCACTGCATCAGAGTCAAATGCCCACACATCTGTAATAATTGTCATACCATTGAACTTCAGTATCTTGAAACATCAATATCTCGAATACCATGGAATACGTCGAAGTGAGTTTGAAGTCCCAACTATACATTTTATTTATGTATTTCCATTTCAATGTCTCAGACCCCAGAATATCTCTTAAGTTTTTCCTCAGCACTATTGTGTTTGAGACGAGGTTTGATATTTTCTATTTTTGATAACATAACAGACATTTGTTTCAACACAATAGATAATCGAAAGGAGAAATAAATATAATGAAATGAAAATGAATGTTGCTTTATCAATACTAGTTTCTCATTGAATTAGAAATGTAATAAAAGAACAAAGAAATCTGCTTAGTTACATATATTGCTGTCTTCAGATGCTGCTATGATGTAGTCAAATCTCTCCACAAACACTATCTTCAATATCGTTGTGTTGGGATGGTTATGCACTGAGGGCTACAAAGTCAACCATGATCGAGACGTATATCATGAAAAAGAATACACTGGATTGATCATTATTGCAATATAAAAGTATATACAGGTGACTTAAGAAATCTCAAAGTCCAAGGCACCAGCACAATATTACGTCAAGAAAGCGCATAGAAACTATACGTAATTTTGCGCTATATGTGAATGTAATAATAATAGTAAATGACCCAGAGTCCCAAAGTTTGGAGAATCCAGAAATCGGCAATTTGATCAATGTGTTTTAGGTTTAGGTTTCCCACTAACCGGATTAATTGCTTATATTGTATAAGAGTGGTAAAATACCTAATGAATGGGTAGTATCTCTAATGTAATATTTTGGTTGAAATATTTTTCACTCTTGAAAATTAGATTTTGTGTCATTTAATTTGCATTACAGCTAGAGCTTCAATGCAACTACTCAGATGTAAACAATTCTACTCTTATTATCCCATACTATTATCAAATTATCATTTCCAGGTGTCTGTTGATTTGTTTTTCAAAGAAACCACATTCTCTTGTAAATTTATCAGTATCAATTAAAAATAACGTGTTCTAACTTAGACAAAAATACAATTGAAATACAACCGTATTCAAAATTTGAGAAACTTAGACGCTTGTTTTTATCATAGATCTAATACAACCTATCAACATACAGAAAAAAAAAAGAATTTAATAATGTAACCATGGCAATATACTATCTGTTGATACTATTTATGCAAATTACATTAAGGATCACAATGACAAACATGCCTCCAACTCCTGGGGTAAGGGAAGTAACTGCAAAAAATGGACGCAATTTTAAAATCATTTTGCAGAGCCATGATTGACACACCAGGCGAGGAGTCATTGCTAATATTAAAAGTCCTACCAAGCTATTTAACCATGTGTTTCAAAACATTATGTCCACCTTGCAGATGTGGTTCTATGTGGGCTAATTAGGTCACGAGTGACTGACAGCTGGTATCCTCAGTAAATTTATTATACATGTACATAATAGGACTTGCATTTCAAGAGAATGAAAGTAAAGCTTATTTACATAGAGTAAAAAATCAGAACTGAGAGATTATTTCAAGAAATTGAGAACTCTGAAAGACTGAAGTTTGAGCCATCAAAAGTCTCCTGTATTATATAATATTGTCCTCATATTTTTCCTTATTCTATCTAAGACATGTATAAAATAAATCAAAGCATTGGATTTGATATGTATTTAGCATCTACTTTTTTAACCAGTGGTAAAAGCAATTATTTCTTACTTATGGTACATGTATAGGCTGTTAATATGTTACTGGTGGTATATGCAGTTAATCTCTCTCTGTTGGTTAAGCGGTATATTTTTTTTAACAGTGGTACAAGCAGTATATTTCTTACCAGTGGTACAAGCAGTACATTTTTATGATGGTATATGTAGTATGTTTCTTCTTAATGTGATTGGGGCCTCCGTGGCCAAGTGGTTAGAGACTCACGCTCAAAATCACAAGGCCTCTCACCTCTAGTCGGCGCAGGTTTGATTCTCACTCACACCAATATATGTGAGAAAGTTTGCCAGTTTACTTTCAGGAGGTCGGTGGTCTCTTCCCAGGTACATTGTATCTGGGTTCTCTCCTCCACCAATAAAAACTGGAAGCCACCAGATAACTGAAAAATTGTTGAGTGTGGCGGAATACAACAAAACAATCAATCATAATGTGATTTATTTCTTACCGGTGGTATAAGTGGTTTATTGAAGGCATAGTGACTCCTGACATTGGTGATTTTCTGTTTGTTTGCATCCACTTTGGAGGGCTGGGTATCGTTGTACATTCTGGAAGGTGATTGGTTGAGCTGCTGTTCTAGTAACAGCTCCCGTGCCTTACTCCCCACCTTTTTCTGCTTTTTTAATTTATTGTCACTTAACTGATACAGCTCCTTACTGAAAAACAGCCATTTTTGTCACTTATCTGATGATGTTTAAATATAAATATCATTCAAATGAAATATGATAGAGATTAAATAAATATCTTCCTCATCAAATATTTTTAAAAAAAATAATTACATGTTGTTTCAAGTGCCAGTATCTGTACATGAAATGGTTTGTGCTAGTAGTTTACCTGTACATGAAATGGTTTGTGCCAGTAGTTTACCTGTACATGAAATGGTTCGTGCCAGTAGTTTACCTGTACATGAAATGGTTTGTGCCAGTAGTTTACCTGTACATGAAATGGTTTGTGCCAGTAGTTTACCTGTACATGAAATGGTTCGTGCCAGTAGTTTACCTGTACATGAAATGGTTTGTGCCAGTAGTTTACCTGTACATGAAATGGTTCGTGCCAGTAGTTTACCTGTACATGAAATGGTTTGACTGCATTCTCTCCCACTTAATAATTACTCCCTCATTGTCACCAGAAAATATCAATATTGGGACCTTCTTAGCTGAAAAGTGTACAAAAAAGCATTAAAATTAAAGATTAATTGAAAATGTACTGAAACAGATGAAAAGATTTTCCTTAAAAAGTGAGAGAAATCAAGGTTCTGGCCTGGAGGTTATAAAACTTTTTGAGTATGTGCTCTGTATTCAAACTCACACTCTGTACTCAAACCATACTCTTCAAAATTCCATCCTAATTGTTGTATAACTTTTGAGTATGAGTATGACTTTTGAGTAAGGATTTCGAGTTTGAGTATGCAGTATGTACTCAGAAAGTTTTATAACCTCCAGGCCTGATGTGTTGTTATACATCTTGTGATCAGAAAAAGGAATAAAATTCGAAAGAGATCCTTATTGTGCATCAACTTTAAGTAAAATAATAAGCTTATTGTATGTAACATTGTTATTTTAAAATGCACAGCTTACTGTAACACAGACTCTCCAGATTGCTTGTACACTTGAGAGCCGTAATACAACCAGATGGATTATACTTCCAGACCACCAGGTGGCGCCTGCTTGTGGAGGCTGCAAAGAAGCAATCTTTTAGCTATAAGAAAGTAGCTACTGGTAATGGATTGACCAGGATCTTAATGCATGAAAACATTGGAAAATACAATTGAACATTAGTACAAGGAAACCCCTCAATACCGGCCAGCTATCAGACTAAAGAAAATGGCTAGTTTAGAGGGGTAGCCAACTTACTGAAAATTAACAAATGATATGTATTGTCAACTATACGTGCTTAATTTGTGCACATGCAATACTTCCTATTACATCATCCATTGCTAACTATTGTACTCCATTGGAGGGCAAAGTTTCTGTTCACAGAGGGTAACAATATGTTTTTCCAAATGCTTTAAGATCAATCAGATTCCAAAAATTTACACGAAAGTATGATAATATCAAATACCATTAGATTCAAATGGAAACTGATAGATTTGAGAGCATGAAGAGAATTATTTCCATCAATCAATTTCTTTCAAACTTGGTATGTGGAAATGATCATTTAACTCAATGATCACTTCATTTAGCTATGGGATGTATTTCAGAATCAGAAACTCACCGATCACTTCATTCAGTTCTGGGATGTATTTCAGAATCTGCAGCTGATATTTTTCCTCTTCCTGTTGTTGGAAGGTTCCAATAAAATCAGACACCTGCAAAGTAAACAAATTTAGATATTTCTTAGTAAATAAAGTCACTAATTCTATGTAAATCAGACAGACATACAAATAGATGCCAGACAGCACAACATAAAGACTGATATCAGACATGCAGATAGACAGAGTTACAGACCAAAAGATATAACTGACAATCAGTCAGAAAAACTAATTTCAGCCTTTGGTTCAACCAAACTAAAAATCATGAGTCTCCGCTTTACATACATTATCTCCTGATTTGGGGTCAAACAGGCTGGCATATGATGTTCCACCGGCAACCCATACTGTCTTGTTCCGAGGTACATAACAAATTCCTGAAATTGTTGCCAGAAAATTGTCTAGTTTGTGTGTGAACTTGCCATCAGTAGACCAGATCTTCACTGTCTTGTCAAAAGAGCCAGTCATCAACCTTCAGAAACAGAAAACACAAAGTCTGTAGATGTCTTTATAATCAGAGTCATTCATTAAAATTATTTTTAAAAGGAAAACAAATGGACAACAAAACTTAAAATGCCTGTGAAAGTCTTTCACTGAGGACTGAAGTGAAGACATTACACGATTAAATATGATAACTGCAAGGTTTTGTAATTCTACAGAGATCATGCCTTGTCTTATTTTTGCTTTCATTAAGGTCATGTGTGACGTTTCTTAATAATACATAATTTTTGGTGACATTTCAGGTACAATTTACTTGCATCCTACATTGCTTTTACAAAAAATCTCAAGGTATATTACCAGGTCTGCTGTAGAATTAGCACATTTTGAGAGTTTCCAGGTTTGGCAGTTAAAAATGTAAAATCAACTCTCACATGTATGTATTACATAATGTTGCATATGTGAACATTACTAAATTATTGCAGCAAAGAAAGTGAGAAATATCTTCGGATTATTTGGAGACTGTACCCAGGACCCTTTCTTTAATAGACAGATGCTCTAACCAATGAGCTAATCAGACTGATATACTGAGTATGGTAATATAACTACAACATAAAATTTAAACCTATTTTACAAATCATAAAAGGACTCTTCATACAGAGGAGAAAATATAGTTTTTGAAAACAAATGATAGAAATGTTACTTAGTCCTTAAAATCACTGGGTGTCCAGTTATATATTATTATCATTTATTATGATTAATATAAACAATGAATCTAAACTCTCCAATCTTACCATTGATTGTTTTCATTGTCTTTTTCCAGTAGCATGCAGCAAATTCCTGCATCATGAGCTTTGGGGTGCCTTAACATAAACAAGATTTGCATTCAATGATAAGGTTCAGTCACATAATAATACTACATGCTAAAGACTGATGAAGTAAAAGCACATACTGATGCAGTGGAGCCAGACTGTTGTCTCTAGTGTAGGAGGAGTCATAGATCACAATTTTCTGGTCATATCTACAACACAAAAATTTAATGTACCAACTGCAAAGTAAACTCTGCATCAAGAGTTAAACCTTGTTACCTCAAACTTAATTGTGCTGAGAAAAAAACTTCCAAGAGATCTGAGGGTTCAAGATATTGAGATTAAAATACAAAAAGAAAATGTAGTTTGGACCTCCAACTCTAATCAATATATTCATGGTATTCAAAATATCAATGCTCGAGACACTGAAGTTCAACCATAATTTATAAAGGAACTTACCCTGCAGAGTAAATTCTAGACTCGTGACACAAAATGCATCGCACAATATCAGTATGCTCCCTGGCAACATACAAAACCTCTGTGTTTACCACATGACCAGATTCTCTCTCTGAAATCACACAAATAAAAGGCTTAGTACATATACTCTTAATGTGGAAGTCAGCAACCAAATTCAGTGCATCTCTGCTCAAAAACGAGGAAGCATCTTATGAGGACATTTCCTACAAATTTTCTATGTTTAAACACAATAATATGTTGACGGTGCTACCATAAAGGTGATTGCTAAAACAACAGAAGATTCTGAATTTGTTTTCAAGGGAGTTAGTTTCACCCCATAGAATTTTTCCAGGGAGTGAATGGGTCCAATTGATAATTGAAAGTATTACTTAGTATTTCACAAATGTAAGAGCATAAAAAGGCCAGTATCACACACACACATATATATATATATATATATATATATATACACACACACACACACACACACACACACACACACACACACACACACACACACACACACACACACACACATGTATATTACTAAGCTCAGGAAGGGGGGAGGGGTGTCAAGTCAGACCCTTGGTGCTCTCTATATGTGCATCTTACCCTCTACCAATCAAATAGAGATGCATAATTTAAAAAAAAACCAAAAACCAGAAAACAATCCAATCCGAAGTGTAATGAAGATTGCTCAATAGGAAAGTCTTGATAAATTTCTATTTACAAGGTAATAGCAAAGTGTTGATATCCTTACATTTTACACAATAACGCCCATGTAGCATTGACATACAAGTTTTCATATATCATATTGTACAGAATCCTAATCTTTGATACAATGTTCAAACATTTTAGCGTTCGCATATTGTACAGAATCCTAATCTTTGATACAATGTTCAAACATTTTAGCGTTCACATATCGTAATAAATTTGCTCTATAGTACATACTGTCCTTTTCCTCACCCTTCTTTTTTTTCGGTAAGGATACACTGATATCCATTCATAGTAACAACTGATGCAATTATTTATTAATTGATATGTTCAATCAAGCTGATCATGATCATTTAATGTCAAGATTACATTTTCATATACATAACTTGTACAATTTCTCTGTCATAGCATAAAAAAACTGACATGATGGTTTATTTTCACCATGTAAGTGCAAGCCATGCTAAACTAACTCTATGATTGGGGGTGGGTCACCACCCTGACATGAGCAATCGCTATTTTTTGATACGGATAATTTTCTGCTTCACAAAACAATCTTATCACCTAGATGTATCACTGCATCATTTGCATCATAACATACACATCTATTGTTTTATCCCGACTGTGATGGGCATATTATATTTTACTATACATTAGCCATAACTGGTGATCTAGACCTTTCTGACCTAAAGACGATAGAACCCATCTTTTAATCATAGTGATCTGGTGATCTGGACCTCAGACTTTTGACTTTCAGAGCAATAAGCCATTTATTCATAAAGACTCTTTATTTGAAGATTCATTGCTAAAGTTACATCAGTTTTTGAGAAATCACTCAAAATCCAAAACAATAAGGTTCAGCCAAACAAATATTAATAAACCCTACTTTAAGTGAAGCGAGTGGGGGAACTTTAAATAAATTCCTTTATTCACACAGACTCTTGCTGTATGTAGCAGATTAAAATTAGATTTGAGAAATCATCCAAAATCCAAAGCGTGTTCAAGTCGGACAAAAATGAATGTCCATCAACCACTGAAGCATGAAGACATTAATACACTGTTGATCACACAGAAACATTCTGAAAAGATCCTTCATTTTTGTGTGACTGGCATTGCCATTCATATACATGAAGAAGTTTTGACACTCATTTGATTATGCCTTGATAAACACTGGCAATTGAACTAACATAAAGCAACAGTAACACTACTGATGTACAAAAGAACCAGCTCCGTCTCCAAATCTAATTCTTCTCAGATAAAAGGTCACAGTTATGAAAGTGTCATTGGACAAAATTAAGATCATCAGTATTGAATTTTGATTTTCTGTGATTGACAGGGTGTGGAGTTTAGTAATTGGTGGCTCTAGTCCTTTTCATGACTGCATAATCTTTTTAAATGACCCCCCCCCCCCACCCCACCCAACAATATAAAACTAGATCTGGGGTATATAATGCTGTGACTGACCTTCATCCAAATCATATACACGAACACTACCATTAACTCCACACACTAACTGCTCCCGTCTGTGGTTTATGGCCATGCAGTACACAGGCATACCAATCTAAAGACAAAAAAATAAACTCAAGTGAAGTGTGCTCATTCTTATGACTTCCATAACACATAATGGCCACATCATCATGTTGAGGTTGGGCCTATGAATAAGTTATATTTTCATCTCACTGTTGCTTCAGGGTGGCTCACTACACCTTGAAAGAATTTCTCAAAGCAATGCGAAATGATTTGATTATGAACGATATGATGATATATAATAAGTATTATGTCAAAAAGGTGGAAAAATTAAAAATTTTGGAGAAAAAAACCATGACTTTCAAAAATTTGTTTTCAGTAAATATGAACAAAAGCCTGTGGCAGATTTGCACTTGGGATATACGGTTCACCAGCCTAATGCTTTAACCACTGAGCTATGAGGATATACAACCAAATTGATTAATAAACAATTTCATGAAACATATAAATTGCCATCTTGTAATGTTGTGCCATAAAGAGTATCAAGCCTTGGTGTAGTGAGCTACCTTTAACAACTTGCTTTAATTATACACTGTTATAATTACTACGTAACAATACATTACTGTAATTATCCTGTCACATTACTGTAATAATCATGTCACATTATTGTAATTATCATGTCACATTAATGTAAAAATCATGTCACATTATTGTAATTATCATGTCACATTATTGTAATTATCATGTCACATTATTGTAATTATCTTGTCACGTTATTGTAATTATCATGTCACATTATTGTAATTATCATGTCACATTATTGTAATTATCCTGTCACATTATTGTAATTATCCTGTCGCATTACTGTAATTATCCTGTTACATTACTGTAATTGTCATGTCACATTATTGTAATCATCATGTCACATTATTGTAATTATCATGTCACATTATTGTAATTATCATGTCACATTACTGTAATTATCATGTCACATTATTGTAATTATCCTGTCACATTATTGTAATTATCCTGTTACATTACTGTAATTGTCATGTCACATTATTGTAATTATCATGTCACATTATTGTAATTGTGATGTCACATTATTGTAATTATCATGTCACATTATTGTAATTATCATGTCACATTATTGTAATTATCTTGTCATGTTATTGTAATTATCATGTCACATTATTGTAATTATCCTGTCACATTATTGTAATTATCCTGTCACATTATTGTAATTATCCTGTCACGTTATTGTAATTATCCTGTTACATTACTGTAATTGTCATGTCACATTATTGTAATTATCATGTCACATTATTGTAATTGTGATGTCACATTATTGTAATTATCATGTCACATTATTGTAATTATCATGTCACATTATTGTAATTATCTTGTCATGTTATTGTAATTATCATGTCACATTATTGTAATTATCCTGTCACATTATTGTAATTATCCTGTCACATTATTGTAATTATCCTGTCACATTACTGTAATTATCCTGTCACTTTACTGTAATTATCATGTCACATTATTGTAATTATCATGTCTCATTATTGTAATTATCATGTCACATTATTGTAATTATCCTGTCACATTATTGTAATTATCCTGTCACATTACTGTAATTATCCTGTTACATTACTGTAATTGTCATGTCACATTACTGTAATTATCATGTCACATTATTGTAATTATCATGTCACATTATTGTAATTATCATGTCACATTATTGTAATTATCCTGTCACATTATTGTAATTATCATGTCACATTATTGTAATTATCATGTCACATTATTGTAATTATCATGTCACATTATTGTAATTATCCTGTCACATTATTGTAATTATCATGTCACATTATTGTAATTGCTACATCACATTACTGTGATTATTATACATTGTTCATTATCTTGTCACACTGATGTAATTCTACATTACTGTAATTGTTATATTACATAAATGTACCTCTACATTATTGTAATTGTTATACAACACTAATGTAACTATATGTTATTGTAACTATATGTTATTGTAATTGTTATATTGCATAAAATGTAACTCTACATTATTGTAATTGTTATAGAACACTAATGAAATCTTACATCATTGTAATTAACTTGTATGACACTAATGTAACTACCCATTATTGTAATCACACTAAATGACTACATATTATTGTTGTCCTTATGTCACACTGTCTGTCATTGTTATAGCACACTAACGTAAATAAACATTATTGTAATATTTACATGTTATATTTATGTAACTATACATTATTGTAATTGTTATATCACACTAGCTAATAAAGCATACACTATAATTACATGCATTACATTGGGTGTAGTTTCTTCATCCAGGTTCCTATCCTGTTATAATCTACTTACTACACTGCTTTGATTCACTGCTAATGGTATTTGATTACACTGATGTAAGTCTGAGACACTATGGTAATCACTGCGTAACATTTACCATAGACTGTCGTGTTTTACAGTACCTCTCTATGTGATGAAACACCGTGTACTTGATTATAGTTATGTTATTACAACAATTCCTAGACATTGTTTAAACACTTCACCACAATCAGTACACTTACTGGTATTTTGTCATACACGGTTCCTCCCGTGGACCAGGCTATGATGTTTCCATCATTAGCTGCTGATAATGTCAGCTTGGGACTAGCCCTGGAAATAAAGCAAAGTGAAACTTCACATTTATTAACTACTTTTGAGAACTCTTCTAATTTTACCTTTAGTACCATCCTACCAGTCATAAAGGTAAAGAAACTTTACACTTAACATACGAAAGAATTGAACTTCAGTGTATTAATGGAGTCCCAGATGTCCAGGCACGTGTAGTGTAAAAAAGAATATAATAGTCAACATTAACAAAAGGCACTGACTTCAGAAATGGTCAACATTGACAAAAAGCACTGACTTCAGAAATGGTCAACATTAACAAAAGGCACTGACTTCAGAAATGGTCAACATTAACAAAAGGCACTGACTTCAGAAATGGTCAACATTAACAAAAGGCACTGACTTCAGAAATGGTCAACATTAACAAAAGGCACTGACTTCAGAAATGGTCAACATTGACAAAAAGCACTGACTTCAGAAATGGTCAACATTGACAAAAGTCAATGACTTCAGAAATGGTCAACATTGACAAAAAGCACTGACTTTAGAAATGGTCAACATTGACAAAAAGCACTGACTTCAGAAATGGTCAACATTGACAAAAGTCAATGACTTCAGAAATGGTCAACATTGACAAAAGGCACTGACTTCAGAAATGGTCAACATTGACAAAAAGCACTGACTTCAGAAATGGTCAACATTGACAAAAAGCACTGACTTCAGAAATGGTCAACATTGACAAAAAGCACTGACTTCAGAAATGGTCAACATTGACAAAAGGCACTGACTTCAGAAATGGTCAACATTGACAAAAAGCACTGACTTCAGAAATGGTCAACATTGACAAAAGTCAATGACTTCAGAAATGGTCAACATTGACAAAAAGCTCTGACTTCAGAAATGGTCAACATTGACAAAAAGCACTGACTTCAGAAATGGTCAACATTGACAAAAAGCACTGACTTCAGAAATGGTCAACATTGACAAAAAGCACTGACTTCAGAAATGGTCAACATTGACAAAAAGCACTGACTTCAGAAATGGTCAACATTGACAAAAGTCAATGACTTCAGAAATGGTCAACATTGACAAAAGGCACTGACTTCAGAAATGGTCAACATTAACAAAAGGCACTGACTTCAGAAATGGTCAACATTGACAAAAGGCACTGACTTCAGAAATGGTCAACATTGACAAAAAGCACTGACTTCAGAAATGGTCAACATTGACAAAAAGCACTGACTTCAGAAATGGTCAACATTAACAAAAGTCAATGACTTCAGAAATGGTCAACATTAATAAAATACATTGACTTAAATAAAATGATCAACATTAACAAAAGGCACCGACTTAAGAAATGGTCAACATTGACAAAAGTCAATGACTTCAGAAATGGTCAACATTAACAAAAGGCACTGTCTTCAGAAATGGTCAACATTGATAAAATGCAATGACTTAAATAAAATGATCAAAATTAACAGAAAACATTGACTTAAAAGATGGTCAACATTAACAAAAAGCATTTACTTAAATGAAAAGGTCAAAATTAACAAACAAACAAAAAATGATTTAAAGGGGTTTATGCCTGAGATTTGGAGTAATGTGAATTTTTTGGGAAGTGTATTTTTTATTAGTACATTGAAGGACAGTGAGGAAATTAACAAGAAAACTGGGGTCATAATGCTTGCTTTTTTGAGCGACAGGGTTTTAAACCTGACATTTTTGCATAAAATTTAATCAAAATTTATTCATTTAAACTTCACTTGTCTGTTGGTATGAACATAACACAGGCAACAAAAATCAATCATTACATAAAATAGATGCGTAATCATGTCTTTTAACAATATTATAATATATGTATAATTAAAAAAAGATTAATACTAGTAAATTAGATATAGATAATGACTTTTTTGCACTTGGTATACAGAAAAATCCATGACATATAATTTGAGAGTACATAAAACTACATATTAGGAGTAATGCCAATATCTTAAATTTCTCATAAATTTCAGTCATGTCTAAAACTTTAAAATGGAACTTTAAAAAAAAAGAAGGGGGGGGGGGGGTACAGATCAAATTTTTATATTATTGGCCAAAATACTGAGTCTTTAGACAAAAATTTGAGTAAAGTGATTTATACCTTTTTAAGAATTGATGAAAAATATATCAACCAAATTAATAGAATACAGTATTTGAATTCGTCCCACGTCTCAGCGATTATAAAACTGAAAAACACTTATAGGGATATAAATATTGATATGTTTGATGATAGAGAAACTGTGAAATCATTCAGATTCAGAACTTTATGATTGAACAAATTTTCCGCCACAAAATATTGTTCCTACCAAACCCTTTCAAGCTTTGAATTGACACATTTTTTTTTTCAACTTGATGGGGTTCAGTAATGGATGTGTAATATATCTGCACCAATGGGATCAGTATCAGATCAGTAAATACTAAGTTATAGCATCCTGCGCAGTTGTGCTCAAAAGCTTGGGAGCTAAATTCCTTAAATAAAATGGTCAACATTAAGAAAGAACATTGATTTACATGAAATGGTCAAATTAACAAAAAGCATTGAATCAAATGACAAATATAAACAAGGAGCATTGGATATTACTAAAGAGCACTGACTTACATAAAATGGTCAACATTAAGAAAGAGCATTGATTTGAAAAAATGGTCAACTTCAACAGAGCACTGATTTAAATGAAATCATCACATAATCATCATCAATGTTGACAAAGAGTATTGATTAGGAATGAAATTGTTATGAGAGTAATTGTGAACTTTATATTTGTTCTAGAGGGCATTTATTTCCTTTCATATTTCTATGTTTTGACGCTCCATTCTTTAGTTTCGTGCTGTTTATATGTTTTGACGCTCCATTCTTTCGTTTCGTGCTGTTTCTTGGAATGGGGCAGAATGTCTGTATGTTGTAATAAAGTTGAAACAGAAGTAACATACTCTCCTGTATTTTTTAGGCAAGTAACAAATGGTCAACATCAACAGAGGCTGAGTACTGATATAAATGAAATGGTCAACATTATCAAAGAGTATTGACTTCAGTGAAATGGTCAACATTAACAAAGTCTACTGATTTAAATGAAATGGTCAACATTAACAAAAGAGTATTGATTAAAAATGAAATGGTCAACATTAACAAAGTCTATTGATTTAAATGAAATGGTCAACATTAACAAAGTCTATTGATTTAAATGAAATGGTCAACATTAACAAAATGCATCAACTCAAATGAAATGGTCAACATTAACAAAAAATTTATTGATTTAAATGAAATGGTCAGCATTAACTTGAATCATTGATTTAAATGAAATGGTCAACATTATAAAAAAGAGCATGATTTAAATGAAACGACCAAACTTAACAAAGAATATTAGGACTTGCCTGAGATTATGATTCCATGTGTTTTAATAACCACACCTGGGTTTCCTGACATTATAAGCTTACATTAGTCTATGAATATGACCAGTCCATGATTTAAAATCCAATTAATCTAAACTGATTTTAATGACATTACAACTGATTCATTAGTATCAAAGTTGACCCTGGTTTAAATTCTTCTTTTTTTTTAAATACATAGTACAATCATATTCTTTATCACTAATCCACCACTAGAATGTTATAACTATATACCAAACAGATTTGTAAAACAATATAGCAATAATCACTTGGAAATATACAATCATAGCCTACGTCAATGGCAAACTTGAGATTGATTATGGTTTTACGTCATTTTGGCAATATTTCGGCCATTTTATGGCAGTCAACTAATTGTAGTGAGGAACATAAGCAAGTAAACATAATGTTGAATATAATTTGAACATGACCATATGTATGTATATCTATTTTCTTGATATATGTATAGGTTAAATTCTTAAGTTTACGACAAATAAATACCTTTATCAAAGTGATTATAATCATTCATGTTCAATAATAAACATTACTGCTTAGTAATAAGTTCAGGATTAGTGATAAAAGCATATAGACTATCTACATCCTTACCAGAAGAGGAAGTCAGTCACCCATCCCTTGTGTTCATACGCTGTCATCACAAGTTTACCCCCCTCAGATTCCCAAAACTTGATCACTCCATCTGAAATGTAATAGAAAAATTTCCGCATAAAATATATATATACATAGCAAAGCATGCTTTCTGTTACATTTGTTGTCATAAACCAGCCCCTGGAACTGACAGGTGAAAATGCCAGTCAGAGGAATAAAGACCCTGGGTTGATGTTTTCAAGGTGTGAGGACATTTAAGGAGGGAGGAATGTGGTGGTCAGATGGGTTTGATTGTCTGTGGTCAAATAGCTCAGATGGTAGAGTACCTGACAAAGATTCAGGGGGCTGGGTTCGAATCCTGGTCTGATTTTTTTTTTTTCTCCTTTCCTGCTGCATCTGGTGCCACAGACCAGCCCCTGGAACTGACAGGTGAAAATGCTTGGTGGGGGAATAAAGACCCTGGGTTGATGTTTTCAAGGTGTGAGGACATTTAAGGAGATGGGTTAATCACCAGCAGCCAGAGATCTCAGTTGGTAGAGCACCTGACTAGAGATTTAGGGGGCTTGGACTTGAATCCTGGTCTGGTCCATTGTAATTCCCCCCTTCCTGTTATGCATTTATATAAGGGTTGTTTGATATATATTGTGTATTGTACAATATCTCAAAAGCATTAAACTCAAATAGTTAAATGAGCATTACATCCCTTCAAAGTATACTCCATGGTTTGAAATACATAATTTCAATCTATGAATCCATTTCTGAGGCACTGACTGATAGCTGAGCCAAGGGCTTGTTGGGACATGTAATGACAACCAGATAAGAACTTTTTAAGTTTTGGAAAAAGGAAAACATCGCATGGAGCTAGATCTGGAGAGTAAGGTGGGTGTGGCAAGACAGTAACCTTCTCCGACTTCAAAAATTGCTTCAAAAGCTCTGATGTATATGATGGAACATTATCATGAATTCGACAAACATGCCTAAATCCTGACACAGGGCATCGTTATTGATAATATTTCTTGAGCTTTTTTAGTATAACATCTCGGTAATACCAACCTGTAACACTTTGACCTTTGGCACCGGAATTTGTACAGCTATACTATCACATGAGAAGAATATGCAATAAAGAACCTTCTTTGTGCTTGTGGTTCTTTTGGCAACTACAGGCCTTTTACTTTGTTTATTTAACAATATTTTGTTTCCAATTTTTCTTACTGGTTTGAAATAATGAATCCATGTTTCATTACCAGTAACAATGTTTGCAAATTGTCTTTGATTGAATTTGGGAAACATTTTGAGAAATTGCTTAGCGGTTTGTACTCTTACCCATTTTTGGTCATCTATCAATATATGCGGTATCCATCTGGCAGAAATCTTTCGTACTTTCAAAATACGCTTCAAAATGGAATGCACCCACGATAGCGATATGCCACCAGCTTTGGCAGTATCACTTGTCGTGTACCTGACATCACTTTCAATTATTTCCCTGACTTTTGAGACATCTGCCTTTCCTGTTACAGTTGGCCAGATTTTGTTGCATCTTTGACGGACTCTGAGCCAGTCAGAAATTTCTTTCTTCAGCTACAAACTGTCTCATAAGATACCTTATCAGACCCATAAACTTTCCCCAATTCAGTAAAAAACCAAATGACCGAGTTTTGTGTTAACTTTTATTTAAGCTCTAATTTCTTTAACATTCTCAACCCGTTTCTCAACCATTTTTACAGCAGTGGTCAATGACTGGCTCTATTGAAATTACTATAAGTTTAAAACTATATGGAGCTTAAGGCTCATGTTTATAATGTTGGAAAGGTATTGAATAGAGATATTCAAGAGTATCATCATCTACAAAATCGTGCAAAGCATTATTGCGCTGTGGTACAATACACATTACATATCAAACAGCCCTCATATCATCTTAATGATTAATAACATATTTAAATCTTCCAAATCATTTAATATATGATACTTTAATAAGATATTTCACTTCAACAGAAAAATGAAAGTAAAATTTCAAATGGGGACATATGACCCAAACTAAGTCAAACTGACAAGATTTCAGCATGGTCAGAAACTGTTCACAATCTGCTTATGTTGTTCCTAATAGCGTGCTTATTAATCATTAAATCACTTCAAAACTTGTTAAGTTTGATTCCGATTCATGAATGAATTAAATTTAACATAAATTCATCAATCCAATAAATAGAAATTAAGAATTTGTAGGGGGATGGTGTTCTTTATCATGTTTATATCTGTGTGTGTCTCTGCTTATACTTAGAGTAATATAATCTGTTTCTCTCCAACTGACTTTGAACTTGATAATACTGTAACAGATGAACTACATGTATGATATAGAGCCTGTTGAGTATCAAAGGTATCCAAAACTGGTAGTTGACTTCAAAGTATAGCTTAGAGTGCTGGTTCCCATCCATTTATTTCTTTCAATATTATCTTCAAACACAATTAAGAGACCTTTGATCAAAGGCAATAACATATATTTAAGAAAGGGCCCCCAAACCTCAAACTAATCAGGAAAAAATCTTGCAATCATGCAAAATCCTAAAAATAAATTTGATACAAATAAGATTTTCTCTTGTAAAGGTTACTTTTTTTAAGTTTTGCAGTTTATAAAATAGCAACATACTTATGCCTTTTCAATTTAACCCCAAGCTCAATAAAAGGGAAGTTTTTAAGACTTTAATACAATTTTAAATCATTGTTGGTTTGGTAGGTTTACATATACATTGTATTTCACTATGTAGGTTTCACAGGCAGTAATATTGCTTGGGTTAAAATTCGCTAGCTTTAATTGTAAATCCAATCCTAAGTGATATTTACAATTTACAGAATTGCATGTGGCAGGTTTAGTATACAAAGAATCAAGAACAAGCTATTCCAACTTCTGAGTTCTTCTACTAATAAGATTATTGCAAATATTGTTATGAAAATGCACACTGTAAATACATGTACAACTATTCAACTGAAAATAAAAACCTAACAAGTTTTCTCCACAGCCTGATGTAAAGTAGTTATTGTCCAATCTATTACAATAAATTGTCAAACTGATGTGTATAAATACTAGTGGTCACAGAGTATAAAAGAACAAACAGTCTCTGGTCACAGAGTATAACAGAACAAACAGTCTCACTAAAGAATGACATTTTGTGTATTTGCTCTCTTTGATTTGTAAGGCATTCATTTCAGCACATGATATAAATATGCCCTGTGAATAGGTCGTGAATTGTTTTACGTAAGTAAATGTGAATTCATACCTGTGTTTACCTATGACAAAGGTGACCATTCAACCGACATTTAAAGGAAACTATTGTACAAAGTAAACTTTCAACTTAGGACACTTAAACTGAGAGCCCCATGCACATTAGAGACCCAAGATTTGTTTGCAGATTTTTAAAATCTTTTCTGTATTCAATACCTGTATTTATTATTTAATTATAAGATGATTGAAAGGACAATCACACTTTAGAAAACCCGGACATATGACAAATTACCATGATTAAATTCAGAATTTTTCAACACATTAATTCATTCAAGCTACTCAAGTTTTCAATCACCTTTAAATCAAGGCTTAATCATTAGTGCAATTAAGGTCAAAATGTGAATCTCTATTTTTTAAAAATATGTACATCAACTATGTTGTGCATGAATATCTTATCATACACATTATGATGTATCAACATTTGCAAATATTTTGTCAACAATAAACCTTCTCTATTCAATTGAGAAAATTAATCAATTAATCAATCTTTCACATATTTCATATAATGCTGTGATAAAAAACAAACAAACAAACAAAACAAAATGCTCAAAACATGCAAACTGTAATACACATATAAAACAATTGTCTAGTATTTTGGGCAAATGATAATATGCATGTATCTTACATAATGAATAATGATTATTATCTATACATTGATTAAGTCAGGACTTCACATGATAATACACCCCCACCTAAAACAAATAGACATAGCTGAATATTTGTTTCAAAGAGAACTTGCATTTAGATAATGTAATAAGGAAAAAAATCTATTTCAACATTTAAAAACATCAATACGATTTCCCTTTGTAAAAGAAATTAATTCATCACATATAATACATGAAGTTAATAATGTTGTATGTTTGTTTTATGTCCCTAAAAGAATTTTTCAATATATTCAGATTTCACCAGTTGTGATGAAGTACCACAGAATTAGACCTATGCTTAGTGCACAGGGTCATAGCAGTGACAGTTCTTTAATGTGCCATGTCTGTCATAACACTGGACTTTTGTTTTTAAAATCATATTCGAAAGACCTGTGATTCTCACTGTTAAATGTCTAGCTTCTGGTGAAGGAGCAATATCATTGTTTAGGTTTGAACTCATGACCTCCCCATTACGAAGTGAATTCTCTACCAATGGGCTACTGTGACTAGTTAATGAATGTGGACTGAAAGCTTTTTGATTTGAAGAATGCTAAGTTGACAGTTGTATATATATTGTATCATTCAAATGAATACTGCTATAATTCATATATAAATATCTATATACAACAATTGTCTTTAGGATTTATTTTTCAACTCTAGCATTGTTGAAGGTCAAAGAATTACAATGTGAATCCTGATTATTTGATGAATTTACTATTGATTTCCAAGCATTGTGTACACATCAGTAATTCTGAACAAATATCATTGATTTGTAAATGCATGCTAATAACATTTCACATGTTTAAATTCCTAACATCAAAACTTCCTTAGGCTATAATTTAATGCAATAACTGTGTACTTTATTACTTACTGATTATAAAGTTAATCTTCATTTTTTTTTCTGGGACATTGTAACACACATGTAGATCTACATGTATATAATTGTAAAACTTATAAGAATATCTAAATAACATATAAATAAGCAGTTTGACAAATTTGGAATAGTCATGTAACCAGTGTACAGAAATATGTAATTACAACCCCACAAGGCTTCATTCACGATAAAATAACATGGACCCTTATACATCGAAGCTATGTTCATTTAAAGTTCTATGTAACAGATATATGCTTATCTTCACAAACTATCATTCTACTTTGTGTGTATAATTTTGCATGAAAGATATTCCATTAAAAACACGTGGTGTTGTTATCAATACTCTGCGACCCCGAGCGTTGGTCCTACCTTCACAACCTATCAAGATCTCCCTCCTCGCAGGGTTGTATCCTATGGCCGTGATAGAGCGAGTATGGGTATCCCGCAACGTGTAATGCTTCTCCATCGCCATTTCGGTAAAATTATTAATTGCTACAAATTAGAAATAATGCAAAATCCCATGTCAAGATCCGATTGGGTTATTTCCGGGAGCACTGAACCACAGCCAAAATATAACTCTAATCCCATGTCAGTTTTACCGCCATCAATGTATTTCTTGACAACAAATACTTCCGGTTTGAATGTAACGTGTTAGGTCGATCCACACAATACTCTGGTGCATCGAGGGTGATACTTCAACGTTTCTTAACATTTGTACAAATATGTAATAAAATAAAGATAAAGAACTATAAAATTTCTTCGCTCTTTTTCTTAGAGTAGAAAAATTTAGCTGTCCTATTTTCCAAAACCTACGGAATAAATCATCAGATAAGTTGACAAATACTACACAAGGCTTCATTGCATTAAAGTGAAAGTGTTGGTACTCTGAAATACCCAATAGATGACAAAACTTCTCAGAAACAAGTGTATTCCAGTCCCACCACAGGAACGCTTTGTCAACCACGACTACTCGGTGCTTTTAACTTTTTCACCGTTCTAACCTGGTTTTATTCATTCATTCGTGTACACGTATATATCTGTCAGAAATGTAAACTATATTTTTTAATTCTGTCCAACTATTAGATACACATAAAACTGACGGACTAAAACACTTAAAGCATTAAAGCAACTGCCGTTGAGAGAGATTAATAAATGTACAAGAAACCAGTATCTGCTAGACTTTTTATGTGGGTAGGCAGATGAAATATAACGGCTAGGTAGATGAAGTACAACGGTTAATTCTCTCTAAGGTCCGACCAAAATGCGCCAACAAAAGTAAGGCATAACGTTAACGTAGCTATTCTTATTCTGATCTAATAAAAACGACCAGCCAAAGAGCGTTATCCAACATCACAGACACACACACACACATCACAGACACACACACACATATCACACACACACACACACACATCACAGACACACACACACATACATACACATCACAGACACACACACATCACAGACACACACACACACACACACACATATATATATATATATAATTTGTGAAAGACATTCAATATTTGATGCAGCAAATATATCCAATGATAAAAGTCAAGAAACACAAAACTCGAAATAATTACATTCCACTGTAAGCTCTTTTCTTTTTAAAAAAAAACCCAACTATCATTAAAAGCGAAAACGCTTACAGTGGAATGTAATTAATTCGAGTTTTGTGTTTCTTGACTTTTATTATTGGATATATATATATATATATATATCCTGAACAACTATCCCAAATGAATATGACATTCATATGTTGTAGCATGAAGAACAACAACAAAAGTAGAGTTGGGGTCGTGGGACGGCATCAATAGTAAGGTAGTGATTGTACTGTTTAGCCCCCCCCCCCCCCCCCCCCTCCATACATGCCCCAAAAAGGTGATTTTTCTTGATGATGGTCGGTGGTCTCTTCCCTGGTACATTGTATCTGGGTTCTCTCCTCCACCTACAAAAAAACTGGACGCCATTAGACAACTGAAAAATTGTTGAGTGTGGCTAAAAACAACAACAATCAATCAATCAATCTTGATGATGTCGTCTTGTCTTGGCTGATTTGTATGTGTAAGATTTTGTGGGAAAAATTCAAAAGGTGTAATGAATCAGAGATAGGTGGCAGGTGGTTGGAGCACGAGCGACAGACGATATGTGCTGTTCTCTCTAACGAGACACATTCACAATAAACTGCGCGTTCAGCTGTTGAGGTACAAAAACATTTATATATTTAAAACTTCATTAGCTGCAGAACTGTAGTTCTGTAATAAAATATTGGGACAGATCAGATATCTCTGATTTGTCCCAATATTTTCTCAGAGAGCTACAGTTCTGCAGCTAGAACTTCATACCCATGTTAAATTGTAAAAAAAAAAAATAAAAAAAAAAAAATTACATTCTGTTATTATACATTATACTTGGAAACCGTTTTTTAAATTAAGAAAAAGTCACGAGAGTAAAAATATCACACTGAAATACAGCAAAGCCAATAGGAATTGGTAATTAGTCCGTCTTTGAAGCGTTTGGTATATGGGCGTACCTTGAGAATTTTTCATTAGACGTTTGTAATCAGGGTTTTTTTCTTCTTCTCTGAGACTGGCTACCACGCGGCATCAAACAGATCCACAAACATCAGACCGAGGAAGCCGATTTTACTGTAAGGAAGACATGAAATGTTGACAGTCCCACCTTTCTATCATCTTTTACACTATGGATATAGATACAATATCGAATGGCGAAATAAACAATGTGTAAATCGTAATCATAGATCCCCAAGACATATACAAGTTCACGTGTAGGGCAACACGGACAAAACGAAGTTAGGATCAGGTGCCATGGAGGATTTACAATAAGGCAGCGTAACCACCAGTCATGCAGTAGGAAAAAGAAATACATGTAGCGGCTGTATATAATCATGTACTGTTCATGCTTCATACTTTTATTCAGTTTGTGGGTAAAATGATAAGAGTTTACATATACATATATTCAACTTTTTAAATAAATCGTTTAAATATAATCACCTTTTTTACATTCGTAGAACTTTACCAACATAACCATATAAGAAAATATGAATTATGACAGATTTACCAGTGCTCCCCTCACAGGCAGAATTCTATCTTTGTGAAAAATTAAATCTTTGTAGAGGATGGTGGCAAATTAACTGGGGTTGGGCTGTACATTTGATTTGGGGTACTGAACGGAGAGGCAGTCCATAAGATACACTGTATCAGAAAGTGACGTCCGGAAATCAGTCATTGACATGTCTCGGTTTACAATTTGTTGTCACATGACCTGAAAGTTTCATGTGTGATATCGAATTCGTCACATACTTCAAACCGTTATCATGCACAACGAGAAAATCTTAAGACAAATAAGAGCCCTACAGCTCTTATGCGATGATAGGCTGTCCCTCTCCCCTCCTTGTTTTCAAAACGTTCATTTCCCTTATTTTACGTGCAATGTTATTTATGTTTACATGAAAGCAAGATATATATTATATATATTTACTTTTCATCTAGAATTTTATAACTTCGTATTACGACAGTTTATAATTTAATTAATGTATTGTATAGAATATATTGGAGAGGATTAATAAGTTATTAGAACTTGTATCCAATCCATTTGTATGTATTATGCAATAAAATATGTTCAGATCAAAAATACGTTATTTTTATTATTTTCAATGGCGATATAAATTTGTGTTGGTCCTTGACGTAAAACTGCCACTAGTAGCTGAATTATCATTATTTACCCACAAATGTTTGTCTCACATTAAATTGAAATACTGAATTATTAGAAATCTATTTTGCAGTTCGTATATCATACCAGTATGTTTAGAAATTCAACCGATTCTTTCATTGTGTTTGCTACAAGTATACAGGATTTTACATACAGCTATATATGCGAGATAAATCAAATATTATGATTATAAATATTGATTTAATGTAAAATTAAAGGGGCATCAAAACAACGAACAATATATATGCACTGCGATAATTCATAAAAAATCTATAGGCTTGACTCAATATAAAAACAAATCTGAGTTGCGTATAACATTTTCGTTTCTGAATTTCTGAAAACTGAATTTACTAGACTGTACCATTACCAAACACAGATATTTGTACCCGTTCAATGAAATTAACTACATGTAATATCTAACTAGGAATATATTTGACTTTTTTCTTGGGCACACACACACACACACACACACACACACACACACACATATATATATATATATATATATATATATATATTGAAACTGTTATGTGATGATTTGTATAAACAATGTTCGCAGGATGTAAACAAATACAAACAACAAACTAAGGTTATTTTTACGTTGCTGCGATCTTGACGTTTCAAGTTCACACAAACATATATATATATATATATATATATATATAGAGAGAGAGAGAGAGAGAGAGAGAGAGAGAGAGAGGCAGTCATCCATACAAAGGCCTACATACATACATACACCTATGTGTTCACATACTATATCATATCAACTCTCTCTCTCTCTCTCTCTCTCTCTCTCTCTCTGACCCTTCAAATTATCGAATATTCTATATTTAAACTGTGACGTTGTACGCCGCGTATTGCACAACGAACTGGAAATGCTTAAAACGGGTGAACTCTTTACATAGTGTTAAACGGCGTACAGTTAGTGTAAACAACAGCCACCGAAAGCGAGAAAAAAGGAACGAATAAGTGCCCTCCTCTTTACAATGGTGCATAAAACAACTAAATGTGGAGTCCACTCGGGGAATACCCTACGTGCGTCGCATAGCAAGTAAGTTGCTTTGAAATCAAGAAGTGGATCAAAGAGTTTTCTATAATTACGAAATTTAAGGAAACCATTATCACATGTATTTCATTACTATCAATTAAGATCGAAGAGATATTTGAAATCGAATTTAAAGACTCTTGGTGTTTAAAGTAGAATTCATTTGATTACAAATTACAAGACGTAAAACAAATCATCATCACCAAAAGCCTAGCTGTAAAATGACAACCTCTGCATTCTACGTATCATTGTATCAGTTAGTTGATTAAAATAATGTTCTCATAAGTATTCATATCTGTACAAAAAGGGACATAAACATTGTCTGCAGAAATTATGTACAAATCATAATTATCGAATTGTGAAATCGGCACAGTATTTAAAATCCTTAATTAGTTTCGTCAAAGGTCAGCATTTCGCAAATTCTATGGTCGTTATAAAGATCTAGTTTGTCAGTACAACATTCCATTAGGTCAAATGCTGTTTGACGTGTTTCATACCAATTGTTAGACCGTTCTTGGCACACTGATTCTGACTGCGGATTACTCCGTTTACCTGATCAAGATATAGGGCTAACGGCGGGTGTGGCCGGTCGACAGGGGATGCTTACTCCTCCTAGACACCCGATCCCACTTCTGGTATATCCCTGAGTCCGTGTTTGTCCATCTCTCTGATTTGTATTTTCTATAGGAATTACGAGATTGAAAACTGTTAGCTATCTTTGCCTTTTCACAGTAGCATAAAAATATTGATAAAATCGCAAAGTGTGTATAAAAGGTTGGCAGAACATTCACGCATGCTGGAATTCTCTAAGCAGCCTATACCTTGAGTTAGCTGAGTAAGTATAACGCATATTATTCTTCTTCCAGGTACGTAAAGGCCTTCAAAAAGCAGTCATGTCTTGTTCGTAAGATTAAAAACTCCGCCAATCTTCGCCTCCTGCAGGATTTTGGCATCGCAACGGACGACGTGGCTTACTCCCTCAGCAAGAAAGGTCGCTGGGTTTTACCTAGAGTTCTCAAGGAACTCATCCTCCTCGGGGGATTTAGTGAAGATGACCCTAATGTCCAACTCACCGAAAAACACAAGCTAAAAAGGACCGCCAACTGCCTGGGATTTTACGCCTCCAAGGGACCAATCAAAAAGGTTGTGCCATCCAAAAAGCGATATTTCAATGTTTCCAGCCTGAAGAAAACGTTATCTTTACCTAGCGAGAAGAAAGAGGGAGTGACTGAGAAGAAAGAAGTCGATGAATGTCCAGAACCCGAAATAAATGTGGAGGTATACCACCCAACATCAATCTCAAGTTCCATTACACACAACAAGAAATATATCAAGCCATTTCACGATGAACAGATCCGTACAAAGAACCGAAAATCAAGACAACGATATCGCACACAGATGAAATTTGATCTTGAATTCATAGAGGATGACTACAAACATGACATCTGGGAGGAAGAGGAGGAGGAGGAGGAAGACGAAGAGGTAGAAGATTACAATGAATGTCATTTTCAGCGGCCACAGAGCTTCTTTACTGCAGCTGATCTATTGAAATCAGCAACGAAAACCCGACAAATATTTAGCAATTCAAAGAAAACGCACCAGAAGCACAAGGACGATGAAATGGAAGCAAAAGCCAAAATTATACATATAAATGATGAACTAAATTCTAATTCCGATTATCAAGAAACAACGACAAAAGTCTCACCAACTTCTAAACCACTGGGATTTCAGCAAATAATGATTCCTAGTAAAATCATCTTGGCTACCACAGAGACACAACCAGAATTCTTGAAATTCATATACGGTGACAGGTATTTAGAGTGTAGTACATTTCCTCGCACTTTTGTGATCAACATTACGGACGATGTGAAAGCAATGGTGAAACGAGATACGAGAATGATGTACAAAACTCCATGGCTGGACTTAGCTTCATTCCTAATTTTTACCTATGATATTTACACTGCTCCGTTAGACGGAGAAGATGTCTTCGATGTTTACCTCAATGTTAATATCAACGCTGATAGATTAGAACTCTCCACACTCTTTGATTACTTCACTGGATCACTGGAGTCCGTTATTGACCAAGCCGTATCTCACATAAAATTGTACGGAGAAAAACAGTTTGTACAATCCAAACACTATCCTAGAGGAGAGAGTGAAATGGAGTTCAATGCTTTAAATGTATGTCAATCCAAAGGTAGAACATCAACTTTAACGGAAGAAGGGATTTTAGAAGACGCTATATTAAGCCACAGAGAACGAAATAGTTTAGAGGAAGATTTCGATTTTGGATTCGAAGCTCTTCCACCTAGGGTTTGCTATATTTGCTTTGAAGAGATGAATGAAAACAGATCAGGAATTGCGATGAAAAGTTGTGGTCACTGGTTTTGCAGAGAATGTTGGAGAGAACATCTACTGCACCAGAATTTCTCTAGGCTTCTCTGTCCCGAATTCAAATGTGGAAAAGAAGTAGATCTCACCTTGATTTTTCAAATTTTGAACGTTACCGATGTCCGGAAATACTTGGTCAGGAAAAAAGAAAATTTGATACAGAGTCAGTACAAATATTGTCCGAACGAAAAATGTGGTCGCGTAATTTCAGCGTCTTTATCATGTAAGCCCACCAACGTTGTCTGTGAGTGTGGGTTTAAGTTTTGTCCAAAATGTTTAAAGTTTCCTCATTGGCCTGTATCATGTGAAACATCGCAAAAATATTGGAATCTTCTGAAGGAAAAAGGATTGAGCAGTGAGGATTTTTTGCCCTCTGAGATGCAGGTGCGTGGCAAGAGTTGTCCTAAATGCAATCAATTCATAGAGAAACAGGGCGGTTGTTATAGAATGGTTTGTGTTTGTGGCATAAAATTCTGCTGGGGATGTCGAGGAATTTTCGGCGTTAATCACACAGATAGTGAAGATTGTCAGCAGTGGAAACATGGTGACCTCCACAAAACTGTTAAACGAAGCGTAAAAACAGACCCACTCCTTTCATCTAAAATTAAAGAAGAACCTGCACTCATTCAAGCTGCTGTTAAACAGCGTTCAGAGAGAGCGCTCTCCAGGACGCTTCTAATGAAAAGAAAATCTCAATCCTGGTGTTTAAAAATTCGATGTCTGGGACGAAAATCGTCCACAAAATTTGCCAATTTACTGGCAGGATGTGATTCAGCAGATAACATTTTTTCCAAATTCGAAGATTTATTACGAAAAATGATCAAGCTATATTTAGAAATGCGTCATCTTGCGGAGTATACCGCCGTTTTTGCACAGCAACAGAATAGTCGGTCGCCGAAAAGCTTAAACAGTGTACTTCTTCGCATGGATGACTTGGCCTCACAGATTTACACCGAATTTCAGATGGACATCAGTTCAGATCTACCATCTCTTGTAGTTCGTTTGTTAGACATCAGAGATCACTGCATGCACTCTGTGACTGGACTTGTCAAAATTATCAATAAAATGAATTAAGACCAAGTTCCTTTTGACCCCCTGCATTATTTGGACGCTCAGTTTTGTTTTGTATTTCATGATAAACTTATATCAATGAAGTCTTATTAAGAATTATGACAGGGTGGATATTTTAAATGTAATGCTATTTGGCCCTTCCAATGACAACACAGATTTAAGTAGTAAAGCTGTAAAGTTAGCAAATATGACATGTCATACAGGTTACCATGTTGTAAAAATTCAGTATACCAGTCATGTGACCCATTGCAACGCAAATGGAAGATATGGTATTGTTTAAATGTAAATAAAGAAATAAAGCGTCTTCATATTCACATGAAATTGTCTATTTGTTTGTTTGAATGTTGTTTTGCGTCCCATTTAATTTTTTACTTAAATTGAGACGTCAACAACATAACATCATTACCATGAAGCATGGCATCATATATATATATATATATATATATATATATATATATATAGTTGATTGATTATATATTGTTTAAGGTCCCGAGATTCTTTCACTTACATGGAGACGTCACCATTGTCGGTGAAGGGCTGCAAAATTTAGGCCTTTGCTCGGCGCTTATGGCCTTTGAGCAGGGAGGGATCTTTAATATGCCACATCTGCTGCAACACGGGACCTCGGTTTTTACGGTCTCATACGAAGGACTGCCCCATTTAGTCGCATCTTACGACAAGCAAGGGGTACTGAGGATCTATTCTAATAACCCGGATCCACACAAACACACATATATATATACAGCGTCGTGCCGAAAGTATTCGCGATTTTTCAAAATGGCGGCCGTAAACAACGATGCGCTTCCTAGAAACAAACAATAAAATGTAAAACAAATAACTGTCTTACCTTTATCAATACTTGATTAGGTGGCCTTTAGACTTGACTACAGCTAATAGTCGAAGGGGAATGAATTCATACAAGGATTTGATATAGTTTTCACCGAAGGATTGCCAGATGTGTAAAATTTCATTGAACAGTTCTTCCGAAGTTCGGATATCTGGAGCTTTATTTTGCAAAGTTCTCTAGATTTTAAGCCATAAATTTTCAATGATGTTAATGTCCGGAGATTGAGCTGGCCATACAATTGTAGGAATATCATTATTTTGTTGATATTCTTGGGTAATTCGAGCTCTGTGGACGGGGGCGTTGTCGTCTTGAAAGCGATATGTTTTGTTGGGGAAATGCCGGACAATAACGGGTCAAAGTTGATTTTCTAAAATGGATATGTATTTGACAGCATTAATATTCCCATTAACCATACATAGTGTGCCTACGCCGTGGTAGGTGATGCATCCCCATACCATAACCGAAAGTCTTCTTTGTCGAGGGGGACACATGGACTGCGGCAAGTAGGATTCTTTTGAAGTTCTCCACACATACACTCTGTGATTGTCCCCTAAAACTACCTGACTTTCATCTGAGAAAATGATAGAGTTCCAGTAATTATTCACAGTGAGTTTCCTTTTCTCTAAACACCAGGCAACACGCCTTTTCCTGTTAATCTCGGAAACGACCATTTTTTTTCTCACAACTCGTCGCTTAAAATCATGATTACTCAAACACGTTTAAATAGTCCGTGGGTGAACAGAATCATTCGCATCTCTACTTTCATTAAATTCATTGGTAATATATTTCAACACTTTTCCTCTGTTAGTTTTCGTATGTCTAATAATCCAGTTCTTATATCGTAATGACAGCTTCCGGGGACGTCATTTTCTTTTCGAAGCTCCGATTTCACCAGTTGACAAATATTTTTTCCAAATAGATCTAATGGTTGACTCAGGTATATGTAACAAATCCACAAGAACTGATGTTTTGTGCCCCTCTAATTTCATGTCCACCACTATTTTTCTGACATCATCGGAGATTTCGGAAGACTTTTGACCCATGATAAAATTTGCTTGTTCACAATGACTGAGATATTTGCTTACGACAAATTATATCTAATTACGTCATCAATGACATCAAGATAACTCTGTAAAGAAATCAAGGGATAACTCGTATTTGCCATAGAGTTATTGCTCTTTTCCTAACCATTTTTAAAAATCGCGAATACTTTTGGCACGACGCTGTATATACAGTGTATATATATATATATATATATATCTTCAACTTTGGAAGCAATTTTCGCAAAGAAAAAAAATTATAATAGCAGAGCCGTAAATTATACCTTCTCCCAGAAAAATCATTGATATACAACAATCCTCATCTTGCACTTCAAAGAAGTCGTTGTTTATACTGATTTTTAACGACATAATAACCTGTATGACAGGTGACGAACAGTGATCAATCTCATAACTTCCATAAAGAATAGTAAGAGCAGGGCAAACACGGATCCCTACACATACCAGGGGTGGGATCAGGAAGAGTAAGCATCCCCCGTCGACCGATCACAGCAGCCCTGAGCCCTTATCTTCATCGGATAAATGTAGTCATCCGTATTCAAAGTCTGTGTGCAAAGAATTACGAAGAAACATGTCAGTATTTTACTAAATTAGGTCGTTATAGCTTACTATAAAAGAGATTGTAACATCAACTAAGGGGCCTGCCCATCAACTAAGTAACCTGCCTCAACTCAAAAACTGACCATACATTGGACAAGCTCCTGTGTATAGAATAAGTTAAGAGAAATAACAAGCTATGCACAATGTCTGTAAGCGCAGCGCGCAATCGTACGACAATGTAAACGTAACCAGAAATCTTTTAAAAAACCAAATAACCATCCCTCCAAACAAGAAACCCATGGATGACATCATATATAGAAAATATGAAAGCCCAATCTTAAACAGTTCAGGAGACTTTGTGTAAGTTAAGTTTTAATAAGTAGACAAAAATGAAAAGGCTAAGATAACTAACAGCATTCAATCTCGTAATTCCTATAAAAAATACAAATCAGAGAGATGGGCAAAAAAGGACCCCTAGTCATACCAGAGGTGGGATCAGGTGCCTAGAAGGAGTAAGCATTCCCTATCGACCGGTCACACTACATTCCGATCGCGTAAACGGAGCAATCCGTAGTCAAAATCAGTGTGCCAAGAACGGCCTAATAATTGGTACGAAACACGTCAGACAGCATTTCACCTAATGGAAAGTTGTACTGACAAACTAGATCGTTATAACGACCATAACATTTGCGAAATGCTTACGTTAGACAAGACTGCACAAACTCCTGTAGCATCAACTTCTTTGTCAGTAGACCGCCTCGATTTAAAAACTGATAATATGCACAACAAGCTCTTGCGTATCGAATCATTTGGGAGATATAAACACCATATGCAGGTTATGATGGAACATTGCCACATATATCAAGGAAGTTGACGATAGAGAAATTGAAATCATCCTGTTTGTCAAAGTTGAGTTGTTAGTTTGCCTCCAGGATCTATTGTCAGTAAAATATCTAAGTACGAAGCAGATGTGGAAGACTCTGTGGTGTCTTTAATGTCAAGTTCTCTGGCATATATCGAATCGACATATGAATGAAAAAGATCATTGTTAATAGATAAAACGTCGTCGATATATCTAAATGTCGAATTGTAGGCTTTTTTTAATTAGAATCTTTTGAATGAAATCTGCCTCATAAGAATATAAAATCAGGTAAGCTAATAAGGAGTACATTTCGTGCCCATGGGAATTCCAACAGGCTGTTGGAAGACCCGATCACCAAAGACTACAAAGATATTGTCAATGATTAACTCTGGCATCTTTTTAATATTAATTTCAGAGTGCTTGTGCATGGAGTCAGAGTGGTGTTTAACAAAATAATTTTTGGGTTGAACGATCAGTAGATATGAAAATTTTCTTTCACACTTTCACAATTTGTTTTGACGCAGCAACTGTTAATGACGTCATAAAGTCTAGTCTTGAATTTATGGTCGTGTAAAGTGTTGTAAAATCATATGTTTTAATGTTGTTAATTTGAGAAAAGTTTTGCGATTTCAAATTCACTAAAAGTACTTTAGAATTTTTTAGAATCCACATTTGATTAATACCACTTATAGCATATGTAGTGGCTCAGCACGTTAGAAGTTTCTCTTTCACAGCTCACAGCTCGTGAGGAGCAAAGATTGGTAGAACACTTACTGGATCCAGCAATGTATCTTTCTTTCTAAAGGTTTTTGTGGAGTTTGGGGATCCAGTATAGGTATGGTAACTGATATTCATCCGCTTCATTGACTGGGATATTAAATGTATTTAAACTGAAGCATGATTTGAAAAAAATTCATCTTTGAAAATGGCAGTTGGTGTATTTGTGCGATTACTAAATGTGGGATTAATGCCAAGTTCGTTTAGAATGCAGTTGTAATAATGAGCCTTACAATGTTGTTGCAAGCTTTGTCTGAGGTTCTCTGAATTTAAGACCTTTTAAAATAAGCGATTTTAAGTCTTCATTTTTAACTATATCAACAATACCAGTAGTGACATATCCAGCTGGATTGTAGTTAAAAGAAGAACACATAGATGGATTGAGTATAAGATAGTTTATATCTAGGCACTGCAAAGTTTGTTTGTAGTTCAAGGTTACTAGGCCAAAACATTGGTACAAAATGAAAGATATTGTCGGAAGAAATACATACATGAAATGTTAAACATATACCACTTACATTCAAAAGTTATGAGGATGGTTAAAAATTTGGGTTAACCTCCAAGATCATATGGTCAAACATCATTGCATCAAATGAACCTTCTGTATACAAAATATGAAAGCTCTACCTTAAATAGTTCAGGAGATACTGTCTATAGTTATGGGGTTTTGTTTAGAAGTAGGTCAAATTCCAAGGTCAAGATCACAAGGATTAAAACTCTGATATCAAACGAACGATCTGGCCAAACAAAAAAGCACTAGGGTTGTAACAATGAGGATTCTTTAACGTACCAATGCCTGCTGCCTGCTGCAACATGGGCATCGGGGCTCCGTGTGCAAGGTCATATACAAAAGACTTACGACTCTCACTTACAAATGCTGATCGTTTGGCAAAGGAACAATCAATACCTATGATACATCATATGTTTGATATGATCATGGCACGAGCGGGGCTTAAACTCACGACCTCCCGCATACAAAGCAAATGCTGTAACTACTGAGCATGAAAGCCCTGTAACTCACCATACAAAAATTAGGAGCAAGTTTCGGACAGAAAGACAGGACCCTGTTGTTCTCGAAATTTTTAGGTCACCTCAGTCAACAATTGTTAAAGATTAAACAGTTATTTTTCAAATGCATCTTTCGGATAAGTGAAGCATAAATTGTAAATTTCAGGACTCATGTGCCCTTGGGACCCGAGGATCTAAATTGCCCATTATTTTAAAAAAAGACAATCTTTATTTCTACAACCGTACATTTGTAAGAAAAAAAACAAAACTAAAAAGCATCCAATCATGTAGAGCAGGACGGCCTCCACCAAATTGTACATAAAACTGACGGAATAAAAGACTTAAAGCATTAAAGCAACTGCCGTTGAGAGAGATTAATAAATGTACAAGAAACCAGTATCTGCTAGACTTTTTATGTGGGTAGGCAGATGAAATATAACGGCTAGGTAGATGAAATACAACGGTTAATTCTCTCTAAGGTCCGACCAAAATGCGCCAACAAAAGTAAGGCATAACGTTAACGTAGCTATTCTTATTCTGATCTAATAAAAACGACCAGCCAAAGAGCGTTATCCAATATCACACACACACACTTTTATTATTGGAGATATATATATATATATATATATATATATATATATATATATATATATATATCCTGAACAACTATCCCAAATGAATATGACATCCATATGTTGTAGCATGAACAACAACAACAAAAGTAGAGTTGGGGTCGTGGGACGGCATCAATAGTAAGGTAGTGATTGTACTGTTTAGTCCCCCCCTCCATACATGCCCCAAAAAGGTGATTTTTCTTGATGATGGTCAGAGGTCTCTTCCCGAGTACATTGTATCAGGGTTCTCTCCTCCACCTACAAAAAAAAACTGGACGCCATCAGACAACTGAAAAATTGTTGAATGTGGCGAAAAACAACAACAATCAATCAATCTTGATGATGTGAAGTAGGTGTGTCGTCTTGTCTTGGCTGATTTGTATGTGTAAGATTTTGTGGGGAAAATTCAAAATCAGAGACAGGTGGCTGGAGCACGAGGGACTGACGATATGTACTGTTCTCTCTAACGAGACGCATTCACAATAAACTGCACGTTCAGCTGTTGAAATACAGAAACATTTATATATTTAAAACTTCATTAGCTGCAGAACTGTAGTTCTGTAATAAAATATTGGGACAGATCAGATATCTCTGATTTGTCCCAATATTTTCTCAGAGAGCTACAGTTCTGCAGCTAGAATTTCATACCCATATGTTAAATTGTGTAAAAAAAAAAAAAAATAATAAAAAAACAAACGACATTCTGTTATTATGCATTATACTTGGAAACCGCTCTTCAAATTAAGAAAAAGTCACGAGAGTAAAAATATCACAGCAAAGCCAATAGGAATTGGTAATTAGTCCGTCTTTGAAGCGTTTGAAGAGGTTTGACTTTGGTATATGGGCATACCTTGAGAAATTTTCATTAGACGTTTGTAATCAGGTTTGTTTTTCTTCTTCTCTCCTCTGAAAATGGCTACCACGCGGCATCGAATAGATCCACAAATATCAGACCTGAGGAAGGCGATTTTAATGTAAGGAAGACATAAAATCTTGACAGTCCCACCTTTCTATCATATTTTACATTATGGATATAGATACAATATCGAATGGCGAAATAAACAATGTGTAAATCGTAATCATAGATCCCCAAGACATATACAAGTTCACGTGTAGGGCAACACGGACAAAACGAAGCTAGGATCAGGTGCCATGGAGGATTTAAAATAAGGCAGCGTAACCACCAGTCATGCAGTAGGAAAAAGAAATACATATAGCGGCTGTATATAATCATGTACTGTTCATGTTTCATACTTTTATTCAGTTTGTGGGTAAAATGATAAGAGTTTACATATACATATATTCAACTTTTTAAATAAATCGTTTAAATATAATCACCTTTTTTACATTCGTAGAACTTTACCAACATAACCATATAAGAAAATATGAATTATGACAGATTTACCAGTGCTCCCCTCACAGGCAGAATTCTATCTTTGTGAAAAATTAAATCTTTGTAGAGGATGGTGGCAAATTAACTGGGGTTGGGCTGTACATTTGATTTGGGGTACTGAACGGAGAGGCAGTCCATAAGCTACACTGTATCAGAAAGTGACGTGCGGAAATCAGTCATTGACATGTGTCGGTTTACAATTTGTTGTCACATGACCTGAAAGTTTCATGTGTGATATCGAATTCGTCACATACTTCAAACCGTTATCATGCACAACGAGAAAATCTTATGACAAATAAGAGCCCTACAGCTCTTATGCGATGATAGGCTGTCCCTCTCCCCTCCTTGTTTTCAAAACGTTCATTTCCCTTATTTTACGTGCAATGTTATTTATGTTTACATGAAAGCAAGATATATATTATATATATTTACTTTTCATCTAGAATTTTATAACTTCGTATTACGACAATCTTATAATTTAATTAATGTATTGTATAGAATATATTGGAGAGGATTAATAAGTTATTAGAACTTGTATCCAATCCATTTGTATGTATTATGCAATAAAATATGTTCAGATCAAAATACGCTATTTTTATTATTTTCAATATCGATATAAATTTGTGTTGGTCCTTGACGTAAAACTGCCACAAAATAACTAGTAGCTGAATTATCATTATTTACCCACAAATGTTTGTCTCACATTAAATTGAAATACTGAATTATTAGAAATCTATTTTGCAGTTCGTATATCATACCAGTATGTTTAGAAATTCAACCGATTCTTTCATTGTGTTTGCTACAAGTATACAGGATTTTACATACAGCTATATATGCGAGATAAATCAAATACTATGATTATAAATATTGATTTAATGTGAAATTAAAGGGGCATCAAAACAACGAACAATATATATGCACTGCGATAATTCCTAAAAAAATCTATAGGCTTGACTCAATATATAAACAAATCTGAGTTGCGTATAACATTTTCGTTTCTGAATTTCTGAAAACTGAATTTACTAGACTGTACCATTACCAAACACAGATATTTGTACCCGTTCAATGAAATTAACTACATGTAATATCTAACTAGGAATATATTTGACTTTTTTCTTGGGTACACACACACACACACACACACACATATATATATATATATATATATATATATATATATATATATATATATATATATTGAAACTGTTATGTGATGATTTGTATAAACAATGTTCGCAGGATGTAAACAAATACAAACAACAAACTAAGGTTATTTTTACGTTGCCGCGATCTTGACGTTTCAAGTTCACACAAACATATATATATATATATATATATATATATATATATATATATATAGAGGCAGTCATCCATACAAAGGCCTACATACATACATATACCTATGTGTTCACATACTATATCATATCAACTCTCTCTCTCTCTCTCTCTCTCTCTGACCCTTCAAATTATCGAATATTCTATATTTAAACTGTGACGTTGTACGCCGCGTATTGCACAACGAACTGGAAATGCTTATGGAAAACTATTTAAAACGGGTGAACTCTTTACATAGTGCTAAACGGCGTACAGTTAGTGTAAGCAACAGCCACCGAAAGCGAGAAAAAAGGAACGAATAAGTGCCCTCCTCTTTACAATGGTGCATAAAACAACTAAATGTGGAGTCCACTCGGGGAATACCCTACGTGCGTCGCACAGCAAGTAAGTTGCTTTGAAATCAAGAGGTGGATCAAAGAGTTTTCTATAATTACGAAATTTAAGGAAACCATTATCACATGTATTTCATTACTATCAATTAAGATCGAAGATATATTTGAAATCGAATTTAAAGACTCTTGCTGTTTAAAGTAGAATTCATTTGATTTACAAATTACAAGACGTAAAACAAATCATCATCACCAAAAGCCTAGCTGTAAAATGACAACCTCTGCATTCTACGTATCATTGTATCAGTTAGTTGATTAAAATAATGTTCTCATAAGTATTCATATCTGTACAAAAAGGGACATAAACATTGTCTGCAGAAATTATGTACAAATCATAATTATCAAATTGTGAAATCCGCACAGTATTAAAATTCCTTAATTAGTTTCGTCAAAGGTCAGCATTTCGCAAATTCTATGGTTGTTATAAAGATCTAGTTTGTCAGTACAACATTCCATTAGGTCAAATGCTGTCTGACGTGTTTCATACCTTTTGTTAGACCGTTCTTGGCACACTGATTCTGACTGCGGATTACTCCGTTTACCTGATCAAGATATAGGGCTAACGGCGGGTGTGGCCGGTCGACAGGGGATGGTTACTCCTCCTAGACACCCGATCCCACTTCTGGTATATCCCTGAGTCCGTGTTTGTCCATCTCTCTGATTTGTATTTTCTATAGGAATTACGAGATTGAAAACTGTTAGCTATCTTTGCCTTTTCACAGTAGCATAAAAAATATTGATAAAATCGCAAAGTGTGTATAAAAGGTTGGCAGAACATTCACGCATGCTGGAATTCTCTAAGCAGCCTATACCTTGAGTTAGCTGAGTAAGTATAACGCATATTATTCTTCTTCCAGGTACGTAAAGGCCTTCAAAAAGCAGTCATGTCTTGTTCGTAAGATTAAAAACTCCGCCAATCTTCGCCTCCTGCAGGATTTTGGCATCGCAACGGACGACGTGGCTTACTCCCTCAGCAAGAAAGGTCGCTGGGTTTTACCTAGAGTTCTCAAGGAACTCATCCTCCTCGGGGGATTTAGTGAAGATGACCCTAACGTCCAACTCGTCGAAAAACACAAGCTAAAAAGGACCGCCAACTGCCTGGGATTTTACGCCTCCAAGGGACCAATCAAAAAGGTTGTGCCATCCAAAAAGCGATATTTCAATGTTTCCAGCCTGAAGAAAACGTTATCTTTACCTAGCGAGAAGAAAGAGGGAGTGACTGAGAAGAAAGAAGTCGATGAATGTCCAGAACCCGAAATAAATGTGGAGGTATACCACCCAACATCAATCTCAAGTTCCATTACACACAACAAGAAATATATCAAGCCATTTCACGATAGCGATGAACAGATCCGTACAAAGAACCGAAAATCAAAACAACGATATCGCACACAGATGAAGTTTGATCTTGAATTCATAGAGGATGACTACAAAGATGACATCTGGGAGGAGGAGGAAGACGAAGAGGTAGAAGGTTACAATGAATGTCATTTTCAGCGGCCACAGAGCTTCTTTACTGCGGCTGATCTATTGAAATCAGCAACGAAAACCCGACAAATATTCAGCAATTCAAAGAAAACGCACGAGAGGCACAAGGACGATGAAATGAAAGCAAAAGCCAAAATTATACATATAAATGATGAACTAAATTCCAATGCCGATTATCAAGAAACAACGAAAAAAGTCTCACCAACTTCTAAACCACTGGGATTTCAGCAAATAATGATTCCTAGAAAAATCATCTTGGCTACCACAGAGACACAACCGGAATTCTTGAAATTCATATACGGTGACAGGTATTTAGAGTGTAGTACATTTCCTCGCACTTTTGTGATCAACATTACGGACGATGTGAAAGCAATGGTGAAACGAGATACGAGAATGATGTACAAAACTCCATGGCTGGACTTAGCTTCATTCCTAATTTTTACCTATGATATTTACACTGCTCCGTTAGACGGAGAAGATGTCTTCGATGTTTACCTCAATGTTAATATCAACGCTGATAGATTAGAACTCTCTACACTCTTTGATTACTTCACTGGATCACTGGAGTCCGTTATTGACCAAGCCGTATCTCACATAAAATTGTACGGAGAAAAACAGTTTGTAGAATCCAAACACTATCCTAGAGGAGAGATTGAAATGGAGTTCAATGCTTTAAATGTATGTCAATCCAAAGGTAGAACATCAACTTTAACGGAAGAAGGGATTTTAGAAGACGCTATATTAAGCCACAGAGAACGAAATAGTTTAGAGGAAGATTTCGATTTTGGATTCGAAGCTCTTCCACCTAGGGTTTGCTATATTTGCTTTGAAGAGATGAATGAAAACAGATCAGGAATTGCGATGAAAAGTTGTGGTCACTGGTTTTGCAGAGAATGTTGGAGAGAACATCTACTGCACCAGAATTTCTCTAGGCTTCTCTGTCCCGAATTCAAATGTGGAAAAGAAGTAGATCTCACCTTGATTTTTCAAATTTTGAACGTTACCGATGTCCGGAAATACTTGGTCAGGAAAAAAGAAAATTTGATACAGAGTCAGTACAAATATTGTCCGAACGAAAAATGTGGTCGCGTAATTTCAGCGTCTTTATCATGTAAGCCCACCAACGTTGTCTGTGAGTGTGGGTTTAAGTTTTGTCCAAAATGTTTAAAGTTTCCTCATTGGCCTGTATCATGTGAAACATCGCAAGAATATTGGAATCTTCTGAAGGAAAAAGGATTGAGCAGTGAGGATTTTTTGCCCTCTGAGATGCAGGTGCGTGGCAAGAGTTGTCCTAAATGCAATCAATTCATAGAGAAACAGGGCGGTTGTTATAGCATGGTTTGTGTTTGTGGCATAAACTTCTGCTGGGGATGTCGAGGAATTTTCGGTGTTAATCACATAGATAGTGACCATTGTCTGCAGTGGAAACATGGTGACCTCCACAAAACTGTTAAACGAAGCGTAAAAACAGACCCACTCCTTTCATCTAAAATTAAAGAAGAACCTGAACTCATTCAAGCTGCTGTTAAACAGCGTTCAGAGAGAGCGCTCTCCAGGACGCTTCTAATGAAAAGAAAATCTCAATCCTGGTGTTTAAAAATTCGATGTCTGGGACGAAAATCGTCCACAAAATTTGCCAATTTACTGGCAGGATGTGATTCAGCAGATAACATTTTTTCCAAATTCGAAGATTTATTACGAAAAATGATCAAGCTATATTTAGAAATGCGCCATCTTGCGGAGTATACCGCCGTTTTTGCACAGCAACAGAATAGTCGGTCGCAGAAAAGCTTAAACAGTGTACTTCTTCGCATGGATGACTTGGCCTCACAGATTTACACCGAATTTCAGATGGACATCAGTTCAGATCTACCATCTCTTGTAGTTCGTTTGTTAGACATCAGAGATCACTGCATGCACTCTGTGACTGGACTTGTTAAAATTATCAATAAAATGAATTAAGACCAAGTTCCTTTTGACCACCTGCATTATTTGGACGCTCAGTTTTGTTTTGTATTTCATGATAAACTTATATCAATGAAGTCTTATTAAGAATTATGACAGGGTGGATATTTTAAATGTAATGCTATTTGGCCCTTCCAATGACAACACAGATTTAAGTAGTAAAGCTGTAAAGTTAGCAAATATGACATGTCATACAGGTTACCATGTTGTAAAAATTCAGTATACCAGTCATGTGACCCATTGCAACGCAAATGGAAGATATGGTATTGTTTAAATGTAAATAAAGAAATAAAGCGTCTTCATATTCACATGAAATTGTCTATTTGTTTGTTTGAATGTTGTTTTGCGTCCTATTTAATTTTTTACTTAAATTGAGACGTCAACAACATAACATCATTACTATGAAGCATGGCATCATATATATATATATATATATATATATATATATATATATATATATAGTTGATTGATTATATATTGTTTAAGGTCCCGAGATTCTTTCACTTACATGGAGACGTCACCATTGTCGGTGAAGGGCTGCAAAAAGGCGCTTATGGCCTTTGAGCAGGGAGGGATCTTTAATATGCCACATCTGCTGCAACACGGGACCTCGGTTTTTACGGTCTCATACGAAAGACTGCCCCATTTAGTCGCATCTTACGACAAGCAAGGGGTACTGAGGATCTATTCTAATAACCCGGATCCACACACACACACACACACACACACACACACACACACACATATATATATATATATATATATATATATATATATATATATATATATCTTCAACTTTGGAAGCAATTTTCGCAAAGAAAAAAAATTATAATAGCAGAGCCGTAAATTATACCTTCTCCCAGAAAAATCATTGATATACAACAATCCTCATCTTGCACTTCAAAGAAGTCGTTGTTTATACTGATTTTTAACGACATAATAACCTGTATGACATGTCATATTTTACTAGAAAAAGATGAAGGTGACAAACAGTGATCAATCTCATAACTTCCATAAAGAATAGTAAGAGCAGGGCAAACACGGATCCCTACACATACCAGGGGTGGGATCAGGAAGAGTAAGCATCCCCCGTCGACCGATCACAGCAGCCCTGAGCCCTTATCTTCATCGGATAAATGTAGTCATCCGTATTCAAAGTCTGTGTGCAAAGAATTACGAAGAAACTTGTCAGTATTTTACTAAATTGGGTCGTTATAGCTTACTATAAAAGAGATTGTAACATCAACTAAGGGGCCTGCCCATCAACTAAGTAACCTGCCTCAACTCAAAAACTGACCATACATTGGACAAGCTCCTGTGTATAGAATAAGTTAAGAGAAATAACAAGCTATGCACAATGTCTGTAAGCGCAGCGCGCAATCGTACGACGATGTAAACGTAACCAGAAATCTTTTAAAAAATCAAATAACCATCCCTCCAAACAAGAAACCCATGGATAACATCATATATAGAAAATATGAAAGCCCAATCTTAAACAGTTCAGGAGACTTTGTGTAAGTTAAGTTTTAATAAGTAGACAAAAATGAAAAGGCTAAGATAACTAACAGCATTCAATCTCGTAATTCCTATAAAAAATACAAATCAGAGAGATGGGCAAAAAAGGACCCCTAGTCATACCAGAGGTGGGATCAGGTGCCTAGAAGGAGTAAGCATTCCCTATCGACCGGTCACACTACATTCCGATCGCGTAAACGGAGCAATCCGTAGTCAAAATCAGTGTGCCAAGAACGGCCTAATAATTGGTACGAAACACGTCAGACAGCATTTCACCTAATGGAAAGTTGTACTGACAAACTAGATCGTTATAACGACCATAACATTTGCGAAATGCTTACGTTAGACAAGACTGCACAAACTCCTGTAGCATCAACTTCTTTGTCAGTAGACCGCCTCGATTTAAAAACTGATAGTATGCACAACAAGCTCTTGCGTATCGAATCATTTGGGAGATATAAACACCATATGCAGGTTATGATGGAACATTGCCACATATATCAAGGAAGTTGACGATAGAGAAATTGAAATCATCCTGTTTGTCAAAGTTGAGTTGTTAGTTTGCCTCCAGGATCTATTGTCAGTAAAATATCTAAGTACGAAGCAGATGTGGAAGACTCTGTGGTGTCTTTAATGTCAAGTTCTCTGGCATATATCGAATCGACATATGAATGAAAAAGATCATTGTTAATAGATAAAACGTCGTCGATATATCTAAATGTCGAATTGTGGGCTTTTTTTAAGTAGAAGCTTTTGAATGAAATCTGCCTCATAAGAATATAAAATCAGGTCAGTTAATAAGGAGTACATTTCGTGCCCATGGGAATTCCAACAGGCTGTTGGAAGACCCGATCACCAAAGACTACGAAGATATTGTCAATGATTAACTCTGGCATCTTTTTAATATTAATTTCAGAGTACTTGTGCATGGAGTCAGAGTGGTGTTTAACAAAATAATTTTTGGGTTGAACGATCACTAGATATGAATATTTTCTTTCACACTTTCACAATTTGTTTTGTCACAGCAACTGTTAATGACGTCATAAAGTCTAGTCTTGAATTTATGGTCGTGTAAAGTGTTGTAAAATCATATGTTTTAATGTTGTTAATTTGAGAAAAGTTTTGCGATTTCAAATTCACTAAAAGTACTTTAGAATTTTTTAGAATCCACATTTGATTAATACCACTTATAGCATATGTAGTGGCTCAGCACGTTAGAAGTTTCTCTTTCACAGCTCACAGCTCGTGAGGAGCAAAGATTGGTAGAACACTTACTGGATCCAGCAATGTATCTTTCTTTCTAAAGGTTTTTGTGGAGTTTGGGGATCCAGTATAGGTATGGTAACTGATATTCATCCGCTTCATTGACTGGGATATTAAATGTATTTAAACTGAAGCATGATTTGAAAAAAATTCATCTTTGAAAATGGCAGTTGGTGTATTTGTGCGATTACTAAATGTGGGATTAATGCCAAGTTCGTTTAGAATGCAGTTGTAATAATGAGCCTTACAATGTTGTTGCAAGCTTTGTCAGCTGGAACCAAAACATATTCCATGTAACCTATCTAACTCTTATCAATTCTGGTTTACTAAACACAGAAGTACTGTTACTATACACAGGTGGTACGCATTTTTGTTTTGACATTTTAATATTCCTCTTATACTTTTTATCCATTCTGTCAAGCTATCAAGTTCTTTTTCACATTTAGTCCATCGTCTGGCATAATCTTTGAATTCATAATAGAGATGAAGTTCTGTCGCCAATTGAAAGACCGAGGTTCTCTGAATTTAAGACCTTTTAAAATAAGCGATTTTAAGTCTTCATTTTTAACTACATCAACAATACCAGTAGTGACATATCCAGCTGGATTGTAGTTAAAAGAAGAACACATAGATGGATTGAGTATAAGATAGTCTATATCTAGGACCTTTTAAAATAAGTGATTTTAAGTCTTCATTTTTAACTATATCAACAATACCTGTAGTGACATATCCAGCTGGATTGTAGTTAAAAGAAGAACACATAGATGGATTGAGTATAAGATAGTCTATATCTAGGACCTTTTAAAATAAGTGATTTTAAGTCTTCATTTTTAACTATATCAACAATACCAGTAGTGACATATCCAGCTGGATTGTAGTTAAAAGAAGAACACATAGATGGATTGAGTATAAGATAGTCTATATCTAGGCACTGCAAAGTTTGTTTGTAGTTCAAGGTTACTAGGCCAAAACATTGGTACAAAATGAAAGATATTGTCGGAAGAAATACATACATGAAATGTTAAACATATACCACTTACATTCAAAAGTTATGAGGGTGGTTAAAAATTTGGGTTAACCTCCAAGATCATATGGTCAAACATCATTGCATCAAATGAACCTTCTGTATACAAAATATGAAAGCTCTACCTTAAATAGTTCAGGAGATACTGTCTATAGTTATGGGGTTTTGTTTAGAAGTAGGTCAAATTCTAAGGTCAAGATCACAAGGATTAAAACTCGGATATCAAACGAACGATCTGGCCAAACAAAAAAGCACTAGGGTTGTAACAATGAGGATTCTTTAATGTACGAATGCCTGCTGCCTGCTGCAACATGGGCATCGGGGCTCCGTGTGCAAGGTCATATACAAAAGACTTACGACTCTCACTTACAAATGCTGATCGTTTGGCAAAGGAACAATCAATACCTATGATACATCATATGTTTGATATGATCAAGGCACGAGCGGGGCTTAAACTCACGACCTCCCGCATACAAAGCAAATGCTGTAACTACTGAGCATGAAAGCCCTGTAACTCACCATACAAAAATTAGGAGCAAGTTTCGGACAGAAAGACAGGACCCTGTTGTTCTCGAAATTTTTAGGTCACCTCAGTCAACAATTGTTAAAGATTAAACAGTTATTTTTCAAATGCATCTTTCGGATAAGTGAAGCATAAATTGTAAATTTTAGGCCCTTGGGACCTGAGGATCTAAATTGCCCGTTATTTTTAAAAAAGACAATCTTTATTTCTACAACCGCACATTTGTAAGAAAAAAACCCCACTAAAAAGCATCCAATCATGTAGAGCAGGACGGCCTCCACCAAATTGTACATTTCATGATTCTCGAGGTAGAAATTCTAACTTCAGGGCAAGGCCAAACTTGCTGTAATAACATATGTGAAAATAACATCGTCATTAATTCTACCGATACTTGAAACTAAATGGGCATTTAGAAGGAGCAAGTATTCATTTACTAAAATTATAAATTTCCTAATCCCAGGGGTAGGGGTTTTGGTACAGAGTGGAACCAAAATGGTCACTGAATGATTGTCTATGTTAGTAATGATCATTTTTAAGTTCTTCGTAATTACCATTCCAGTTCTTTTCAAATTTGGCATTGAAAATCGTTTGGACATAGGGGACAAAAATTGTACATTTCAGGATTCATAAACTTCCGGAGCCTTAGGGGTGAGACAAATATTATCTAAAATTGACCAGTTTTCAAAAATCCTTTCTTCAACTGTACATTTGTAAGAAAAACTAAGTGAGTAGATATGTAGAGCAGGGAGGATTCTACCGAAATTGTGGACTTCACGATTCCCTACATGGTAGAGGTTCCGACTCCAGGGTTGTATATAACTTGGTATAAAGTGTTTGTGTGTGAAGCATTTACATCACACTTTCTTTATGCTATTGAAACAAAATGGACTTTAGAAGTAGCAGGCAGTCACTTACCAAATTTGTATATTTCATGATCCCAGGGGTAGGGATTTTAGTTTCAGGGTGGGGCCAAAATTATTATAGTTATTATTGTCTTTACCATTTGAAAGACGTCTTTAATTTTGCTGATACTGAAAAAAAGAAAACAAACACCAACTAAATGCATGTTTAGGAAAAGTATAAAGAGATGTACCAAAATTGCGAATTTGTAACCCTAGGGTTCTGACTCTAGGGTGGATTCAAAATGGTCAATATAAGACCCCAAGTCAAAGTGGATGGCCTTCCCCAAGCAGTTTCTTGACCTTCATAATTCACTTGAAATAAGCAGTTCCTTTACCATCAACAAACATTATTAGTATGCATGTCTCATTTGCATATGAGCATTCATCTACCAGCTTCTTAGCCTTCAGAGTTCCTTAGTAGCTCTCAGGCAGGTATTGTGGCCGAAAAATATAATTTAGATACTTCTACAAGCTTCATCCATGAATTTGACTGCTTACTTTAATCTTTGACGCTATTCACTGAGCCATATATGGAATACCAAACTGCTTATTTTTATTAACTGTGCCATATATGGAATACCAAACACTAGAAAACTGCTTACTTTTGTCAAAGTGAAAAACATTATTACTAAATCGCTTAGAAGTAACATTCACAATTACCAAAACAGAAACATGAATAAGAATTAATTTCTTGAGATAAAGGATTTTCAAGTTCAAGCAATTTATTTGACACAAACTACTAACAACTATATAAACAAACTATAGGTAATAAACCACTAACAAATCACTAGAACATTGTGGACTGGAGATATCAAATTCCTAATATATCATCATAGATCATTACCAAACTCCTAACAAATATATCTGATAATATTGAAACAGACCAATTACACTGTGAAAAAATTTGAGTGCATATGTAAAGAATTCACATATATATGATCATAGTAAATCCTTTGAATCTTTCACTTGTTAGCTACTTGCTAGATGTTTGGTTACAATCATCAGTTTCTTTGCATCAACTCCACTGTCAGCTACATCCATAATTGTCACGATATACTACGAAGTTTTACACTTCAGAGCACCTGTACACAGAAACACACATAGCCGATTCTTCAGGTTGATTTGGACAAAAATTGTTCAATCGATATTTTTGTGTAAATTACTTGTCAAAGAAAATGTATTCACAATGACATGCATCTGACAATATCTGTACTCCAACAAGTTAAAGTCTTGATTAATGTTCCTTATATACCTCCTTGTTAAGCGGTGCCAAGTCAAAACTATCTTGCTATGAACCTCTAGTATGCTGGAGTAGGTAGTGGTGACTGCCTTTGTCTGGATCGATGTCTACATGGCTTGAAAAATAAAATCAAAGGCTTGAAGGGCCACAAAGGCGTCGAGTGCAATATCATATACATTATAGGATTCTCAATAAATTCAGAGGGCAGGTAAATTAGAGAAAGTAAGACAAGAAATGTTTGAGTGCCACAGGAGACATTTTCTCATGTTTAGGTACATAAATAAAGCATTACAATCTCTTAAAATATCAGCAAACTGTGTCCATTTACATAAAAAGAAATAAAGAAGAGAGCTTGGGCTGAAGTTGTTTATCCTAATAAGTTCATACATGTATCCCCCTCTTGCTAGTAAATATCCCTCAAGACTAGTTACTTTACAAAGACTATAATAAATAAATTAAAATTGCAGACGAAAAATGCCGAAAAGAATATAACTGCTTCTGAGTGAGACTACTTGTTTATAGAAGTTATATCTTCTGTTCTTGTATGATGTAACAATTATACGGTATTAACTCCGTTTTCAATAATGTCTAACAATTCAAAAGTTCAACGTAATATGTAGAAAGGTTATTGGAATTCTGAACAAGATTAAATTCCTAATGAATGCTAACCAGCCTGAATTTCTTAGCAAAATGACCTGTTGTTTTCGTCGCGATGCACATGCTACTTCCGTTTTGCCTAATTGAGAATCGGAATTACCAAAAACAAAACCGGAAAATCTTTGTGTTTTTGTAATAGGACTCGACCGTGACAATGCTGGGCAATTTAGTATTTATCTGTTTCTACTAATCTGAAATAAGGATTCTTAGTAAAACTGAGACTGTAGATATAAATGAAAACCAAATTTGAACAGGTTATTTTGAAAGTACTTAATGATATCCCGCGACACAAATTTCGCGGGAAAATCTGTAGTAAATCCATCTGTGAATAATTGACTTTCCTTGCCAAACAATCATTATTTAACTTTGAACAAAGATACAATAATAAACAACGACATCAACAACGGAAATGGTATTGTGCCTTTCAAATATCAATTAAATTCAATGTTTCAAAGTCTTGAATCGTAAGAAACGTTCACTACCAATACGCACTATTTGATTTCGCCCATTGAGATGGGCTGAAAGGCGGTGTAGAGGCAAAACCTGTATGATAGCTAGAAGGCTCTCGAGCAAGCTCGATGCCTTTATAAAGCAAAGAAAATTGTGTTCATAGGTAAATTTATCACATATTTTTAATATGCATTCAGTCAAAATAATATGATATAGTACATGATTTTATTCTTAATGATTGATTGATTGTATATTGTTTTACGTCCCACTCGAGAATTTTTCACTCATATGGGGACGTCGCCATTGTCGGTGAAGGGCTGCAAAATTTAGGCCAATGCTCGGCGCTTACGGCCTTTGAGCATGGAGGGATCTTTATCGTACCACACACGGAACCTCGTTTTTTTTTTTTACGTTCTCATCCGAAGGACCGCCCCATTTAGTCGCCTCTTTAACAAGCAAGGGGTACTGAGGACTTATTCTAACAACCCGGATCCTCACAGCACTGAACAAAGTATCAGTATCACAGTATTTACAATTTGAAAAGAATTGGAATGGTAGTTATCAGGAAGTTAAAAATGTTCAATTGTTACTGCACGACGGACACAAACCAATTGCTTTGTTTGTTTGTTTGTTTTTATTATTTATAGTCGCCTGAGCAATTTTTCAGCTATCCGGCGACTGTCACTATTACCGGTGACGGGGCTGCAAATTTAGACCTATGCTTAGCACTAATGGCTTTTAGCAGTTAGGGTTCTTTTACGTGCCACACCTGCTGCGACACGGGACCTCCGTTTATAAGGTCCCATCCGAAAGACCCGTGACTCTCACTTCGTAATGCCGAGCTCTTGGCGAAGGAGCAATCACTACCTATTTTAACGTCTTAGGTTTGACGCGGCCGGCCCGAGCGGGGCTCGAACTCACGACCTTCCGTTCACGAGGCGAGAGCTCTACCACTGAGCCACCGTGATCGGTCAAACCAATTGCAATAGATCACCCGGTTTACTCAGGTAACCTAAAAATACCATTTTGTGACTAGTACGAAATTTGAACTTGATCTGCAACTTGTTATAGTAAAGCAACGTAGAAAATTACAAATGAATATCTGCAGAGCTCTGCCGGCAGGGAACTAATAAAGCAGGGAAACCAAAAAAAAAACAACAACAAAAAACCAAAAACCAAAAAAACTAAAAAAAAAACAAAACACAAAAAAAACCCACAACAAAAATTAAATTCAATGGAAGCACTTTTCTGAAGTTGAAGAATTAATATTTTCCCGCGTTTCGATAGTATAGCGGGAAAATGTTGTATTCACTGTGTGTATTTAAAATTGGTATAGTCTATATTTAGTGGTATGGTCCATGGTTTGACCAATAGAATTGCAGAGTAAGGGGTTTTAAGGTTGGATTTTTGTAGGGTGGTCACTTCTAGCCGCCGAACTGCACGAGATAAGCGATATTTAACATTTCATGTACAGTAAATTATGTTTACATTTTGTGTATGTTTGTGAGATCTTTTTATATATATAATTTTACATGTTTGTACTTTGTGAGGTCCGTTCACAAACTCCCTACATCCAGCGGCACCTGGCAACGGACACAGGTTTCCTAGAGTTTTTCTTAGGAAAATTCCATCTTTTTATCTCTAGTTTTTTCCTGGCCGGCCCTGATGTATTTTCGGGGAGAATTTTATACATGTTGGGTTATGAAAAATGTTGACATGAACCAGTTTTCTGATTTGATATATTTATTATATATAAAATAAACGGCGGCATCCTGCACGTACGGCTGGCTGTCAGGCATTATATTAAAGTGTTGTGTTCATTTTATAGGGAGCGAGGTTAATACTTATAGTAACTTAGTAGTCAACAATACTTCCAACATTTAATTTTGAATTTCTCACCATACTAAATATGATTTCTTCCCATTTACTTCATTCTGACACTGTATACTCTACAACATTGTCACAACAGAATAATGAACGTGATTTTGTCCTCAGAAACATGAATATAAATTTCCATGATGCATTTTCTACATATATTTCAGTACAAATCAGCCAATGCATTTCAAAAAATTGCCAACCTTTATTGTGCATCCGTTTAAAAAACATTTTGTCATATGCTATGCTTATTCAAAAGATGGGAAAGATACATTGTATATTGACTATAACCATTACAATTTTTTGACAAAGATTCAATGCAAATTTAAGGCACACATGTATTATAACAAAAGGCACACAGGCCTTATCAGTCACCTGAATATTAGTTGAAAGTATCAGCCATGAAATCTGCAAAACAACACCCCCCCCCCCCCCCCAAAAAAAAAACCCTTCCTGTTTTGAGCTAAATTCTAATATTCTCCAATAGCATACAAGATGTGCTCTTAAAACTTAAATGCCCTCAAATTAGAGTCAATACCCTGGGGTTATAAAATTCACAATTTTGATAGATCCTTTTCTGCTCCTTCCAAAATATGCATTTAGATTTATACTGTATCAGCAAACTTAAAGAAGTCTTTCAAACAACTTAGATATAGCACACAAAGTATATATAAACACCGTGCAAAGTTTGAATATTGATGGTAAACTTTTTAAGCTATGAAGTACACAAAATATGCACCATCAATAGCAAAACAGCTAAGTCGAATATGGTAAAAACCACAATAAAAATTTGCTCGTAATAGATGCACATCCTCTATATACAAACACTGTGCAGAATTTGAGTAATATTGGTTGGATACTTTTTGAGTTACAGATTACACAAAGTATGCACCCATAAGCGTGATGGACGGATGGACAGACGGACGGACGAATGGAGTGGAGCAGCTACTAGACCTGCTGTCACTGTTGGGGTGTTTTAAAACACTCCTATTAAGCCAAAAACTTTTTTAAGCTGCCCAGATACAAGCTATATAGAATCTTTTACAAGTCTGACTTGAGATTAATTACAATTCTTTCTGAACTGAAACAATCTCATTCTAAAATATATACAGAACACTGATTTAAACATAGCACTCTTAAGAAAAACCAGAAGCAAATACACTAATAAAACTTTATTTACAAGCAATACCATATAATGGTATTTTCTGTAGTTGGAAATTTTTGCAATTTGATCCCTAAATGCATATGGTGGCAAATTATATTCTTTATCACTAATCATACCTATATGTACCAATATACAAGTATACATATTTTGTGATTGCAATTTTTTACAGATATTTCTTATCTGCAAAAAGTGGACAACCACAGAAAATACCAATTAGACAGTATTAACAAACACGCATAAAAAAAGATTACAGACCACTAGTTCTACAGAACAATATCTAAACAGTTGAGTGTCCATCCTTAATGCCAGAGTGTCTCAATAACGTAATATGTATAAAACGCTTATAAAAGTTTTTCTGAGAATACTTGCATTAAATTCTCAAAAGCACTATCCCAACAATGGTACCTAAAAAACTGTTGAAAATCTCAATAATGCTACATAAAAAATGACAAACTAAAAATTTAACATCCAATAAAAATCAATACAACTAAATTTGCTTGGATATTATTCACTTCTTTGATCTACAATTCACTTTGTTCAGTTCACAAAAACAGCAAATATTTTCTACAATAAAATAAAAATTATTAAGAAATTGTAATATCACCATAACACAAACACTGCAGAACGGGTGAACATTTCAGATGACATGTACTGTTTATCATAGTATTAATATTGGCATTAGATTTGCAAATTCTACCCATTAACTTTTATGTGTGTGTGTTTTCAAGTTTCAAACAACCAGAATCTACAAAAACTTCCGAGTTAGAAAGGGCTTCACAATGAATTATCACAAATATTTATATCAAATATTCTAGTCCCATAGTTCCATACTGACAAAACCGATAAATCTGAAAATTGAAAGGGATCTCTTTTCTTCTTAATCCGAGTATTACCTTTAAATTCTATGAAAATTTTCTAAAGTTATTACATGCCATAAAAAGTGCTATTATCTTACTGATGTTGAGAGATTCAAGTTCCACAACTCAATAACAAAGCAGATCTATACAAGTAAATTTGAAAATCAAAAGGAGACCCTTCCTCTGCTTAATCAAAGTATCATACAACTGTATATAAAATTTATGAAATTTTCCCAAGGAAAATTAAGTTATCATGTGTCATAGAAAGTGTTGAAAAACAGAACAATTACTATTGGGCAGGCATAATATGGCAGGATCCTAATAAGATCTAGCATATGACGTTTGGCCCCAAAACAACCTCTACTGACTAGAACAGAAACTCATTATGCTGGGTCTTGTTTCTTTCTACTACAGTTGTTGAAAAAATTGCGAATATCCTGGTTCTTTGCTTTGGATGAAGTCTTCGTAATCACTGCAGGTCTGGACAGAAGTAACACTCTCCCTTTCTCCATGCTGTTACACTTTGGGACCTCTGGAGTTCTGTATGGATCTGAATGAAGGGATGGTGATAATCTTTCTGGTCTCTCTGAAGACCTTTCAGAGATTTCCCGAAATTTTCGAGATGCAGGAACTGAAAGAGCAAATGAGGAACATTTTCCTCCTTTTCCTGGAGAACGACTGTCCTTGCCATGGAGAATATGTGTTCTTGAGCGGTGGGTGGGCTTCTTATCTCTCTTTGTGGAATTTCCTAAAACATCCACCTTCGTTTTCCTGATTGTGGTATCACCTGGGTTGTTGCAATTGCCCCTTTTGTGCACATTAACTTTTTTCAAGTGGTTTTCCAGTTCTTTTTTTGTCAGGGAAGAATTGTGCTTTACTCTCTTTGCAGGACTTCCAGTAACATCATCTTGAGTGTTTTCAGTGCACACTTTCCGCTTGCTTGTTTGCGATTCAAATTCACAGCCACTATCAAGGAATCTGCTTTTTTCATATTTCCTATGTGTTTGTACATCACGATTAAACTGGCAGTTAATAACGGACTTGCAATTACTGTAACATGATGAACAAGTGCTGCCATCATCACTTGAGTAATCATAAAAGGAGGCAAATTCTTCTAGTCTCCTGCAGTAGTCTTCCTTCATACTTGGTTGAAATCTTAAGTGACTTTTATTCAAACGATCCTCTTTAATCTGTCTGACAGGCACATTCTTCCTTTTATGTCTCACATCATTCTCATCACTTACGGAGGGACTATGTCTTTCATGTATAGAGATATATTCACCAGGCTTTGTGTGTGAATTATCAGGAATATAGAGATTTGGCAGGGAAGAATCAGAATCATTAGCGAATGCTTCAAGCACATCTTTCCTTGTCTGTTGATTTACCAAATTAAGCTCTTTATGTCTGCTATCAGATTTCTTTAATTTGTGTCTTGGAAAGTTATATGAATCATCTATTTCAATCACAAGTTTTTCAGGATTACAATGACCATGCTCACCATCGTTCTCCATAGTTGTTCTCATTTTTTTGGATTTCTCCCTTACATGTGACATTTCTTTCCATTTCAGACAGCTATCCTTTTTTCTTTCCTTTTCCACCAAAAACTTGTTAGTTTTGTCACTTCCTTTGGTATCACCTTCCTTTCTTTTAAGAGGACGTATTAAATGACTGTCTTGCGATCTCCTCTTGATGATGGGGGAGAGTGAATAATCAGAGGCATCATAACCCCAGTCTTTTGGTCTTCTTTTTCCATGTTTGCTTTCAGACACTCTACATCTTGGTGGAGAAGTCTTCCCTTTGGAAGATGTAGATGAAGAGCAATGAGATTCATAAGAACATAGTTTGTCCTCAGTTACTTCCCTGTAAACATCACTTTCCTTATCGTTTTTCTTTTCTTTACGTTCCTGCTGTTGCTCCATTGTATATTTTTGGTTCTTCTGGTCAATTTTCGATGAACGGATGAAAACACTGGAGTTAAAAATGCATTTTAAAGGTTCAGTAACTTGAACATCTAAGTTTTTAATAGTTTCAATGGGAGGTGACTCAATATCCCTGGTGGTATCCGAATCCCTAACATCAGAGTCGGATATTTCAAGATCATCATCTGAGGGAATCCATTCTGTGTCTAATTGGGTCCAGGCGGATTTCTTTTGAGTATACACACCCGGTTTACAGACAGTATCTTGATGTGGAGTGTAAGGATCTCTCCTGAATTTCTCTCTAACTGACAGTATTCTCTTGACTTTGTACTCTGGAATAGAGTACTGCCGTGGTATAGAGGAGACGGAAAAGAACTCGTCAACTGGCTCATTGCATTCAAGTTTGCGCACAATGTCAAATGTGCTTGAAAAATAATGATTGAATCCATATGTTGCAAGAGTGGAAACACTTTTCTTCAAGTTAGAGAGTAAGGAATTCAGCAGCTTTTTATCTGCAAAATATTGACACACACCTGTTATTCAATAAATGTTATTTAATGCTCAATAACAGAACAATTTGAATATTAGACAATCCAATAACTTTAACTGACAATGATTGATTGATTGTTTGACGTTTTCCGCCACACTCTACAATTTTTCAGTTATCTGGTGGCGTCCAGTTTTTTGTTGGTAGAGGAGAGAACCAAGATACAATGTACCCGGGAAGAGACCACCGACCTTCCGAAAGTAAACTGGCAAACTTTCTCACATATATCGGCGCGAGCGAGATTCGAACCCACGCTGACTAGAGGTGAGAGGCCTTGTGATTTTGAGCACAATGCTCTAACCACTCAGCCACGGAGGCCCCCTTTAACTGACAATATTCTGATAACTAAAACGAATGTAATAACTGTAAGAGAACGCTGTTACAAAAGTATCCCAAACAAATACTAATTGAATTTCTACCCAAAGAAGAAAATTACTTTGATGTCTAACTTCTGGAAAGTAAACAAACTACATATCTGTTTTAGAATTGCACTCCTCTTGCAAAGCCTTGAAAGTTGATTCCCCTGAGTCCCCTTTAAGATGAAAGTAAACCCTTTCAGCACAAGTGTAATATGTGTAACAAAGAAGAAACAAGCTTTAAGTGCACTATAGTTAATGGAGACAACATATTTTACACAGCAAACCAACTGTAAATTTCAAGTTTCAAACATGTATTATGTACACTGCACTCTTTTTAAAGCTTTTAAAAATGATACATTTACATATAACTAGATTTTAAATAATTTTGATTGCATCCCTTTAAACATGTAAAGTGCTGGAAATTCTTTTCAATACATTTTCAGAAACTGCTGGACAAAGGTTTACCTATGCATTAAAACTTTATTCAGAAATTTGACATGCTTTTGATGGCCATTTTGAAAATCTCGGCTATGTAGAATTTACCATTTTGTACGCCATCCTCAACTACCCTATTTACCAAATTTTGTTGAGATTGGAAAATGTTGAAAATTTTACAATACATGCATTCGCCTTTCATACCCAGAATTTCGAGTTAAAGATTTCATTCTTCATCCTCAACTACTCCGACATAACAAAGTTTACTGACACTGGACAAAATTGAAAAAGTGACACACTGAGCTCAATAAAGTAAAGTTGTGTTGTGTCCTCTGATTCCTCAACAGCACGGGAAATGCCTTTAAAAGCAAACTTGTATCTACTCCATGTCAGGAAGCTTTCATGTAAATTTTCACTTTTACGGCCCAGTGATTCTTGAGAAGATTTCTAAAGATTCTTCCTATAGATCAGCATATAAAACTTTGATCCCCTATTGTGGCCCCACACTACCCCAAAGGACCATGATTTAAACAAACTGGAATATATCACGAAGCTGTCATGTAAATCTAAATTTTCTGGCTCAATAGTTCTTGAGAAGAAGATATTTAAAGATTTCATATTTCTTTGCATAATTTTGTTTTTCTTTTTATAAATCATTGATGAAATCATACTTGCTGTAGCCCTTGCTTAAGTTCCTAACTGTCAATATGAAGTCATAATTGGAGTCAATTCTGCTTGTTCAAGTTGCTGTGTTAATGAAACTGAATTTGGTAAATGGTGTCATTCAAAATTCTATAGAAAACCCCTCAAAGATTCCCTAATTTATCACCATGAGCTTTCTTTAAACAATACGTTAAAAGGTTCTTTTTCAGAATCCAGAACATTCTATAGTCCCATGGGGATCCAGGCTAGAACAGATCCTCAGTACCTCCTTGCTTGTCATGAGAGGTGATTAAATAGGGTGGTCCTTCGGATGAGAATGCAAAAATCAAAGTCTTGTCACGAAAAAGATCCCTCCCTGCTCAAAGGCCATAAGCGCCAAGCATAGGCCTAAATTTTGCAGCCCTTCACTGGTAATGGTGATATCTCCACATGAGTGAAAGATTTTCAAGTGGGACATTAAACAATACACAAACAAACAAGCAAACCTTTGACTATAGTAGGCTGTTGTAGAGTGTTATCCCATGCATTTGCTAATTCTTCCAGCAAGATGTAACTCTGGGGGTTGTACTTATTGTTCGAGTCCAGAAGTCCAAGGTGTACACATTCACCAGCCATGTAATCAGTGAACATGCTCAATAGTGTGCACTTTTCCTCAACTGTAATCTGACGGTTTATGAGGTACTGAAAAAATAAAATAAAAACACAAATAAATAAAAAACCCTAAGTACAAATTAGAAAATAATAAAGGTTGAAAAGAATAACACAGTAGCTTCAGCCTTGGCCCATGGGCCTTAATGGTCACCAGAGTATCATAGCACATGGGCCTGAACCCCTGACCCAGCATATCTATTTATCTTTCTATCTATCTATATATATAAAAGAAGATTTTCTAAGTTTTAATACATTCTCACAATATGGCCATATTGGCCCTGCCCTAGCACCTGAACCCTTTGCCCGGGACAATTTGACAATTTCGGGAGAAAGCATCATGGAAATCAAAATCAAGCATAAGTTTCACACACACACACACACACACACACATAGAAGAAAAGATTTTCTATGATTGAATACATTTTCACTATAAGACCATACTGGCCCTATGCTAGGGCCTGAACCCTTGACCCAGGAGCAAAATTATTCACAAGTTAGGTATAGAGATCTTCATGGACATCATAATCAAACATTTAGTTTCTCAAATATAGATGGGAGTAGAGAAGATTTCTAAGATTTAATAGTTTTTTAATTTACTATATGGCCATATTGGCACAACCCTAGAGTCTGAAACCCTGAATCAGAAGTCATGAATTCACAATTTAGGTAGAGAGCTTCATGGACATCATAATCATACATGCATTTAGTTTCTCAAATACATCTGGAAGCAAAGAAGATTTTTTTGAATATTTAATATGAATTTTCACTATATGGCCATATTGGCACCACTCTGCAGCCTGAACTCCTGGCCCAGGAGCCATGAATTTCACAATTTTGGTCGAGAGCTTCATGGACATCATTATCATGCATATAGTTTTTCTATAATATATATGGAAGTAGACTGAAGATTTTCTAAGATGCGATACATTTTCACTATATGGCCATATTGGCCCCACCCTAGGGCCTGAACTGCTGACCCAGGGGCCATGATTTCAAGAATTTTGACAAAGGGCTTCATGGATATCATAATAAAACATTTAGTTTCTCTCCCATGGATATCACGATGAAGCATTTAGTTTCTCCCATGTGTGGGAGTAGAGATATAAAGGTGTTTTTAAACATATTTGACCCTGCCCCTGAGGCCCCAGGGGTAGAAAGGTAATAAATTTCACAATTTATATTCCTGTTATCTTAGAGATGCTTCACACCAAAAATGGCAACAAATGGTCTTCTTGTTTCCAAGAAGAAAAATGTAAAATTGTTAAAGGATGACATATGGCAATAGGTCACCCGAGTCACTCAGGTGACCTAAAAATCTAGTTGAAAAATACGCTACAAATAACTCGAAGGTGTTGACTATAACCAGACAGGTCACTGCCTCAAACAGTGATATGACATCTTTGACCATTGAGTAAACACGGACAAGATACTTAAATCAGACATCTCTTAGACGAGTTATGTACTTTGTTATTAACACTAAGATGACCTAGTAAGCCTTAGTTATTTATTCGATCTACATTTACTTTTACAATACTTTTATAATTATCTGGTAAAGCATTTCTATGCACAAGATGAAATTACTGTAAACTTCAAAGTAGAGCCAATAAACTGAGAAGTCTGGAAAAAAGATCATTTGTTATTTTTAACTTGCAAAAAACCACACACCCTTTTCATATTCCCCCTGTAAACTTTGATTTTTAACTCGCATTTAGCGAGTATTTTCCCTCAATTTCTTTGCCAAAAAAAAAAGAAAAAAGAAAAGAAAAAAAACCCATTTTACAAGAGTTTCTGCAAAGTCTAATACATCAGCTCAATATTATATGAATGCATAGTACTTTCCTTATATTAAGAATTTTTTGAGTTCTCATACCTCCTTAAAGTGACACTACAGTTCATTTTGCTTAAAAATCATAAACATGACAAATTTCCCAGAGCTTCCTCTAATTTTGTTGCATAGTTGAATATATAACTCTGCAAAATTTTTTTCTAAAGTTGAAAATTCTCATTTAAATGTAAAAATACATATTTGGCGGCCCTTTTATAAATACATTGAGAATTTTCTTTCCTGTCTTAAGATGCATCCGCATGGATGGTAAACAGTGAAAGGAAGCATACAATGGCTAAACCCAGAATTTTGACAGATAATTTTGTGATAAAAGGGGTTAAAATAGAACAAGATACAACTCATATGCAAACTAGAATTTACCCAGGGATATTACTATGACCCTCTAGCTACAAGACACACAGCAGGGCTTTAAATGTAAGTGCTATTTCATTTTTCATTAGAATATATGGCATGTTTTTAAAAAGAACATTGTTTGGTTAATGGGGACATATTGATTGATTGATCATATATTGTTTAACGTCCCGCTTGAGAATTTTTCACACATTTGGAGACGTTACCATTGCCGGTGAAGGGCTGCAAAATTTAGGTCTTATGCTTGGCACTTAAGGCTTTTCAGCAGGGAGGGATATTTATCCTGCCACAATGGCTGTGACATGGGGTCTCGGTTTTTGCAGTCTCATCTGAAGGACCATCCCATTTAGCCAACTCTTACAACAAGCAAGGGGTACTGAGGATCTATTCTAACAACCCGGATCCCCATGGGGTAATAGGGACATGAAAGGGTTTTGTTACAATAGTGATTTATAATTACTTAATTATAAGAAGCAGGAAATGATCCCATACTTGATACGCGAGTTTGGACTACTTTAAAGGGTTTATACACAACACGCATGTTGTCATATCAAATAACGTGATGTTAAATGTTCGAGTCAGTATGAAGAAACCATTGAATTCTGGATGATCTTCAAAGCGCAGTTGTCTGAGAGCAAATTAATGCATTCCTATTGTTCAAAATTGTCAGTATCTTGATTTTTATTATTTTATCGATTCATGTTTGAAAAAACACTCGATTAAAATGTGGAAAATAAGCTGTCCTGTCCCTTTAAATCTCCCCCAACAAGACATCCATAAGCCAAGAATCCTTGCAATACACACATCTTCAAGTTGTTTACAATGGCCCTAGCTTTAATACTATGATCAGCAGGAGTTAAAGGGATAAATGTACTCACTTTCTAATACTTCTCAAAACTAACCAAGTTTAACATGATGTAATTTTCTCAAAAATTGAGAAAAAAATCCAAATCCTTGCCACATGTAGATCTTCAATACCCATACAAACATTTTGTAAAATAAGAAGGTCCTCACTTAAAACTGTGGGAGAAGTTAACCAGACATATTATGTACCCTCCATGAGAAGTTGAAATAGATCAAAACTGCAACACAACTAAGAAGCTACACAGCAAGTTTCAGCAGAGAAATGAAAAGAGACATGCTCCATCTGAAGATTAAGGTGAAAAAATGGTTTGCTTCACATTACCAAGGAAAAAAAAAAAAAGAAAAAGAAAAAAAGATAGTTAGGATGGGAGGTTTTTTCTCTTGTGTTTTTTTTTTTTTTTTTTTTTTTTTTTTAAATTTTGAATTATAATTGTTTTACGGGCATTAGTTTACGTCAATTCAAGAAGTGGACCTAAACTATGAAATAAATACTAAATAACAAGAATTGATCATGCATTAGGGTTTTCAGTAAACAGGTGAATTGAGAATTTGACAGATTGATTGTATCATGTCTTCGTAAATGTGATTATGATTATATGGTGTTTAATGTCTCACTCGAGAATCTTTCACTCATATGGAGACGTCACCACTGCCTGTGCAGGGCTGCAAAATTTAGGCCTATGCTCAGCACTTACGGTGTTTGAGGAGAGAGGGATCTTTAACGTGCCATATCTGCTGTGACACAGGGCCTCGGTTTTTACGGTCTCATCCAAAGGACTGCCCAAATTTAGTTGCCTCATACGACAAGCAAGGAGGTATTGAGGACCTCTTCTAACCCGGATCACCCATGGGGTTTGAGAATTTGAAGTGGGTCATATTGACTGCATGACTATGCTATTGGCCATATCCCCTGGAAAAGTTTGAAAATAGAATTCAGAATGGTGCATTCTGTGTTAATCTGGAGAACAATATTTTTAATTTTTATCCGAGTATAAAACAGACTATGTGAATTGACATCATCATAATGGTTGTGAAATTGTTTTACAGGTACATGGACACAATAGTACGGCCATTAATCAAACGCCAGGGACTTGACAAGGAAGAATTAAAAAATTACCGACCTGTTTCGAACTTACCCTTCCTGTCTAAAGTATTGGAAAAAGCAGTGGCAGCTCGACTCGAAAAACACTTAAATGCTTACCAGCTTCTTGACCAAGTGCAATCTGCATACCGAAATTGTCACTCGACTGAAACTGCCCTTTTGCGGGTGCACCATGATATTACCTCTGCATTGGATAGGAATTCATGTGTTGCCCTCGTGATGCTTGATCTCTCGGCTGCATTTGATGTTATAGACCATAACATACTCATCGGGCGACTTGAGTACGCGTTTGGTATCACAGGGTCGGCTTTATCATGGATGAGGTCTTATCTGTCAGGTAGAAGTCAACAAATTGCTGTTGGAACTGCGCTGTCCAAAGAGTTCTTACTCCACTTTGGTGTCCCACAGGGTTCTGTCCTGGGACCTCGTCTATATTGTATGTTCTCCAAACCAATCGGAGAGATTTGCAGGAGGCATAATATGTGTTATCACTGCTATGCGGATGACACTCAGGTATACTTGATCATAAATCCGAAGGAAAACTGGGACAACATTGCAGATAGACTTGAAAGCTGTCTTTCGGATGTAGAAAACTGGATGAGAAACAACATACTAAAGCTGAACCAGGAAAAGACAGAACTAATCATCTTTTCCCCAAAACGTAAGGCAAATGAATTTTCAGGATGTCAACTTCCCTTTGGGGGATCTGTCATCACTAATGCTTTCTGTGTCAAAAATCTTGGGGTACTTTTCGATAGTGAACTTAGCATGGATTCTCAAATTAATTCAGTGTCTAGATCCTGTTATTTCCATCTTCGTAACATCGGTAGGATAAGATCCCTTATAACTGAGGATGCATGCAGGACAATCGTAAGATCACTCGTTACATCTAAACTAGATTATGGCAATGCTCTTCTTTATGGTGTGAAGGCCACGTCCATGCAGAAACTGCAGGAAGTTCAAAACACCGCTGCCAGGCTAGTGACACGTTCAAGGAAATATGAGCATATTACACCGATTCTCATATCCCTTCACTGGCTACCTGTGGCATATCGAACTTATAAAATCCTTTTGTACGCCTTCAAAGCACTGCATCAAAAAGCCCCAGATACATCCAGGAACTGGTTCAGGTATACCGCCCACAACGTACACTCCGGTCTGGAGATTCATTGTGCCTTCTAAAGCCACGCACTCACAGCAGGGTGTATGGTGATAGAAGGTTCGATGTGTCCTCGGCCACCCTGTGGAACTGCCTCCCGCTGAACCTTCGTTGTGAACAATCACTTGCTGTTTTTAAACAAAAGCTAAAAACACATCTTTTTAAACTTGCTTTTGATTTATAATGTATCCAGTTATTTTCTGTTTTAACAAAAATGATAATAAAAAAAAAAAAAAAAAAAAATTACTAATACCTCCCATTTCGACTTTAGATGATTATTATTTTTGTGACCTTTCAATTTATATAATGTTCGTTTTTATATTGCCCTTGTTTTATATGTTAAGCGCTTTAGAGTAATTATATAATTAGATAAGGCGCTATATAAAAATAGTATAATAATAATAATAATTCCAGCTGAAAATTTTCAAATTTTATTTTTCCATTTTTAATGTTTCAATGCTCAAGTAAACTAATATATTTCTAATGGTCAGCAAAAATCTTAATATTACACTAGAAATACAGTTCTTACAATTATTTGTTTTACATGTAACAAGGCTTGTGCCATGTTTTTGTTTACATAAATTAAATATACTTGTAAAGATTTTATTTAAAGCAAGTTTTTTTTTTAATTTACAAGTTATTTCTGAACACAATTAAACATTTACTTGTGTATGTTGCATGATCTCATTTTATAGAACACGAGTTCGAGCGCCGCTCGTGCCATGGCCGCGACAAACCCAAGACGCAAAATAGGCAGCGATTGCTCCTTCGTCACACGCTCGGCATTTGGAAGAGAGAATCACGGGTCTTTCGAATATGACCTTAAAAACAGAGGTCCCGTGTCACGGTAGGCGTTGGCACGTTAAAGAACCCTCAATGCTACGGCCTTGAGTGCTAAGCACATGTCTGAATTTGTGGAGATAGGCCTAGATCTAGATAGAAGACTGGTTTAGCCCTCTGCAAACTTTACAAGTTAAAACTAGGGGGAAATCATTGAAATAAATATGGACATATAGCATCCATTGACTTTGTTTTCTTGTGGTTTATATTGTTGAAATCACGATTTCTGCAACTTCCTCCCATTATTATTTCATGCTTTCACCACTACAGAGGTTTTCATTTACTAACCTATAGGCCTAATACTGGGCATAATTATGATTTAGCAATTTATTAAATAATATCACCGTGACACAAATTATGTCTCTCTATTGGTCCTCACCAAAAATTTCCACACAACAGATGGCGGCAAGTCTCCGTAGAGCATCCCTATCAAAGAGGGAGAATTTTTCATAACAATATCATCTGCCTCGACCAAAGCTTTCATCATATTGTCATCGTACTCTATTAAGAGGTCGTTCTCGGCATATTCTGACTTTTTCTGTGAAGTTTTTAGCCCGTGTTTAATTCTCCGAGGCATCGTCTGAACTTTCCCTCGTTTTCAACTTCCTTAATATTGACTGAATTTCCCGCGAAACCTCATTTCCGGCTGAACGAGCAAAATATTGGAGGCTCGATATGATATTGGCTAGGGCAGTTTTTGTTTGTTTGTACATTATTATTATTGTTGTTACGAAATATTTATCACTATGTTTTATTTTTTAAATTTGTTCATTTAAACCCTCTTGTAAAATTATCTTTGACACTTTACGTGAAAACTTATTTCCCATAATTCCTTGAGGTAAACAGTTGTGTAACACGTGCACATGGCAGCGTTGTAACTGTTGTAACTTCGAAACTGTCATTACCATGCCAGAAGGTCCCGAGTTGCATCTTGCAAGTCAGTTTGTAAATCTTGTGTGTAAAGGTAGAATATTTAAAGGTCCAATAATAAAATCTGAAGTAAGTAAACATGCCCATGTGGAATTTGAAGAGGAATACACAATCTCGGCGACATCCAGGGGCAAGGAAATGAAACTAACTCTGACCACCCCATGTGTGGATGAGAAATCAGCCAGCAAAATCGAAGGCAAATCTCTAAATATCATATTTCAGTTTGGAATGTCGGGGAAGTTTGATTTCTATGAGGCCACAGAACTTAAGAAGCATGCACATCTGAATTTCTTCACTAGAGGAGAACCCCGGATGGTACTAAGTTTTGTGGACTACAGGAGATTTGGTAAATGGCATGTGGGCGGGGATTGGTCACAAGGAAGAGGGCCATGTGTCCTGTTTGAATACCAGGCCTTCAGGTAAATCTAGAATTGATTTTTCTTTGATTTTTTTTTTTTTTTTTTAATTTATGTCATTTTGTCAGATTCAGAAGTGCAGTGCAACTACAATGAGTAAGATAAAACTTTCACTCAGATATACATTCCTTTGTTTTGTAGTGTTAGAATGCTTATACAGTCCTTTTACTAGCTTTGGTTACAGCTCAGTCAGTAGAGGTCCTGGATTCAGCCAAGGCATCTGGTGTCCAACTTTGGGGCTAGTTACTCTCTGATGGTGAGAGTGATTGCTCCCGAAACTTTAACCCAAATATGTAGGCACTCCAGGAGAGATAAAACATTTCTCTCAAATGAACATAAACTATTTATAAACTAAAACTCAAAACACAAAATTTGGAATGGCTCACCTGTGCGAGTGCAACAGACTTTATTCTATGAAACATACTTCTAATAAATTTTTAGCTTCAGTTGATTCAACATTTTTACAATACAAAAACGTAACATAATTAACATCAAACACATGTAATATTTAGAGAAGAGTGGGCAGGTGGGGGTCTGTTGCATGTTGGGCAGCAAATTCTCGAATGATTTAACTATGTTAAATGTGAACACAGGTAAACTTCAATAAGCACGGATAACTTTATATGACCAATCGAAGATCAGACATAAAAGTACTAAAGTCAGCATTCGAAACAAACTCGCATGTTACCTGTAACATTCATAAATAAATCTCTCTATGAAGCAGGACAATGCAGTGATGTTAGCTGTATATGTGTATGGCCTTGCTATTAGCTCTAGCTAGTGGATTAACCCTTTAGCGAGATCGTTAAAGCACTGGACTGTCATGCCAAAGGCCCTTAGTGGTTCATTTCTCAGCAGAGGTCACGTAGTTTCTACGATATTTGCCTTATATCCCATATCTGCTGAATACACTTATCGGTACCTATTGTGACACTATATCAAACAATGTATCTTAGGAGTTAATATTTGCTGCAAGCTGGTCTCTGGTAAAAGACCACAGATACAATTAAAGATCTGTAGGTTTAGTCCTGCAGTTACTTTTAATTTTCCAAATTTTGTCAAATCTTGGAAGTTTTTTGTGCATGGCTTGGGGTTTCACTGAAAATCAAAACTTGTGTTTTCTAAAAGACAAACAGAATGATATATCTGCAGTCTCAATGAAAACTGGTCATTCAGACCTCTGTATCTGGATTATTTTTGTGATTTAGTGTAATCCACAGGTACAAATCAGACAAATTAATGTTCCAGTTTTGAAAAGAACTCTGAAGAGAGGCAGAGAGTTCAAAATGCATTTAGCCATTTAAACAGTGTACATATTGGTTTAGTCAAAATTAGTTGAGAGTGTGATAGAAACACTTAAATATCTTTATTGATTCTGATCCCTGTCATTATTCATTTTAGTTTATGGTAAATTAAACATATTTTTAACTGAAAATCATTGATCTTTATGACGACAAGAACATAGGCCTCTGTTTTGTACATTTTTAAAAATATTTCTACTGGACTTGGTTTTCAGGCTAGTGACTAATTTTGAAGACTGGATGAGAATATTTGACCTAAAACGTGCAATGTATACTTCCTGATTGTTTTCCCAATTTACCTCTTTTCTGATGTAAACTTCTAATCAGAGAGGGTACAGCTAGGATGTAGTACCAGATAGGGTCATTTAACCCCTGTGTCTATGTTATACTTTATTTCAATTTGTTGGGCTGTAAATTCATCGCTAGAGGATTTGATGGAAGGTCAGTTAGTGTTCCATGATCATCTGTTTACCATTTAGTGGAAAGAGGGGGAAAAAACTCCAGCCTCACTGGCCATTAAATTTTTATACGCCCATCAAAGACAGGACTTGTTATGTTGTGGCAATCATGTCAGTCCGTCTGTTCCGGTTCATGTCCGAGTTGTATCTTTGAGACCTAGAATAATCAAACTTTGTCAGATTATACATGGGTCACTGTGACATATGCTTAATAAGATATGGCCAAATATGGCAAAATCATGTCCGACTTGTAACTGGACAATTATTTGATCTAGAATTATCAAACTTGGTCAGTTAATGCATCTTTGGAAGAAGGTGGGTCATGCCCTAAATCAAGGTCACTTGACCTATAGTTAAGTTCACTTGGCCATATATGTCATAACCCTTTTTTGGGTTCATGTAGATATTTTCATAAAATTTGGTTGTATAACAATTCATATGAATACTTATGTTGTTGCTAGCATTAATGATATAAATGTATATGCAGTATTGTTCTACAAAATTTGCAAAGACTTAACAAGCACATCACAGAACATGGGAATGATCATTTATTAAGATATATTGACAAGTCAAATGCTATGTGCAATAGACAAATTACAAGGATCTTCATTTTACCTAAGACTTCAAAGATATTGGTGGAATATTTGCACCAATGAAGGTTGGCAGGATTTTGTGTCATGCACTTTTATCTGTTTATAAAGAATAAACATGTGATGGGCGTATCATGTGCCGTGGCGGTGCACTTTATTTTGATTGTGGAAAAACTGAAATAAGTATGAGTATTAGAGGTCTATACACTAAATATTTGTCAAAGTGGTCTTCTAAGTAAATAAACAAATCCTAAGATGCTCAATAGTTTCTCTGTAACGAACTCTTGCATAAGGTGAGATGGAAAGTATATCATTATACACACTCGGAAGATACAGCTACTTATTGCTGCTTTCCTTTCATTGTCTGTAATGAGAGATTAACAGCTGCTATGCAACCACCCAAAACTGCAGGAAAACACAAATCTAGTACGTCTTTTGTCAGGATTTGAAAAAAAAAAAATCTCAAACAAAAATAGAAATTTATCACTTTTCTTTGTTAAAAATAATAAGCATATGTAAATAATTATTACATATTTAATTCAGGGACCCAATTCAAGCAATTTCTTCTTGATGTGGTCAAATTAAAACAAAATCCACACTTTCATAACTGCAATCATTATCTACATAGTACATAACCAGTCTATAGTTTATGTATCCACCTATGCATTCCATAGAATACTGAGTTTTCCTCCATCACAGAACAGCTGATATCTTGGATATATTGCCTGTCGTTTGGACTTTTTATGATGTACAATGGTCACAGCATTCACATAAATGTATGTTTTGTAGGAAAAATGTTCTGGACAATGTAAAGGATTCTGCTTTCAACAAACCAATCTGTGAATCGCTTCTGAACCAAAAATACTTTAATGGCATTGGAAATTATTTGAGAGCTGAAATTTTATACAGGTAAACAATTCATGTTTAATTTGATTATGATTAGTTTAATATTAGAAAAGTAGAAGCACTTGTTTATATTAATATTTAATTGACAAACGTTGGTGTTGGAGATGGTATGTAATGCTGGTGTTAGAGATGATTTAATTGCTCAGACAAAATGGTGCTCTGTCATTAGATATGGTGCATCATAAGATTGTCATCTGAATTTCTTTCGACAAGTAGCAAAATTTAGATGGCAACATGGTGTCTGGAACATCTATTTAATTGCATTTCTTTCTTACATATCAGTACATATTTACGTATATTAAACATATTGGTCCTTGACAAAACAAAACACTTTTAGGTTTGTTGCTGGCTGTCTACAGAAATTAGTCGCGTTTTTGAAGTCCATCGAGGGATCAGCTTCACCTCACTTCTATGGACCTGAACACCCTGGTGAATTTCTGTAGACAGTAACAAATCTAATCAGTATAAATGTATTTACATGTATATTTCCCACTGCTTCACTGTTACTGATGTTCAGACAAAACATTTAACTTCTTTGATTGCTCATCTCAATGTAGTCAACAATGGCATGATCATTGAAATTGACATATATATTCATCCTGAATTTTAAATTGCTGGCATTCACAGATTTATTTTTCAATCATATGTTACAAGTTCTTTGAAAATTTAAATGATGAGAATGAGCTGTAGTCACACTACATCTTACTTACTTTTCATTTATGTCTACACATAAGGCAGCTACAAGGTCTCTTCACTGGCTCCTGTCCTGCACTACTCGTCCTCTGGTGTATGTCTACACATAAGGTGGCTACAAGGTCTCTTTTGCGCTGCTCGTCCTATGGTGTATGCCTACACATAAGGCAGCTACAAGGTCTCTTCACTGGCTCCTGTCCTGCGCTGCTCGTCCTCTGGTGTATGTCAACACATAAGGCAGCTACAAGGTCTCTTCACTGGCTCCTGTCCTGCACTACTCGTCCTCTGGTGTATGCCTACACATAAGGCAGCTACAAGGTCTCTTCACTGGCTCCTGTCCTGCGCTGCTCGTCCTCTGGTGTATGTCAACACATAAGGCAGCTACAAGGTCTCTTCACTGGCTCCTGTCCTGCACTACTCGTCCTCTGGTGTATGCCTACACATAAGGCAGCTACAAGGTCTCTTCACTGGCTCCTGTCCTGCGCTGCTCGTCCTCTGGTGTATGTCTACACATAAGGCAGCTACAAAGTCTCTTCACTGGCTCCTGTCCTGCGCTGCTCGTCCTATGGTGTATGTCTACACATAAGGTGGCTACAAGGTCTCTTTTGCGCTGCTAGTCCTATGGTGTATGCCTACACATAAGGCAGCTACAAGGTCTCTTCACTGGCTCCTGTCCTGTGCTGCTCGTCCTCTGGTGTATGTCAACACATAAGGCAGCTACAAGGTCTCTTCACTGGTTCCTGTCCTGTGCTGCTCGTCCTATGGTGTATGTCTACACATAAGTCAGCTACAAGGTCTCTTCACTGGCTCCTGTCCTGCGCTGCTTGTCCTATGGTGTATGTCTACACAAAAGTCAGCTACAAGGTCCCTTCACTGGCTCCTGTCCTGCGCTGCTCGTCCTATGGTGTTCCAGGTATATCCAGTCTCTTTCATTTCTATATCTGTAGTTCTTCTCCCAGCCCCTTTCAGTCTCCCAGGTCTTCTCTTTCCAGTGGTGCCCTTTTCATAGCTCTTCTTTCAATGCTGTTCTAAGTAGATGCTCCAGATATCTCCACCTGCTGTGCTTTATGTTTGTGTCTCCCACTTCCACTTCTCTCCATTGCCCCCTTGTTGCTGACCCGATCATGCCACCTCTCTCCAAGAATTCTTTTGAAGCATCTTCCTTCAAACCCTCTCAGTGTGCTCTCTATCTCCTTGTTGGTCTTCTATCTTTCCACCACATATAATAGCACTGTCTAACATTGCTCTTGTACAGCTTGATCTTGATCTTTCTCAAGATTTTTCTTGATTTCCGGATGTTGCCCAGTGTTTGAAATGCTTTAGCAGCTTTTCCTGTCCTGATGATGACTTCCTCCTTCAACTCGCCACTGATGTTAACCATGCTCCCAGGGTAGCAGAATGTCTTTACCTCTTAAGATAACTGCCACCCCTCCTTTGTGTAATCCATCATTTCTTCCTGACCAACATATTACTGCTTCTGTGTTTTGAATGAATTTTCCACTCTTCATCTACACTCACTGATGGTTAGAATATTTACACCATACTGGTCCATTTCATGTACCATATGTGAAAGCCTACTCATCTCATTCAGTGTATGCACATTCCAATATACTGTTGCTGCTTTTGAGACAGTATGGAGTTTGTTGAAGTGTTTTCACTTGTCGGGCACTGCCCTTGGACAGAAATTACTACCTGCCTTCATGAAGCAAATTATGTTCCTTGTGTTTGTTTCTGCAGCAGCTGAGGTTTTACATGGCTGGGTTGCTAGCAGAGTGCACAACCCTCCTCCTTTCTCAAACTAGCTTGGAACCAGTCATGAAGGAGTTCGTCACTCTACACTTAGACAGGCAATTTCAAATGATCCAGTCAGGCAATATAAAGTGGTCTGGATGGGCAGTGTTATATGGTCTGGATGGGCAGAGTCATGTGATCTGGATGGGCAGTGTCATTTGGTGTGGATGGGCAGTGTCATGTGGTGTGGATGGGCAGTGTCATGTGGTGTGGATGGGCAGTGTCATGTGGTGTGGATGGGCAGTAGCAATTGGTGCAGATGGGTAATATCAAGGGATTTAAACAGACAGTAATTATAAGACATACAATTAGACAGACAAGATCAACAAACAGGAGAAAGTGATCCATGAATTTTCACTACTTTAGAGTCAACACAAAAATTTACATTTACATACAACATTTGATTGTGATAGTCCTGTGTCACTTACAACATTGAGCTGTATTATGTGTATGAAGATTCATGTATCAACTGCACATTCATTCTTTTCAGAGCTGGGATTCCACCGTTTGTGGCCGCTAGATCAGTTCTGGAGCCCCTGGTTGATGAAGTGTCACAGAGTGCAAACAAAGTGAAGGTTAAGTCTGAATCCCAAGACATTTTACAGCTGTGCCACACACTGCCACAGGAAGTGGTGAATCTAGGTAAGTCTGATGCCTGTTGTATTATAGTCACTGAAGGATATTCATCATACATAGGTTCTGAAATGCTCCATAGAGAAACAAGTATTTGTAAATTTGTTGAAGATGACCTTATTAAATGAAATCTATACAGTGTATACTGTTAGCCTCGTACAAGTATTGATGAAAGCGTGAAAAAAAGATTCACGGTGTTAAAAACTAATGAGGATAACTGTGTGAAGATTTTTAAAGCAAACATATCTGTCAATGATCAACGATATGTTTTCATTGTCCTAAAGGTCTGAAGAATATATGCATTTTGCCCATACTTTTATAACAGACATCAATACAATCACATAATTTAAGCACATGAAACAAAAAATTCTGAAAATAAAAAAAAAACAACTTCTTAATGGGAGGAGGTGATGTTCTAAGATGTACTATGTGGGTAAAAGTACATGTTTGTGAGAAATTTGGTAACCTATAAGCTACAAAGTGGTACCTAATCTTCCCATTGTGCTGTACAACACAGTTTGTTGATAAGATCACAACACAATTTGTTATGTTACCAGTTTGTAATTTCATCGTAGAATGTAGTGTCAGTAAATTCATATAGAAGAGAACAATTCTATAATCAAAGCATTTCCTCTTCCTTCAACTGGCTGGCCAGGAGGGACAGGGTATGATCCTGAAGGGAGAGACCCAGACTACTCCAAGTTCTCTGAGTGGCTCCAGTGCTACTACAAACCAGACATGAAAAATATGGCAGACCACAACAAGAGAACAATATGGTACCATGGAAATCCAGGGCCCCTGCTTCCAAAAGGTATTCAGTAGACGGCGAGCGAAAATTTGCCAGTTTTGAATTTGATGCTAGTCTTCAAAGTAGTAGAACAATGCACAAATTACGTACATGTAGGGTTTCAACTGGTTGTAATAATAGATCATAATGATATGGAAAAGTAGTACACTTTTACATCTACTTGTTCACAAGTAAATCTACTTGTTCTTATCAAATCTATTCATTCACTATTAAATCTCTTTGTTCAGTATTAAATCTATTTGTTCACTATTAATTCTCTTCTTCTTTATTAAATCTACTTCTTGTTCTTAGGCTTGTATGAAATGTTTGCAAACTTGTAAAAATTTGCAATGAAAATTCATCTTGCTACATGTACATGTAGTTCAGATAAGTTTCCTAAATTTTATAGATATTAAAACAAGAGGGGTAAAGAGAAGTTCGAAATTAGCCAAAAATGATCAAAAGGTATGTTTGATATACCTACCTACCTACTTACCTACCTACCTATCTACCTACTTACCTATGTACTTACCTACCTAAATACTCACCTACTTACCTACCTACCTATCTACCTACTTACCTACCTACCTATCTACCTACTTACCTACCTATCTACCTACTTACCTACCTACCTATCTACCTACTTACCTACATACTTATCTATGTACTTACCTACCTAAATACTCACCTACCTACCTACCTACCTACCTACCTACCTACCTACCTACCTACCTACCTACCTACTTACCCACCTACCTATCTACCTACTTATCTACCTATCTACCTACTTATCTACCTATCTACCTACTTACCTATGTACTTACCTACCTACTTACCTACTTACCTACCTAAATACTCACCTACTTACCTACCTACCTATGTACCTACATATTTACCTACCTACCTACCTACTTACCTACCTACCTACTTACCTACCTACCTACCTATATACCTACTTACCTATGTACTTACCTACATACTTACTTACCTACCTACTTACCTACCTACCTACCTACCTAAATACTTACTTACCTACCTACTTACCTACATATTTACCTACCTACTTACCTACCTACCTACCTACTTACCGACCTACCTACCTACCTGCCTAAATACGCAACTACTTACCTACATACTTACTTACCTACCTACTTACCTACCTACCTACCTAAATACTTACTTACCTACCTACTTACCTACATATTTACCTACCTACTTACTTACCTACCTACCTACTTACCGACCTACCTACCTACCTGCCTAAATACTCAACTACTTACCTACCTACTTACTTACCTACCTACCTACTTACCTACCTACCTACCAAGTAGACTGGTGCATGATAATTTTCTGTGTTTCCAGGTTCTTTAAGGTTTGATTTAGGTGCATAAGTAAAAAATTGTCATAAGTGATTCAGTGCCATTTAGTTATTTGATGTGGTTCAAAACTGCTATGGTAAAATTACAGCATGTAATATTCTGTTTTGTGCTGGTAGAAAATGAAGAAAAGAGACCGAGAATCTGAAGACTCAAATGAGGAGAACGGTAGATCTATTATTGTAACACGGAAAAAGCTCCATAAAGCAGAATACACAAAGCAGACGTCATCAAAATCGTTAACAAAGTCATCTTCAAAATCATTTAAAACATCATCCACCAAGGGCAGGAAGTCCAGCAGTTCAGCAGATGTAAGGAAAAATGGATCTGCTCTCACAAGAAGGAAGCTAGCTGAAGTAGAAGAAGATGGCTTGATTTTGAAGAAATCTGAATTCTTCAACTCAGATAATGATATCGCATCATATGGTGTTGTTAATAAAGATTCAGATACTGGAACTCCTAAAGCATCAAAGTCACTGAAAGAAAAGAACAAAACCTTCAGCACGACAGTAAAATCTGATAGCAAACGACAGAAGGGCATGACATCTGATAGCAGACGACAGAGGGGCATGACATCTGATAGCAGACGACACAAGGGAATGACATCTGATAGCAGACGACACAAGGGAATGACATCTGCTGGCAAGAGACAGAGGAAACCTGTTATTGCAACAATGAATGGGAGAAATTCACCAGAGGTCACTCTGAAATCTGTGAGACAGAGAGCAATGAGAGGTAGGTGTGTTTCTGTAGTGAGAAGTATACTGCATTCAAAGTTGTATCACTTGGAAATTTAATCTCAAAAGTTCAATTCTTACATTTTTGAAGTATTTGTTTTGCAGGTTTTTTTTCTTTGGTATCTAGAGCTACAAATTGTAATGACAGCCATTTCCTCATGATTGCTTTGCAGTTGTAAACTTTGCATTTGATTGTAAATTAATCCTTCATTAGTATGAGTGTGGAATAGATCATTTTCGAGTTACCATATTCCAGCGGTATTCTACTTTGTACATAAGTCACATGCTTTTTGTTAAATTGCGGGGCACATCAGTTCCGGTAAAATTGTTTTTGTTAGAATCGAGTTCGTCTGCTGCAAAATGTCCAAGTTCTATTGTGTTGTTGAAGGATGTACGTCAGAAAAGAGAACGAAGGGGAGATATGGATTCATGGCTGATGTGAAATTCTTTCTATTTCTCACATCTAAACAGCCCAAACTCTCAAAAAAAAGGCTTGCAGTGTTAAGGCGCTGTGACTTCAACTGGTCATGACAGATTATGCTCCAGACATTTTGTAGATTGTGAACCAATGCATCATCTTTACCCCAATCCTTTTTGGTATATAACAACTACAAATTTTTGCAGGGAACCCGGGGAACATCATTTATCTAGAACAGATTAATCACCTTAATGATGACACCATCGAAATTGAAGACGCACCATTTCTTGATACACTTGAATTCAATTCTGCTGCAAGTTGACATAGTCTTAACATGTTATCTTTTCTATAAAAATGACTTGTAACTCCTCGATCCAGTAAAATCCGCTTTAATTCTGATACATTAAAAGTTTCGAAATTCATGTTGAAACTGGATGTTGATGTGCCCGCATTGAGTACAAAGTAAATGTTAGAATCATGCTGGAATATGATAACTCGAAGATGGACCATTGGAAAATTCCACCACACGGACAAGATTCACTGTTTAGCACTTGGCAAAGTTTCGTCCTGGACTGTGGATCTTGTCCCCAAGGTGGAATTTCTTTATCTCACAGAAGTAAATAATGAAAGATTAATTTTCCACTGTTTAGTGACTCAGTTCAGAAGCTTTGAGAAGATTTAGAATCTTTGAAAATGCAAAAAGTAATTAGACAGAATGAGCATATCTTAAAATGGTTTACACTTTATGTGGAAACTAATAATCCCAAGGCTGTCCCTCAGAAGGTTATATCAGACTGAATTTTGAATGAAATAAAATGAAATATTATACTTTTACATTTGATGTAAATCATAGAAAAGACATTACTTTATAATTAATGATGTAGCAGAGTAAGATAAGAAAATATCGTATGGCTGTCTCACATGGAGAATGTTGATTTCACAATTTTTGAGAAAATTATTTTACATCTACATGTATTTTAATGGCTGGGAATTCTGACAGATATGAAAATAAAATCTGAATATAAGAAAAAACTTCATTTTTGAAAATACATGAGGATATAACCTTCCAAGCTTAACTCCAGCATACTTTTAATGATGTGTTAACATGTAAATGTTGCTATTGTGGTAGATTTTCACATGTTGTCAAGGCTAAATACAGACATTTCCATTCAAATGAGATATGTTTACATGTAATTTTTTCTTTTGCATAAATCAACAGCTTACAATGCTTTCAAAAGATCTCATCATTCTGATTAAAATCATATCCTTAAATATGCTCACACAGCTTGCTATGAGTTATGAGTTGACCCATTAAGGATATGATTTTAGTCGGTTAATTTTTTTTATTACTACGAGGGCGAGTCAGTAAGTAACAGTCTAACTTATTTCTGGTTGAGATCCACTCATCTTTTTTGATTTAATTGCCCTGTAGTGTGATGCATGTAGATCAGCTGTGTTCAAGTCCATAACTGAAAAAGTCAAAGTCCTTTCCATTGACCCATTCCTCAACTGCCATCTCAACTTCTTCAATGGATCGGAAATGATATCCATGGATATCCTTTTTCAAGTTTAGGAATAGGAAGAAGTCAATAGGAGCTAGATCAGGCGAATAGGCAGGATGTGGTATGAATTCGTACCTGTTTTGCTCTACAGCATCTATTGCATTTTCGCAAATGTAGACTCTTGCTTTGTCCTGTTGCAGCAAAACAACTTTAGAGAGTTTACCTCAGAATTTTTCATGGATGGTGGTTCTCAGCTGGTCTAGCAAGTTTGCTTAGTACACTCCAGTTATTGTACTTCTATTGGGTAAAAAGTCCAACATTATAATGCCTTTTGCATCTCAAAATACTGTCGCCATCACCTTGCCAGCAGATGGTTGTGTCTTGAACTTCTTTGGCCTCAGGGACCCCGGATCTTCCCACTGGCTATTGAGTTTTATTCTCTGGCTCATAATAATAAACCCAAGTCTCATCTACAGTAACCAGATGCAAAAGAAAATCATCTTTTGACCTAACATGCTTCAACAAGGCACAGCATACTGATGCTCTGGTTGCCATTTGCTCATCGCTAAGGGATTAGGGGACCCAATGGGCTGTTAGCTTCCGCATACCTAAACAATCATGTAAGATTGTTGAAATGCTACCTATGAAATGCCTAATGCCGGCACTATTTCTTCCACCTGAATTCGCCTATCAGAGGATACCAGATCCCTATCTTTGTTACACATTTCTTTGTCTGTGGCATCCAGTGGGCATTCACACCTGGCTTCAACTTCTAAAGATGTTCTACCATGTTTGAATTCCCCTACCCAGTATTCAACCTGAGCATAAGATGATGTTGAAGATCCATAAATATCGGCTAACTCACTGTGTATTTCCTTACTTGTTTTACCTTTAAAATAAGTACAGAATTACAGCACGGTATTCAACTTTAGATGAAAAACATGCCCTTGCATCACTAGCCATGTTTTACATTCAATATCTTATTAAAGAATAACTCAATACGCATACAATTTTGTACCCAGGAGTAATACATGTATTGAAACAAGGCACGAAAATTGTGACCATCGGTCAATTGGAAATGGGATAGGCTGGATACTAATTGACTTGCCCTTGTACATTTGTGAATTTTTAAAATACATATAATCATTTAATGCATTGTATTATTCAATTTTTCAGCGGAGAGGGCAATATTGCGACATCAGAAATAATGTTTTAACAGATTTCTGCAATTTTCCTCCGACAAGATAATTCAAGAAGAGAAACAGGATGGAACACAATCATCATTTATTGTCAAAAATGTCTATTATCAAGTTTGTAACAACATGTTCAAAACCAATCACTGCATAATGATGGTTGTGAAGGAAAGTTTGCCAAAATAAAATGGACTGGATTTGGGTCTATAAAAAATTTGTTTATAAAACAAAAACAGTTACAGTTATAAAAAATCTCAATTTTGTCTTGGAAGATGGAATTCTATGGAATTCTTTAGACTCCATATTTGTTTTGTTAAAATTGTATATAATAGTATTCTTGTGTGTGTGTGTGTGTGAAGTATCTTAAAGGGAAATAATACAATTTTAAAGTGATATTAACTGTAAATTTGAAACTTTTATTGGTTCCATACTGGCTTTGCCGAAGGGGACTATTAGTGTACCTTTGGTCTGTCTGTCTGTGTCATTCCGAATCACTTTTCTGGACATTTTTCATATTGGATGAAGATATTCAACTTATCAGAATATGGCTTTGTCTAAGATCAAATTTGAGTCTGTTTACGCTTGACCTACTATTGACTGAATTATGGCCCTTGATGAATGCTTGAGGTTTTCTGAACGTTTCTCCTCAGTGGATGAAGATATTCAACTGAAATTTTAGATATGACTTTGTCTTGGATAGTTGCAGATCAAGTTTAATTTTCGTTGCACTCTAGATATTTTTGACTGAATTATGCCAGTTAAATTCCGAGAATCCATTTTTGAAACTTTTCTTAGCATTAGATGAAGATTTTCAATTGAAATTTGATATTTGGCATTGTATTGGATAAATACAGATCAAGTTTGAGTTTCGTTACACTTGACCTACTTTTGACTGAATTATCCTATCGGTAGGGGACATAATAGTATTCTCTGCATGTATTCAGAATGGTTTTTTGTTTTTGTTTTTTGTGTTTGTTTGTAAAAATGTGCACAATTTTGAAATATCTAATTTTACTCCGGAACATTTAACACTTGTGCATAGTCTGAAGAGCAAGGAGGTTTCCAATAATGGTGAAATTCACGTCTCATGAATAGGGGGGTGGGGGGTTGGGAAGAGGGGGGGGGGGTTCCTGTCCTAGGGCCAGGCTTTATGGCTCATATAGTTAAAATGCATTATTCCTTTATAATCCTCTTGAATCTAGGACTTTAAGTAATCAAACTAATCAGTACAAATGAGACGGAGAGAAACACAGTGAAGTTCATCATGGGCTTGGTAAGGGGATGGGACTTTACCGTTCAAACATGTATGTGAAATGTATGTGTATGTGAAATTTCGTTATTTCCTTAAAAAAATCATTTCCCTTGGATTTCAAATAACAAAATCAAGTACTTGTACATTGTAGTAACAAGGAGAAAATCCTTTAACAAAATTGTGGAATTCTTGGATAAGTGGTTCGTTTGCTAGAATGTATTGAACGCAAAATTAACATGAACTCAGGAGAAAAAATTGACGATAATTATCTTTGATTATTTGTAGATATCATCAATGCATTTGATGCGCGTAAGAATTCAATTAAAGCTTTTTTTCAAATAATCAATGATTTGGTTCTGAATTATTACGCACATTAACTGAATTGTTATTCTGTTGTATTGACGCGCTCTTCAATAAAAGTTTTGCTCGCTTCAAATGAATTGATGAGGTCAACAATTGTATTGATGCGCGCTACAATTCAATTGAAGAGAGTGATACATGTATGCGGTAATTGATGTGCGCATCAATTGAATTCATACGAGCAATCATTGAACTGTTGCTCTCTTCAAATGAATTAATTGCAATAATTATTTCAAAGAGACCAACTATCTAATTAGATGTATCTTCAACTGAACATATCCGTTATTGAATGAATGATCTCTTTAATTAAATTGTTGCTCTTATTAAAAGAATTGATGCGCGCATTAATTCCGTATAACAAAGCATTGTAAATTAATTAAAGATGCCTTCAACTGAATTAAAAAGATCATCAGATCATTTATACCGAGTTCTAAATTAAACTTTGTTGTCAATAATTCCACCACATTGATGCGTGCATCAATTGAATTCATGGTACCTCCAGTTATTTGAGTTTATGGGTCTCCATAAGGAAGGACTTTATGGCTTGTACCAATGTGTATGCACAGTTCTTTAACAATTTACTCAAGGGTTTTCAAAAAAATATTTTTAACTCTTGGACATCAAGCAACTTTACTGAAATATTTACCAAAAACTGTTGAATCCATAAGTTGCCATGTTTGATTCTCGCGCTGGTGTTTATGGCTTCTATATATGTACGTGTGAAATTGTAATATTTCTATCTTTAAAAAAAAAACTTGTTTCTAGGACATCAAACACCTTAAATAAATCAGCGGAGGATTAAGAAAAACCTCAAAAGTGGTTGGGGGTTGAAACCCAAGTTTGTACCTTTTCCGCCCAGGAAACGTAGTTGCAGACCCCAAAATGGCAAAGTAACATTTTTAAAAGAATATATTCAACTAGGAAGTAGGCGGGGTGTTGTAGAGCTAATATTTCATATGGTAGAGCTTTCTGATGTGATGTAAAGTTGACGAAAACAAATTTACTCCTGTGCACATTCTAGTTTTGTTAGGCTTTTGGGATTGGTAGAGTACGCGTATATCATTATAGCTCTAACAAATACGATTTATATGGAAACGTTAGCAGAATTCAATATTTAAAAAAACCAGTAGGTTTTAAAACACATTTTTATTTCACCTATATTTTCCGCTAGAAACATATGCCTACGGTCCACGAATTGCAGCCCTTTACTGCGGGAACAGTGATTCATACGAAACCTTATACCGATCCACCATACAATCACACAAGCCAAAGACATTAAACCAACTATAATTGTCATCGAAATAAGCATCATACCTATCGTCCTAATTATGGGCAAAGTGTGAACTGGGATACATCTTGGTACCCAACTGATGTTACAGACCACAGGAACTAGACGTATTGTACCTATACTCCACGGTACACTTAGAAGAAACTACGGGAAAATGACATCAAAACGCCAGACGCTACACTGTACACTGTATGTAGAAATCTGGTACAACCATTGCATACAAAGTTTAAGAAGTCAATTTCATTACTTCCTAAACATAATTAAAAATCTGAATCATTTTAGCTCAATGTGCTGTTCTAAAGCTCAGGTAAGCTATTCTGATCGCCCTTTGTCTGTTGTGCTGTCCATCCGTCTGTCTGTCTGTCATTCAATCAGTTTTCCGGACTTTTCTCCGTATTGGATCACGACAATCAGCTGAAATATTATATATGACTTTGTCTTGAATAGTTAGAGATCAATTTTGAGTTTCGTTACGTTTGACGTACTTTTGACTGAATTATGCCCCTTTAGGAATTGCAAGAATCGGTTTTCCGAACTCTTCTCCATATTCAATTGAAATTTGATATGTTGCTTTGTCTTAGACAGATACAGATCAAGTTTGAGTTTCGTTACACTTGACCTACTTTTGACTGAATTACCCATTATTTCTTTTGCTGACAATACAGAGACTTCAGTTCAAGTTCACCGGATGCAGTCCCAATATTACAGACAAACGTTTTGTGCATTAAAGAATCTTGTGGTGTGTGTGTATGTGTGTGTGTGGTTTTTTTTGTGTGTGTGAATGTGTGTGGTGTGTGTGTGTGTATGTATGTATGTGAATGTGTGTTTGTGTGTGTGTGTGTGTATGTATGTGTGTGTGTGTGTTTATATATATATATATATATATAATTTCGTTCGAACGGAATTAATTTCGTGGAAACGATTAAAAAAAACCTCTTATCCACCTGTCCTAAGCCATTATTTTATCAGTCATGTTCACTTTTATTTTACGAGTCGTGTTTGGTTTTATTTTACCAGTCATGTGTACTTTTATTTTATCAGTCATGTTTACTTTTATTTCACCAGCCATGTTTACTTTTATTTTACCAGTCATGTTTACATTGATTTTATCAGTCATGTTTACATTGATTTTATCAGGCATGTTTACATTGATTTTATCAGTCATGTTTACTTTTATTTTACCAGTCATGCTTACTTTTATCTTATTTACATTTCAAAGATGCAAGAAATGAAAACAATTTTATGAAATTATTAACCATAATAAAATTTCATGAGTCAAAAGATAATACAAATGGAATTATATTTTTGAGTTGTGGAACAAAAAGTTGAAAGTGTATCAACTGCAATGTTTCACATCGGCATATTTCATTAAGTGCGCATTTTCAAAATGAAATTTATTTCTTTTATATATATATATATAGAATATTATTCTACTTCTATTTCTGTCGAAATTCCCAGCCGTTAAAATGGATGTATTATATTTATTAAGATTCATACGTGCATTTTTCACAACTAGGTCACATTCATGAGGAAATGTTTTTCATCACAATTTGTAAAGAGCAAAAAAGGTAAAAACATTGGAATTATTAACAATTTGAAAACATTTGATAAATTTTAAAATTCGATAGACTTACAAATACGCTGAATTGAAAATGAATATTTTTTATAAAAACAAGGACACACAAAATGTTCTAATCT